>VWZN01009047.1:62384-73494 GCA_013396955.1 Regulus satrapa
AAAAAAAAAAAAAAAAAATTAAAATAAGAAAAAACAAGTGGAGAGCTGCAGAGGAGGCAGGAGAGGAGGGGAGGCTCGGGGGAAGGAGGGAGTGCTGCAGGGAGGAAGCAGGGATGGGAGGCCAGAGGGCACGTTCCCGAGTGGGGCTGGGCTGGAACTCCGGGCTTTGCTCCTTGGTGGAAGGAATCACCTCCCTGGGCAGCCCCAGGGTGAGCACAGGCAGGATTCGCGGGGATCCTGCTGCTCCACATCCACGTTCTCCCCAAATCCCCTTTCTTTGTCGTTTCAAAGCTGTCGGGGAAGCCTTCAGCCCGTGCCCTGTAGCAGCAACAGCCCAGCCTTGCTTTTAAAACACGAACCAAAGCCTTGAGCTGGCACGGCCGAGGCTGAGGTTTAAGAACAACAACAACCCCGAACCCCACGGAGTGAAAAATGGGGGTTTGAATGCAAAGCAACCCAAGTGCTCCTATCTGAGGCTGCTGCTCGTGCGTCAGAGGCCGGAGTTTGTGCAGGGACTTGCGGCGGTGACGTGCCCAGGGTGGAGGCTGCGGATGGAGCTGGCAGTGACGTAGGGTGCAGGGATTAGGGGAGAGATTGGCAGAGGGAAAGGCAAACTGTGTCCCGTGGCTCAGACTGGGGTGTCTTCCATCACCAAAGGGCTTTGAAGTGCTGCAGGGAAGGCTCTGGATGAGGGGAATGTGACCTGCAGGGCTGGGAGGGGCGAGGCTCTGCTGGGGCAGAGGAAGGGGAACCTTCCCCACCACTGGGCCCGTCCCAAGCGACTTCCTGGGCCAGGGAAGGCACCGCGCTCTTCTGCAGAGGAGAAGCTTTTCTGTTTCATCAGGATCTGACGTGGCAAATATTTGGTGAAAAGCTGTGTGCCAGCCTGCCCCGGTCTGCCCACAGACACGCACAATTATCAGAACTATTTGGGATTATTGTTATATTTTTATATTATTATATTATTGTATTAATCTTTAAATATATAATATAAGTATGAATATTAACACAATAAAATAATTTATAATCTAATATTATATATCATATTACATATGATATTATTTTGTATTATTTATAATATGAATTATATTTATTAAATATTGCTATTATAAAATTAATACTATAATAACAAAATAATAAATTAAATAATAATATAATAAAAGTAATTACATTAACAATAATATTAAATATATAATGTAAAGATATATAAATTTTAAAATTATAAATTTAATATAATATATAATATTAATATTATATTGTATTTTACATATAATATATGGGATATTAATTATATTTATTGAATATAAGTAAAATAAATATTAAAATACAAATGATACTAATATTATTGTTACTATCATTATTTGTATTATTATTTTTTATTATATTTTAATATATTTACATCTGTTTTTACATATTTTTATATAGAGACATAATAAATATTTCTGTTATTATATTTAGGATGATATTTGTCCCACCATGTGTAGGAATAGCAGCTGTCTGACACCCCGAAATTCCTTGTCCAAGAGGAGCAGGGCAAGAAAAGGCCAGGACAGAGCCAGGGCCCTGCGCTGTCTCCCCGGAGCCCTTTGGGCCCCCCAGAAGGGAGCGTCACAGCTGTCCCCGATCTGTTGGTCTGTCCCTCGGGATGTTCCCATCCCCACAAAGCTGCTCCCTGCTCAGCCCGCCCCAGCCCTGCCTGCCTGCCACCCCTCAGCGCCAGCCCCGAGCCGCCGTGCCCCTGCCCCTGTCCTGCAGGACATTTCCTGCCAGTGGCTCAGCAAACCCCTGAAATCTGCCTGTCCTGCCAGGAG
The DNA here is from genome assembly GCA_013396955.1 of Regulus satrapa. Taxonomy (NCBI): domain Eukaryota; kingdom Metazoa; phylum Chordata; class Aves; order Passeriformes; family Regulidae; genus Regulus; species Regulus satrapa. The sequence continues at coordinate 64,196 of VWZN01009047.1, forward strand.
ATTCCTCCCTAATGCTCATTAAGCCGCTTGCAAATCCCTGGCTGAACACGGCTGCACAAGTTTAATAAAGCGGGAGACAGATGCCATCAATCATCTGGGCCCGCCACACATCTGGGGGAAATCCAGGGCCGTTCCTCCCCTTTCTTCTCCCCACCTTTGTGTCCCACAAGGACACAGCCCAGGAATTGCCAGCTCCGCTCCTGCTCTGCCCCATCCCAGGGTCCTGTCCTCGTTCCCATCTCCCAAACCTTGGGAGCAGTTCTCCCATTTCCGTCAGGGATTGCCATGCTGCTGTCCAAAGCTTTACCCTCTGGGAGGAGCAGGAATGTCCCAGAATGGATCTGGGACCCCCATCCTGGTTTTACAAAGCAGCAGAGGGATCAGAGTGAGGAGAGCAGGGAAGAGGCGCAGGAGACAGGGAGGGAGCAGGAGCTGCCACTTTATCCCTGCACCTTCCCGTTGCACTCTGATTTTTGGCATTGCCTCCTGCTGGGAAGCAGCAGGAAGACGATCCCTCAGCAAGGCTCTGAGCTCAGATTTTCAGGTTCAATTCAGAGCAGGACTCCCCATCTGGAACAAATCCACACCTTTCCCAGCGGATTCCATTAAGTGGGAGACCGCATTTATGGAGCAAATGTTCCCTGTGGAGGAGCCAGGATCTTTCTGATCCCGGGGTGCTGTGTCTAGGGAATGCAGCACTCCCAACCCTCTGCTCTGCCACCGGGACAGGAGAGCAGCTCCCATTTACTGGTTTCACAACCTCCTGCCCTTCTAAAACCAGTATTTAAAAGCAGAAGTTCACCAGCTCCTTGTGGTGGGATGGAGCTCACCCACACTCTGCTCCTCTAATTCTGTTTCTTTATTCCTTTTATTTGCAGCCTGGCTGAAGGTGAGAGACAGGGGAGAAGACTGGGAGAAGACTGGTGGGCTGATTGATGACTCGAATTTCTTTTTTTTGGGCAGAGCTAAGCCGTGTTCTGAGGATGACAAAGCTGCGTGGATCACATGGAATGCTGGCGGCGCTCGGTGGGTTTGGATTTTCCAGGTGTGGGGAAGAGCCGTGGGCATCGGTTTTGGATGGGCACCCTCAGCTGAGCTTATTGCTCCAGATCTCCAGGCTGAGCTGGGTCACCAGGAGGACGTGGCCTCCTCCAGGCCTCTCCTGCTCCCAGGTGTGGGTGGTGACGCAGGCTGGGCAAGGAGAAGCTGCCTGGGGTGGGAAAAGTGGGAAAAGGGGGATGTGGAGACCCTCATCAGCCCAAAACCAGGCCAGGCCATGTGGCCAGACAGATGTGACCCCCAGCGAGCCCCGAGGCCGCACTGAGCATAGCAAAGGGCACAAAGGGACTACGACAATGTCCCGCTTGTGCCTCAAACCCACCTGAAAGCCACGATCCACCTCTCTCGCTGCTTCCCCGGGCTCTGACGGGAATTCCTGGCGGGAATTCCTCTATTTGAGACCACAGGGAAACCAGGAAAAATAGCCCAGCAGGAGCCACTGCTTAGCTAAAGCCGCCTGCTAAATCAAGTGGTGTTTAAGGGTTTAGTGAGGCTCTCCCCCCCCATCCCCAGGGCTGGGGCTCTCCTGTCCCCCTGGGTGTCACTCCGGGTGACAGACACACGGAGCTGGCAGGAGCAGGGAGCTCTGGCTCCCACAGACTCGCAGCCCTGCTCGGTTTGGCAGAAGGCTGGATGCATATTTATTTAAAAAAAAAAAAAAAAAAAAGGAAATAAAACATCAGCGAGATGGGAGGATTTGGTGCTCTGAGCTCTTTATGCTTCGGCACAAGGATGGGTTATGGATAATGCAGCGCTGTGGGATGGGAATAATGCACGGGGTTTACTCTGGGTTTGCCTCCAGCAGCCGCCCAGGGACCCAAAAACGTTGGATCTGAAGGGTTTAGTGCATCCAGCTGGGATGTGACAACTCTTGGGTGCCTTTCCCAGCTTGTGGAGGTGAATCCCAGATTTTCCTGCAGGGAGGTGTTCAGAGGAAAACGAGGTGGTGGCTTTGGGTGTGGGTGATGGGGCTGAGACCCTCCCGGGCAGCTGAATGCCTGCACACCACAGGTCCTGCAATAGCCGAGCTCTTCCTCCCTGGGGGTGGCTCAGGTGGGATGTGGCACAATCCAATGGCAAGGACAGTCCCTGTCACATTTCAGGTGGATTTTGGAGCGGAAAGGTGAAGGTGTTGGGATGAGCAAGGTTGGGTTCGCAGCAGCCTCACAGCAGCTCCGGATATTGGGATGAGCTCACAGCTTGTCCTCCTCACGGTGACCCTGCAGGATCCCCCCTCAGCCTTTTGGCCTCAAACCAACGCTTTGGTAGTGCAGATTTTCCAGCTGGCCAGCCTAAGGCAAATGTTTGGATGACTTTAGCTAACACATCAGATTTAGATACCATTGGTTTGTCCAACACAACCCCAGAAAAACCCTTTTCCACTTGTCCTGTTGGTGTGGCAATGGATGCTTGGCCAATCCCAGAAGAAATTGGTGAATCCATGCAAGGTACATGCCCGGGATCATCCACATGGGATCTTCGGTCCCCGGCAGATGTGTGGGATTGGTGGGTTCCTCACCTTCCCAAGGCATCTTCTGAGCCTCAAGAATTAGAGATCCTTGGCTCTGTGAGTACGGCCTTTGTGCTAAATTTAATTATACAGGGAAAAATCCAGCCTTAATTAAGGGTGTTTCTCCCTACCGTGCTGTATATAGAAATCAGACCCATTCAGAGGGAGGCGCAGAAAAATCAGAGAAGGTGCAGAAAAGCCCCAGAGGCACAGGGAGGGCCGGAGAAAGGAGGAATCCAGGAAAGGCCTGGGGGATGCCACGTGCTCCTGGTGACACCAGCTCGGCCTGGAGATCCGGAGAAATAAGCTCATCCCAAACCGATGCCCACGGCTCTTCACCCTCCTGGGAAATCCAAACGCACCGAGCGCCGACACCCACACAGCTCTGTCATCCTCAGGACACGCCTTAGCTCTGCCCCCAAAAAAAAATAGAAATTCGGGTCATCAATCAGCACACAGCCCCCAATCTTCTCCCCTTCTCTCACCTTCAGCCGGGCTGGCGGGTGCCGGGAAGGGCCGGGCTGATCCCGCCGGAGCCGCGCCGAGCCCCACATGTGGGATCCATTATCCACGGCGGCTCCGAGGGGCTTCTCCCGCTGCCACTCACCTATCCCGCCCGTGTGGCAGCGGGCACGGCAGCGAGGTTTGCACAGCTGGAATAAATTGCAGGGAGGAGGAGGAGGAGGGGTTTGGGAGAGACAAAAACCAACATTGAACTCGAGAGGGAAGAAAGACAGTATTAGGGGAGGTAATGGGGAAAATGTGTGTGAGACGGGGGGGGATTTTATTTACACGCTGTTTGTTTGGGGGTTGCCCACACACGGTGAGAGCTGGGCAATGGCTGGGCTCCAAAATCCCAGCAGGAGCTTGGGCTTGGCCAGGGAAGAGAAGCAGAAAGAGGGAAAAAGAAGGGAAAGAGGATATAGGGAATGCAGGAGGAAGAAGAGGGGTTAGGCAACGGCGTGGCACTTGTTTGGGAAGAGAAGGACTTGAGGGGATGGAGATCTCTGGGATTGCCTGCGGGACTGGACAGGGAAATCCCTGGACATTTGCTGTCCCCTCTGGAAAACCACCGAGGTTGGCCAGGCCTTGTGTTGCCCCATCAGCCTCTGTGACCACTCTGAGCATCCCCGGGGAGGGATAACCCACCCCAGAGCCCCCCAGGGAGAGGTTTTATCCCTCCCCCCTCTCCCCCTGCCCCATGTCATGAAATATTGGAATTAATATAATAACACACCTTAATAATATTATCCCTGGCCGAGTCCATAAAAGTCCCCTCTTGCATTACGGCATTTGAGAGACTATTAAGTTTTAAGGCCACGAGACCTCCGTGAAGGAGAGGAGTCATTTCCATTTTTCCTCTCTTCCGAGGGCACTGGGGTTTATGGGGCAGTCAGGAACTGGGATTCATGAGCCCCGTGGCCACCCCGTCCACTGGAAGGGCCTGGCCCAGGACAGGTGGCCACTGGGGTCCCAGACCTGGGGTCACAGGGCTCCAGCATGTCCCCAAGGGTGGGGTTTCCAATGAAATGATCTTGGAGCGGCTGATGCTGCTTTCCAGCACTTGGCTCTTCCCAAATCCCAAGTTTTCCTGCAGAGGGAGGTGCTTAGGGAGAAACGAGGCGGTGGCTTTGACATGGAACAGGGCTGAGACCCTTGTGGGCAGCTGAATCCCTGCACATGATGGGGAGCAGGAGCATGGCAGCAGTGCAGAGAGGCTGGAAAATCCACAATTTTTGCATCAAAATGGGGACAGTGAGAGCACCCAGCCCAGCCTGGGGACTGTCCTGTGAAATACAGCGAGGCTGTGGACTCTCCTTTTCCCTTCCTGCCTCACTTGGGAGTAAAAACCCAACAGGACAAAAATGCAGGAGAAGCTGGGGGTGACAGTGGTGGTGACACAGGGCTGGTGACACAGGGGTGGCACCGGTCCACCGAGAGACGCTTGGAAAATGTGGGCAGGGAGAGAAGGGTGCAGAGCTCACAGGTGAGAACATTTTGGGGTTTGGGGGCTCCTCCCTGACTTGTGAGAGCTGCAGGAATTTCAGGGATTGTCCCCAAGGAGCAGCGAGGGGTCACAGCCCGAGCCTGATGGCACAAGGAGGGGACAGGAGGGGACAGGAGGACTTTCTGTGGAAAAGGGGAAGTGAGAGGCTCAGGTTAGTGGGGACAACCCTCAGCGAGACAAAACAAGAGGGGAACCACAGGGAATGGTGGAATGCAAGAATTCCCTGCCTTTATCAGGAACATCGCGCCGGTTTTGGGCAGCTGGATCGATCCAGACTCACGGATTTCTGCCTCGATGAAGGCAGCAGAGTTGTTTGTGGTTTCCCCTGAGTTCAGAGCTCTGATTCCCTGTATTTGAATCCATCCCATCCCAATCCATGCAGGAACTCAGCATCAGCTCTGGGATCTGAGCGTTCCAGCTCCTCACCTCTGTGTTGTGCTGCCAAAAAAGGGACTGTTTTTTCTTATTATTAATTTTTTTTTTTCCTAAAGCACGATTTCACAAAGCAAAACCAAACCAATTCCACCCAAACCAAATAAAATCCTTTCACTGCCTGAGATGACTTTGGAAATGGAACCACTGCGGGCTCAGGAAACTAGCAGGCCAATTAAAAAAGCAAAAAACCTTTCCCATTTATTATTATGTAAAATCTCCTGCTCTTTAGGGCAATCTCATGATTATGAAGGGGTCAGGGGAGCTGATTTATGATTAGAGAGCTCTTGGCATCGGCAATATTGTATATGTTTTAATTTTGAACCTTAATAATCCATCCAACGTGCAGCACTTGATCGTGACATTCATTTCTCACGTAGCTTTTTGCCAGGCTCCATCCAAACCTCTTCCCTGTGCCAAAGTCAAACACAATCCAACTTTTCCCTCTGGAATCAACCTCCCAAAATCCCCCTTGTCACTATCCAAAGTGACAAAGCTTCCTGCTCACACCAAGGGGAGGCTACTGCTCAGAGGAAGGGAAAATCCTGTGTTTTACTGGGTTTGCTTTTGGTGAATTCTTCCCTCTGGAAGGGAAAAAGAATTCCTGGCTTCTTTTCTGAACTCTTCTGTGTAAAGACACCTTGGTTTTGCTCCTTGGCGTGGTTGCTGGTGATGCTCAGAAGCACCAAAAATGAGTTTTTGCTGCAGCAACGTCTTGGGTCACTGTCCCTGGCATGATTTGGGTCCCAACCTGTGTCCAGTGGGGTGAGAAAAGGAGAAATCAGGGCTGGTGGGTGAATTCTGATCTGGGGAACCTCACTCAGGGAGAACACACGAGGTGCAAATCTGGCTGGAGGCAGCTCAGGCTCTGTCCCGCTCTGATTCCACGGCGTTCCCACCCCAACAACCCCAAGTTTCCTGCTCAGAAGCACCAAAAATGAGTTTCTGCTGAGCCACCACCGTGGTTCACGGTGCCTGACATGATTTGGGTCCCAACCTGTGTCCAAAGGGGTGAAAAAGGGGAATTCAGGACTGCTGGGTAAATTCCAGGCTGGGGATCTTGCTCAGGGAGGATTCAGAATGGTGCAAATCTGCCTCAGGGTTCTGTCCTGCTCTGATTTCACAGGATTCTGCCTCAAACCACCCTGAGTTTCCTGCTTAGAAGCACCAAAAATGAATTTCTGCTGAGCCAGCCCTTTGAATCACTGTGCCCAACATGAATTAAATCCCAACCTGTGTCCAGCAGGGAAAAAAGGAGGAATTCAGGGCTGGTGGGTGAATTCTGAGCTGGGGAACCTCGCTCAGGGAGAACACACGAGGTGCAAATCTGACTGGAGGCAGCTCAGGCTCTGTCCCGCTCTGATTCCACAGCGTTCCCACCCCAACAACCCCGAGCGCCCTGCCCAGGACACGCTCCTCTCCCCCAGGGCTCTGTCCCTTGCCCCCTGCCATCCCGAGGTGTTTATTGAATTGTTTTCCCTGCTCCTGGTGGCGGCGTTTCCCTGCCATTAAACCCTGCCAGCCGCGCTCTGACTGGGTAATTTAAAGCTATAGTTAAATTATGACTTCTCTGAACCTGTTGTGGCACTGACGCATAACCCTAATTAAATGATCGCATCCATTCCAAAGCCAGTCTTTTCTCCCCTCAAACGTTAATTACAACATAAGAGGCTTTAATGGCTCGCCTCACCTCCAGCTCCTCGAAAGAAAGGTCATGCGATTAATTTTCGTCATTAATCTTTTNGGACCCCCCTGAGAGCTGCACAGGGCACTGGGGTGGCGACGCGAGAGCACCTCCTTGGTGGTGGAGGTTTCTCAGGCTTCGGTGGGGACAACTGGACAGACCCAAAGGCAGGGGATGGCTGGAGATGGGGACAGGGGACAGCAGGAGGGCTGCAAAGGGCCTGGCTGAGCCCAGCCAGGGTGGGCACAGCTCCAGGAGCAGAGCCCAGACCCTCCCCGCGCCCGGCTGCAGCCACCGCTGCTGGGGGACCTGTTCCAANGGACCTGTTCCAAAACCCCTTTTTGGGTTTTTCCTCCTTTTTTTTTTCCAAAGTAAACGGGCATTTTCTAACCTCCACCAAACCTTCCTGAGTGCCTCGACCCCCTGAGGCCGGGAGCAGCTCTGGGGGGCTGCCCTGGTTTGGGAGCTGGGCGGGCGGGGGGCTCGGAGCGCGCACACACACGTTGAGTTAATTCTCTGTATTGTTTCAGCTGAAACCAGGGCCTGAATAATTCCCTTTTATCCAGGGTGACGTAATCAGGGAGCAAGTTGGAGCTCGGTGGGGGCTGGCAGCACTGACGGCTCCGTTCGGAGCGGCAGCTCCAGGCACGAACCACGCCGGGATCCGGGGATGCGCCGCACGGCCCAGGCCGGCGGTGCCGCGTCCCCAGGCTCGCGGCGTGCCCCAGTTTGAGGGGCTGCCAGCGCTCCTGAAGGGTATGACCCACTTCCCAGCCCTCCCTCCAGCTCGCTGACATCCTTTTCTTGCCGATCCCAAGGGCACGGGCTCACGGGGGAAAATCCTGGAGTGTTTTAATAAAGAGGAGACAGATGGCAGTCACCTCCTCGCCGGGTAAATACGGGAGCGGGAAGTGGGAAAAGAGAGCAGGAGAGAGACGGGATGAGCCTGTTTTGGCCGGGATCTTTCCCTCAGGGAACAGCTGAGTGGCTCCTCACGCCCTAAAGGATCTCCCTGGATTTAGACATCTAAGGATGTGGATCCCCATCCCTCTCCCTGTGGCGCTGGCAGCTCCGGGCCCCTCCGGCAGGATTTCGGCTCTCTCCGCGCTCCTGTGGCTCATCCCTGTCCCTTGCTGCAGGCCTGGGGTGAGCCAGGCAAGGAATCCTGGCTGTGCTTGTGCCAAAGGATTTGTAGGCAGCAAGGGGAGGGCCCGGGATGGGGCTGGAATTCCAGCTGAATTTGGGAATTGGACCGGCCACAGGGGCTGAGCCTGGCTGGGGCGTCTGTGGTGGCAGCCACACAAAAACCCCTCTGCTCTTCTGGGCCTCTCCCCATGGGCGTCAGGGAGGGTGAAATTCCCAGGAATGGGGGGTGGGTGGGCAGGCACAGCAATGTTCCTGCCCGGGATGGGAGCCCTGCCCTGGGTGAGCTGCGCCCAGCTGAGCGCGGTGACCTCGGTGCCTCCCTGGTGCTGGGAGTCCCGTGTGTAGCTCTGGGGTTAAAATCAGCTCCAGGAGCTGCCAGGGAATCCTTCCCACCCAAACAAGCCTGGAAAGAGCCCATGCAAATGGAGACAAATCAGGGGAGCACCTGAATTCACGGCCTGGGGCTTTGCTGGTGTCTCTGGGATGGAATTACAGGAAAAAAGGGGATGGAGAAGTGTGACAGCAGCGTCCTGAGCTGGGGGAAATTACTCCAGACTTGCTGGGATCAACAGACCGGGCCTGATTTCACTCCCTGGGCTCTTCTCACCTTGAGTGATGCTAAAAAGCACCTGATAAGAGAACAGCAGCCAAAATATGAATCCTGCAGGAGCTTCAGACACTACAACCCTAATTAATACATCCCCAACTGCCACTTTATTGCTGGAAAATAAACAGCTGATGGATAAAGCCTTCCCAGAGACTCCTGTGCCCTGGAGCACAGGAACACTGCAGCGAGTGACTGCTCACCAGCGTTAAATTTCAGACCTAGTACGGAATGTAATTGGGATATCCTAAAAAGAGGGGGGAAAAGGGATTGGGATGAATTTCTTGTGCTCCCCACAAGCTTTACATCCCCCAAAATGATAGCCTGGGGACTCGTGCCCTGCTGCTCCTGCGCAGACAGCTTTGCCACGATAAAATCCTCATCAGGATTTCTCAAGCCCCAGGTGCTGGGGGTGCTCAGACGATCCTAATGGTTTCGTTTCCCAGCTCTGTGGTTGGGAATACTCAGCTCCGGAGTGGAGTCTGGTTTCCCCCCTCTTGGGGAGCGGTGAGGAGCCAACCTGGCTCTGCTGGGAGCGCTGGGAGCGCTGGGAGCACTGGGAGCACTGGGAGCACTGGGAGCTGTGCTCGGATCTCTCTGGACATCGGGGGATCAGCGATTTTGCCTCCACCTTCCGCGGTTCTTTTATTGGTCTCCTCAACTCAGGACATTCCACGATTCCCGATTTGCGCTCCGAACCTCCCCCGAGGTTTGGGCAGAAAGGCAGCAGGGCCGGTTTAACCCAGGGCGGGTTCACATCCGAGTTTTCACCCCAGACAACGCCGGGGCAGCGGTGGCAGCACCCCGGGACCGAAGCCAGCGGGTCCTGGCTGGTAGCGGGTCCCTGCCAGGGCTG
>VWZN01009047.1:102098-123901 GCA_013396955.1 Regulus satrapa
AACACATCCCAGGGGAAATTCCCAGCTAAATCCCACCAGCCCTCCATCCCCAGGACCCAAAATCTGCCCCAGCCTCAGCTCCGGGGTCTGCACAGTGTAAGGAAGGAGCCCCTGCAGGGATTTGGGGTCTCCCCTAAGGAAGGATCCCCTCTGTCACACAGGGATTTGGGGTCTCCCCTAAGGAATGATCCCCTCTATCCCACAGGGATTTGGGGTATCCCATAAGGAATGATCCCCTCTATCCCACAGGGATTTGGGGTCTCCCCTAAGGAATGATCCCCTGTATCCCACAGGGATTTGGGGTCTCCCCAAAGGAATGATCCCCTCTGTCCCACAGGGATTTGGGGTCTCCCCTAAGGAATGATCCTCTCTATCCCACAGGGATTTGGGGTCTCCCCTAAGGAATGATCCCCTGTATCCCACAGGGATCTGCCTCTCCCGCGTGGCCCCGCCAGACACTTGACAGAGCCTCTTCTCCCAGGCTTGTGTGTTTTGTTTAAGTGCTCTGAGATAAAGCCCTTTTATCCCGATAAGAGCCCGGTTGCCCTGGTTTCTTCCTCTGGCCTGAAGGCCATTCTTCTCCTCCCTCTTGTTTTTGACCTCAGGTTCAAGAGTGCCAGACCTCCCTGGTTTAGGGCAGACCTTGGCGGCCGCTGTGGGAAAAGGCAGGGCAAGGGTTGGAGCGGGCTCCAAAGGCCCACATTGCTCGGGAGCAGCTTCCAAACCACTCGGGAAAGCAGGAAGGAAAGGAACGGCAGATCTGAGCACTTCTGCAAACCTCTCCTGCCCTCCCTTTTGTCTCCTTCCCTCCGCGTCTCCCTTTTATTTACCCCTCCATCCTTTCTCAGCCCTTCTCCCTCTTTCCCCTCCTTTCCCCCTTTTTCTCACCCTTGTTTTGCTTTCCTTGCCTTCCCTCCTTTCTCCCTCTCCCCCTTCCCCTGCGGCTTTGCCAACTGCCAGCAGATGACATCTCCTTTCATGTTTGGGGCTGAGCGGAGGCTCTGAATGTTCGTTTGATTCCGTTAAGATAATAGCTGGTTCACTGTCAGACGCAGACTGATCAGTTAAAACCTTAATCACTGCCTGTCTACTCACATGGCACTTATTTTTTAAGAGATTAATCCCCTAAGCACTGCACCAGCATACATTGAGGCTCAAAGAAAAGGGTGGGTTTTTATTATTATTTGATGCGTTTACTGTTTCTTTTTTTTTTTTTTTCTCTTTTTTTGGCTCTTTTTGAAAAAGACGCCTCATCTCCACCCTGCCACCTTTTTGGAGCTGATGCTCCAAAGACACCTGACCTTTTTCCCCTGTCTGTGCTTGTCCCTCACGCCGGGCACCCCGGGATGGAAGGAGGGAGGCGATGGGAGGAGGTGGGAGATGGAGCTCCTGCCGCGGGCTCTGGGAGCTGAGATTTGCAGGATGCCGTGGTGGGCTCTGGATTAAGCCTGGCTGGGCTCTCAGGAGAGCTGGGCTTCCCCAGGCAGCCAGGCCTCCCTTCCCGACTCAGGAAGCAACTCTGGATAAACATCACAGCTCGGGCGAGAGGCCCCGAGCACATCAAAGCCGGCCGGGGAAGTTCCCTGTCCACCTCGGACTGGGATTTAGGCAAAGCTGCTTGAAAGCACCTCGGCTTAGCACCCGCCTGCATGAAAGCAGCACCTCTGCAGGCAGGCTGAGCTGGCCCCAGGCACGGGACATCACGCCAGGGTGGTGCCACCACAGCCACCGGGGCAACCCCGTCCCAAAACGGCACCAACCGCTCCACACTGGGGGTAACAGCAAGCTCAGACCCCCTCCTGAGCCAGGATTTTAATCAATGGAGGGCACCACATCAGCCCCATCTCATCCGGCCGGAGAAGGACGTGGGACAATGGGATGGGGACACGGAGCAGCAGCGATCAGCGGCTCTCGGGCAGCATTTGGTATTCCCAAACTTCCAAGCATCCCACAGAGGAGGCTGCCATCCTCACCCCCACCTCCAAAGGGAGGGGAAAAGCTCTTCTGCCTCAGGTGAGGGCACCTCCCGCAGGTGAGGGCAGAGCTCTGCTTCCCAAACCATCCACGGCAGCTGCCAGGCGAGAGGATCTTTGAGGTCCCATTCCAAGCCAAACCATTCCAGGATTCTGCGATGCTCCTTCCCTCCTGCTGCGAGGCCCCGGGGCTGGCCTGGGGAGGGGGGTGTTTGTTTTACTGCTTCCAGCACCAGAGACACCAGGCAACATCTGAGTGCTGATGGGTTGTGAAACTTTTCCTTCATGTTTGCCTGTGATCAAAGGAGGAAGAACAGCCACATTCCCAGGCTTGGGGTTTGCTTTTGCACTTGTGAGGAAAGTTCCAGAAAAGCCATTGTTTTATCACCTCCTGGTTAACATTTCCAGACTCCGGTTGCTTGTGATGGCCATGAGAGATGAGAGATTCCTGCATCCCACCCACCACGCCACCAGCTCCTGCCTCCATCCCACTAACCCCCGCATCCTTCATCCCACCACATTCCTGAGTGCCCAGGCCTTGGATCTGCCTCTCCTCGAGGTCATGGCTCTGTTTAAGTGATGTCCAACTCGTGTGGGGAGGTCAGAGCCATCTCAGGGGGTGACCTGAGGGGACCAGGGGGTCCCTTGGGGGACCTCATCCCTCCCTGTCCCCTCCACAGCAGCTCAGCCAGGGGCTGTTGTGCTCTCCCTGCCAAATTTTCCCCACCTCGGGCACAAATCAGCTTCCAGAGAGCCACTTCCAGCAGCTGGGAACACAGGCGGGGTTCTGCAGTCCCAGCCTGTGCTGGACACCTGGACAGAGCCCTCAGTTCCCTGCCCTGCTCCTGACCCCACACCTGCAGCTCCAGCAGAGCAGCAGCTCCTGGATGAAAGGGGAGGAATTGCTGGCAGCGAGTGAGGACTCAGGATTTGGTAAAAGAAAATGGGGAGAGTGTGAAAAGGGTTTTGTCAGCTGCTCTTGGAGTTTCCTATTGAAACTGAAAATGGAGTGAGAGAACAGGCCCTGAGTGTATTTTGGCAATTTTTTGGTGAAGTGAAACAAAGCTGTCAGAAAGACATGGACTTCTATGGAGAAGCAGAGTTCACCTGCAGGCCTTATTCTGCTCATTCCCTGAGCGATTCCCGAGGAGTTGGAAAAAAAGCAAAGAAAACAAAACCACGGAAATTGAAATAAATGATCCCCAGAATCAGGGGGATGGAGTTTTAAGAAAGCTCACGGAGGAAAGGGACGCAAAATTCTTCGCTGCAAAGGGATAAAGCAATTTCAAACTAATGGAGATTAGGAAGAACCTCTCCCAAAGGACTGGTTATCCCATAAATTAATGGAATCAATGGTGTCAGAGCCCTCAGCCACAGGGTCCTGAGTCATTGCCTTAAGTGCTACGAGGGCACGAGCACCCTGTCCTGGAGCAGCTGGGGCTGGGCACTCCAGGAGATTGCACAGGGACAGATGGATCCCGTTTATCCCATTGTTCTGTCCCAGAAATCCAGGTATCCTGACAGGTACGCCTTCCTCAGAGAGCTCTGCTGTTTTAACATTAAACCTCGCCATTTTAGTCAACTTTTATGACACCAAGGAAACAATTACCCAGTGGATTTGTTCTTATTTATTATTGGAGCCCTGGCTGTTTTTATTGCTCCACAGCAGCAGCTTTGCGGTGAGGGTTGATATTAATAAATAATAGCCAGGAATTATCAGTAATTCCTTAATTATGGATGTGATCTCCATTCCGGGGCCTTTCCCTGCCTAACATTACCTGGGCTGAGGAGCTCCAGTGTGCTGATGGAAATTGCTGCCAAGCTTCCCAGGGCTATGGAAATGTTTGACTCCCACTGGAAATGCCAACAGCTCCGAGGCTTCAGCCTCAGAGCCCAAACCCGGGGTGGATTTGGGAATACAACAGCATTTCCTCAAGATTTCACCCTGAGGAGATCCTTCTTTGTCTACTCCAGGACCTCAAAACCATTTAGAAGCCTTGAAAATAAAACTGATGAAGAGAAGGGTGAAGGCTCCTCCAAGGGGCTCCAAGGCAAAGGGACACGAGGGAGCCCCACAAGGTCCCGTTAAATTTTGCTGGAAGCGTCGCAATCCCAGTGCCTGCCCCTCATTCCCATCCCAGTGCTCTGACAACCCCCCAGGACCATCCCTGCTCTCTCAGCAAATGGAAATGGGCAGGGCTGTGACAGATTGACCAGCAGAGCTTCCTGGGTGGATTTCCCACCGATCGCTGCCGGGCCCGTACAATGGAAACCGATAAATATCCCAGCGGGAAATATACGGGCACCTCATCCCCCCCGCTTGTGCCGCGGGGATAAATCCTAAACCGCCCTTTTCCCTCGCGGGGAATAAATCCTTCAGGCCCAATCCTCCGGTGGGAAGCAGAGAAGGAGCAGCAAAACCCCGTGACCCTGCCTGGGAGTCGCGGAGTCAACAAGTGGTCAAGCAGAGGTCAAGGGGCCGGAGCGGGGCCAGAAAGGGCATTTTGTGCCAGGCCCATCTGCTGGCAAGCAGCCAGGCAGCACCCCAAAGGTGCAGCAGGGCTCAGGCTCCAGGCCTCGGCTGTTTCTTCCCCCCCAGACAGTAGCAATTATCATAATCAAGCAGTTGACTCCAATTACGCCTTCCTCTCCTCGCAGCCAGGGGATGGACACAGCCCAGGGAAAGTTCGCAGCCCCGTCGCCTTTGCATATCTTAATCTAAAATGACAGGGTGTGACACGGGGGGCCGGTGACCCTGCCAGCCTTCAGCTGTTCGTGTGGCAACAATTTCCAGCCCCAAATTACTCCCAGGCAGGGCTTGATTGGAGGTTCAAGGCAGCAGGAGAGAGAAGCCATTTAGGGGACTGAAACATTCTTCACAGCCCTATTTAAATACAATTTACATTCCAGGCTCTGCTGTTGGTGCATTGTTAATTGCACCTTGTACCTCAGTTTATTTTGTAGTTGAAGGGGGTTTTGCTTTGCTGTTGTTTTTCAAAGGCCTCCTTCGCCTGCTTTTTTCTCTTTTCCTAAGGGGCTGTTCTCAGAATACAGTTCCAGTTCCTGGAAGGGAAAATAGATTAGTGGATTTAAAGGCCAGAAGGGACAAACAGATCATCTCGGTGACCTCCTGCAGAAGACAGACCAGGACATTTTGCTCAGTAATTCCTTTGTCTCCGTTTGTCCAGACTTAACCCAATCCCCCTGCAGTGACCAGAATACCCTTTCCAGAAAGGCTGGCTCCATCCAAAGCCATGGAATCACGGGAATCTCCAGCTCCTGGGGCAGTGCAGCATCACCTGGAGCAGGCAGAGGGGGAGATCTGGACAGTCCCAGGCTGCAGGGACAGCCTGGTGTGATGGTGACGTCTCAGAGCTTCAGATGGAGCCAGGTCCCTGCTGTGCTTGGTGCTGGAGAGAGGGGACAGAGCCAGCCAGGATTGTCACCAGCACGAAAGGACGAGGCAGGCCAAGTCGTGGAGGCCAAGAGAAGCCTCCTTTCCCAGCATTTCTTTAGCACTGCTGTGTTTGTTGCCTCACCTGAGGTTAATTCAATCCAAGCATGGACAGAAAATCCTACACAGCTGAATTTTGGGGGTGCGGACATTTATCCCTTCTCAGAACTGACCAAAGGCTGAATTCTAACCTGGTCCTAACAAAGCAAAAAGTCTTCCAAAGTCCCTTTTCCTCAGCCATGCAGAAAGGGTGACTGCAGAGATGGAAAATGGATTTTGAATTTCTCAACGTGGGTGGAATTTCAAACCTCAGCTCTGCTTGCAAAAAAAAAAAAAAAAAGAGAAAAACCATACAAAACATCTGCTGGGGAGCAGAGGGGTGAAACACTGCAGAACTTCCCACTCCTATTTTTTCAACTTGTCCTGCTCCTGGGTTGGAAAAGCCAAAGCCCTTCCAAGCGCTCGGGATCATTTGTGACCATGAGCTTCCCACCAGGCTGAAAGCCAGCTTTGGATCCTGGCAGCTGGAGCTGGGATCCAGGAATTCTTACTTTAGGAACGCCCTGAGAGGTTCAGATGTAGTTTGACAAGTGGGATTGTTCAATCTGGAGCAGAGAAGCTTCAGAGTGACCTGATTGTGGCCTTCCAGTGCCTGAGGGAGCCAAGAAAAAGATGGAGAGGGAATATTTTCAAGGGCCTGGAGGGACAGGATGAGGGGGAATGGCTTCAAACTGCCAGGGTTCTATAGGATTTTGGGAAGAAATCCTTTCCTGTCAGGATGAAGAGGCCCTGGCACAGGGTGCCCAGAGAAGCTGTGGCTGACCCTGGATCCCTGGAAGAGTCCAAGGCCAGGTTGGATGGGGCTTGGAGCAACTCGGGATAGGGGAAGGTGTCCCCATGGCAGGAGATGGAATGAGATGAACTTTAAGGTCTCTTCCAACCCAAACCATTCTGTGATTCTCTGCGGGCCATCCAAGGAAGGCAGAAACCCTTCCCCCTGAAACTCCTGCCCCCCAGGACAGGTCTGATTCTGCCCCAGTGACACCCAGCAGCACTGCCAGGCCGGAGCTATTTTGGCATTCTTTTCTTTGAGCCCCATCTGCTGGAGTCCCACGATTTCGTGACACATTTGATCTTTCCCTCATTCTTCCCTATTTCAAAATCCCCCTCTGAACCTTTGCAGCCAAGGGCAGAAGCCATAAACCCCAAGAAATAAAGTCAAGCGACGGAGCTGAGGAATTTCAGGACAGCCCCATGATTCCACAGCGGTGCCTGGGAATCCCTGGTGCTGCCACTGCTGAAAGGAACCTCCCGAGCCTGGTTCTCATTTCCACGGATTCCCTTCCCGGCGCTCCGGCCACGCCGGGAGCTGCTGCGACATAAAAAGGTGTCGGTGTAAATGACAGCTAAGCCCACTTGACCCCAGCCAGCCTCCCCCTAATTTACTCCAGCTCTGGGGAGGTCTGACTCAGACACCAGCTCCGGCAAAACTTGACGGAGAGACAGACAAATGTTCTCCCCAACCTGCTGCTGCTCCAGAGGCCTCGGAGCCAATTATACCAGTGATCTCACTCCTCCCTTCCTTCTCCTCTCTCCCCCTTTTCCCATCACGTGCCCGCTCCCAGCACACGCACGTCCTCCTGCAAGGGGAAAAAAAGCAGCGCCGTGGAGGAATGTGGAGGGTTTGGGAGCCCCCTGAGAGCAGGTAGATCCATCTGAGCAGGAGGAGATCGGTTTACATAAGTGCTTTGCCATATGAAGGAATAATTCAGCGGTATTAATAGAGGTTAAAGTTTCCCAGGAATCCCAAGCAGGCCCCGCAGACACAGGTGGGTTCTTTCACTCGCAGGGGTGGGGGGAGTGACACAGCTCCTGCGGGCAGTGGGGCTCTGCCCACGGGCTGGGGGTGCCCACGGGTGGGTCACTGCGAGAGGGGTGAGCCAAGGGGTGTGGAAGTGACAGCAGAACCTCCACGGTGAGGGGACAGGAACGGCCGGCCAGGGTGCGGGGTGTTCACAGAATCGCGGAACGAGCTGGTTGGAAGGGAGCTGGATCACCCCATTCCACGTCCTGCCACCTTCCACTGCTCCAAGGTGCTCCAAGCCCCGTCCAACCTGGCCTTGGACAGGATCCAGGGGCAGCCAAGGCTTCTCTGGGCAATCCCAGGGCCAGGTTGAAGAAGGGAAGGATTTCCTCCTTATATCTGATCCAAACCCGCTCTCCTTCTTATCTGGGAGGGAGGAGCCAAGTTGCAGGCAAACTTGGGATCAGGGAGGGATCTGTGTGTAGGACAATGGCAGCACTGGCAGGGTGGGACATCCCGTGGGACACACATGGCATGAGGCTCGTGATGTGTCCCTCTGAATCCCAGAACCTCCGAGGCTGGAAAAGCTCTTCAAAGTCATTCAGTGCAAGCTGTGCCCGATCCCTGCTTTGGTACTGAGTTTGACATTCCGTCCTTCCTTGGACACCTCCAGGGATGGGGACTCCAAACCTCCTTTATCCATTATCTGACCACTCTTTCCATGAGGAAATCATTGTGAATTTATCCCAGGTGGAGCCCACCCAAACCAGATCAGCAATGAGTGGGCTGTGCCAGTGCCACACGGGGAAATTCCCTTTTCCCGAGCCCAGGTGCCACAGACCAACCTGAAATCACCTCCTGCTTTGGCACAAAGCCCCAGCTGGTGCCCAGCCAGGATCCAGCTCCTGGAGAGGCGGCTCCATGCCGGCTAAGAGGATAAACCAGCATGGAGCACAGAGAGGAGGGTACAAGAAGAGCCTGGCGAGCCCAAATCCCCCTTTGTCTGGATTAGGATCCCGGATAATGTTGCTGATTCTCCGACACGGAGCTTTTCACAGCTCAGCGAGTTTTACAACACCCCCAAAATAATCATCTCTCAGATGCGCAGCGGTTATGGAGCTTTTACCCTGTAAACACACGCAGGACCAAGCTCCAGCCCACCCTACCTGGACTGTGCTGCCTTGCACGGATTTGGGATTTGGCCCAGAGCCTTGGGATCACAGCCCTGCCCGGAACATGTGGCAGCTGCTCTGCCCCAAAAGGGACTAACAAAGAAATAAGAATATTTGTTAATTTTTTTTTTTCCACTGCAAAGCAGTTAAACCTCCTAAGACACTTTTTCCAGACATCTAAATCCTTTAAAAATATTCTCTAGACTCCATAAAACTTACATTTTCCCTGGGTTCTCCTGTGAGTTATTAAAAAGCTGAAGTCCCTACCTTAAGAGCTTAGAGCTTGGTCATGAGCAGAAAACCAACAACGTGGAGTGGCACCTCCTGGTGCATTCAGAGACACGGCCCAGACTTGGTGGGGAAGAGCAGGGGATGCAGAGAACAGCCCAGCCTGGAGATTTTTGGGGTATCCAGTCTGAAGCAGAGGGAGGGATGAGTGTTTGGGAATCACTGATGGATACCTTGGATGGGCAACGTTTGAGAAATTGTTGGAAAATTGTTACCACGTCCTCAGTGTTTGCTCTTCTCTCAACGAACACTTGGCAAAGTTGGATTTTAATGGCATTTAGTTCAGTTTTCTACCAAAATCAAGTCTTATTCCCAGGAGCTCTTGATAACACAGGCCAGAAGGAAGATTTTGGATGCTGTTGTACATCCATCCATCTGTCCATCCATCCCAGAGTGCTGTAGTGACAAGGGGGGGGGAATGACAGAAAAACCAAAAGAGGGGAAATTTAAATATATGGATGTCCTTGTGAGGGTGGCGAGGCCCTGGCACATCCAAAGAAGCTGCGGCTGCCCCTGGATCCCTGGAAATGTCCAAGGCCAGGCTGGAAGGGGCGTGGAACAGCGTGGGATAAGCGGGATATTGAAGAGAGTGGGACTGGAAGAACTTTCAGGCCCTTTCAAACCCTTCTGTGATTCCATCGCGGCTCGACACCGAGGGGCTTCAGAGGCAGCGCAGGGCGGATTTTTCCATGGCTGCTTTCCCACCCCAGAGCCGTGCTCCAACAGGGCCGGAATCAAAGGGATCTAAACCCCTCCCTGCCTCCCTTGAACATCGGTTTGTCTGGGCCGTGAACTCTGCCGACAGCAGCTCGGGCGAAGTGCTCGGTTCTCACTTTCCCCCTTCTTTTTTTCCCCTTTTTAAAAAGCTTTCCCTCTCCCTGCCTTGCTCTTCCCCAGCTCCCTCCCCGCAGCCTCCCAGAAGCACCGGCGTGTTTTTAACCCAGGCATGAAACAATCCCAGAGCCGCAGATTGTGATGTTTCAGATAACATACGGAGAATGTAAATCCTGTCAGCAAGTGCAACAGCCGTAAAAGGCTAAAATGGATTCCTGCGGATTAGAAATAAAGCACAGAAAGGGCCCTGTTCTCTCACTTTCCTCATCCCACAACCTACTCCACCCCCCTCTCCTCACTCCCCTTAAAATAAAATTTTTTTAAAAAATAAAATCGCCTGGAAATACAAGGGGCAGGTTTTTATTTTTTTTTAATTTTTTTTTATTATTATTATTTCTTTTTTTTTCATCAACTTAAAAGAAAAATAAAATACATTCCAGGAAAAGAACTGCTGCTAAGAAAACTCAAACCAGAAAATGCTTAAAGATGTTTTAATGACTTAAACACAGGGCCGGGATTGTGCCTAAAAGTTTCCACATTTAAAAAGAAAAAAAAAAGAAAAAGGGGGAAAATTCAATACGAGACATCCCCCACTACCCGTGCTGCTGGATTTCTTGCCGAATTTCTCTCCCAAACCATCGGATTTAAATCGGGTGTTGTTAAACGAGCTCCGTTTAAGCAAAGGTGACGCTCCTGTTCCAAACACCCCCCTCAAAAAAAACAAAACAAAACAAAACAAACCCCAAAAATAATGAAGGCCACGTGAGCGCGGGTCCGAGAGGCTGTTAACAAGCAGCTGACAAGTTTCTGCTGGAGGAATTAGCCCCTCATTTAGGAGGAGATTAGCAGAAATCTTCCTGCTCATTACAGAGCAAGCTGTGCTCGCTGGGGCCGGGCCAGACCCGATCCACAGAGAGTCCTGGACCCACAGAGCCCCGGACCCACAGAGCCCCAGACCCACAGAGAACCCCGGACCACGGAGAGTCCTGAACCCACAGAGTCTCAGACCCATGGAGAGCCCTGGACCGGACCAACAGAGAGCCCCAGACCCACGGAGAGCCCCAGACCCACGGAGAGCCCCGGACCCACAGAGAGGTCTGGACCCACAGAGATCCCCAGACCCACGGAGAGTCCTGGACCCACAGAGTCCCAGACCCACAGAGAGCCCCAGATCCACAAAGAACTCTGGACCCACAGAGAGCCCCAGATCCACAGAGAGCTCTGGGCCCACAGAGATTCCCGGGCTGAGCTGGGTTCAAGGGCAGCTTCAAAGCCCAGGGGCAGCCCAAGGGGTCCCCGCTGAAGCCACCCCATGTAATTGGTCACGACTGTGTTGTGGAGGGCCCCGAGAGCTGATCCGGCGTGAAGGGCTCGGTCGGAGCCTTTGAGGGCTCAGCCAGGACCTGCTGCAGGGTCACGGCCCCGGGCAGGGCTGCAGCTGCCGGAGGCTGGGCAAGCTTGGAGGGGCTGAGGGGAAAACTCTGAGCTCCATTCGGGGTGTGAGCGGGGGAGAGGGAAACTCTGCTCCAACAGCCCCAAAAGAGACTGACCCGGCTCAAACAGCCCTGAAAGGGAGAGATGAACCTGGCTAAAACGGCCCCAAAAGGGAGAGACAGACCCAGCTCAAACAGCCTCAAAAGGGAAAGACAAACCCAGCTCAAACAACCACAAAAGGGAAAGACAAACCCAGCTCAAAGAGCCCCCAAAGGGAGAGAGGAAACCACCTAGAACAGCCCTGAGATGGAGAGGCAAACCTGGCTCAAACAGCCCCAAAAGGGAGAGAAAAACCCTGTCTCAAACAACCCTGAGACGTCCGTGCTCCATCATGCGAGTGGCACAGCCTTGGCACAGCTCTGTCCCAGGGAGCAACACCTGGAGTGTCCTGGGCAGAACGAAACCCCAAATCCTTTGACAAAAAAAATCAAACAGGCCGAGCTTTGCCTGTGGATGTCCCCTGTTGCCGATGGGAATGTGGGCACACAGAGGTACCCAGTGCCTGGGAATGTGGGAGAGGGACTTTTGCAGAGGTCCTGGGTGGAACCCAAAAAGGTCCCCATGTCCTGTCTGGAGCCAAATGTCCCACCCTGCTCCCACATCCCCCTGCAAGTCAGACTTGATGAAGCCAAGGCTCTTCCCACAGCTTTGAGAGGGCAAAAGTCGTCTCCTGCAAGTATCCTTGGTGAAAATAAACTGGTGTTGGACAGGGGATGGACGAAACCTCAGCTGAGAGTGACCCCACTGCTCTCCACCCCCTTCCCAGGAAGGACCTGCTGAGGCTGCCATCCAAAACAACTCAGCAGATGCTCTGCCACCCTCTCTCCTTCTTCATCCAAAAACCTCATTTCTCTTTTCTTCTCCCTATTGGGGAAGGCTGTGTGGTTGTTGAGGTGGTACTGTTATTATTATTATAGTTGTTGTTGTTATTATTATTATTATTATTATTATTATTATTATTATTATTATTATTATTATTATTTTATTGCTATTGTTATTGCTATTGTTATTATTATTATATTGAGAACGTGCAATCGTGTTTCAAACCCCAGATTTCCACCCAAACAAGTAGGAGGCCGTAGTCAGACTTCCCAGACCACAAAGACGCATAGCTCTGTAGCTTTTCCAGCCAGAGTTTCCATTGTATTCTTCCCAGATGAACTTTTAAAATGTGTGTGTGTTATGTGTCACTGTGTGCGCAAACGTGCGTGGTTTTACCTCTCTTAAAAATTAAAAAAAAAAAAAAAAAAAAAAAAAAAAAGGAAAAGGGGGGGGTTTAANGACAAAAAAAAGTGAGCGAGTGAGGCTTTCAGGAAAAAATCACTGACCTGCTGCCAAGTTGGATATGTGCAGGGAAGGGGGGAGTCAAGGGTTTTAATCCCAGTTTTTGATAAATAGAAGACATTCTAGTCATAATAAAACGTGTTTTACACTTGAGGGGAGGAATAAGGGGGAGAAAAAAGGAAAGTTTTGGCCAGGCACTGCGAGCTCCTGAGCCCAAACAATGAGGTTCAGAAACATAACTGTAACGCATTAGTAAATTGACAATGAAATTGCAGTTACTTCACTGGCTCTTTATTAAATAAACACAGCCCGAAAGGGACCTGTCTGCCCCGGAGGTATTTGCAGAGGGTTCACGTTACAAACCCAACACCGGCACCGCTCCCCCCCAGAGCAAACACATTCCAGCCGGACCCTGCGAGGTGGGGCCGGCCTGGCTTTTCCCCCTGTCACTTTTTCCCTCTCGTGGAGATGCCGGGCTCTCCAGATGATGCCGGGTTTTACAGATGCCGGTTTTTACAGATACAGGCTTTTCCAGCCTCCCCAAGTTTCACCCCCAGCCACGGCTCCCCCCCAGGACTGGCTGGGAGAAGGGGGAGTGGGAATGGGACCCCCTCCCAAACACCTGTCCCGGTTCCTGCCCCGCTCTTACACCTTTGGAAAGCTCTGGATCTCCCAGGGCTCCTTCCCATCCCACCCCCAGCTCCTGGTGGCAGTTCCCGACCCTTCCCACTGAATCCTAACAACACAAATTCCCCCACCCCGTTCAACCGGCCGCCCTTTGCAGCCAGAGCCCCCAAGCAGCGACCACCAGCACTTCCCACTCAGCAGCTGCACAAAAGGGGCTTCCAAGAACATCTCCGTCCCTGTCCTGCTCTGGATTGATCTCATCAACATTCCTGACGCTTTGCCAAAGCTTTACCCACGGCCCTCCCTCCGAGCGGAACGGCGATCACCCGTCAGAAACCTCTGGAGAAACAGCTGCAGCTCCCACGCAAGGTGAAGGCACCTTACAAACCCTTCACCTGCAGCTCTGCCCGACTGTTCCTGCCAAATCCCAGCCCCATTCCGGCAGGGAAGCTGGGGTAATCCATCCCCACACACACACACACACACACACACACACGCACGCCGGAGACAAAAGGAACGTCGGCGTGTTCAGCACCTTGCGAGGCCTTGAACGGCTGCCAAGGGCCTTTGGAGAGGGGCCAAGGCAGTCCATGAGATGTGAGGGATCGGGATTCTCAGCAGCCCATGGGGTCTGGAGCAGGCTGTGCTACTGTTGGAGCCTGGTCACGACACGCTCCCCCCTGTTCCGAGATGTACCTCCTGTGGAGGCAGCTATTCCCCGGCAGGAATTCTATCCCTGTCTGCCAGGAGCAGGGAAAAGCCCCCTGCTCCTCTTCCCTACAGCACCAGAACTCAAAGAGGCAGTGGGTTAAGTGTTTTCCTGCTCTGCTGTCATCGAGGGCTTTCTGGGAAAACATCGGACTGCCACAAAGGTGAAAAAATCAGAGATGGGAGGAATCCTGTGGAGCACAGGATTTACCTGTCACTAATTCCATCCAACCAGTCTCCACCTGGACTTCAAATTTCCCCAGCTCAAGGCTCGTATTTCCAAACCTTCATGCAGAAGTCTGAGGTGATGGGAAACCACACCAAAATTCCCTTTTTGGGGTAATTTCTTTAACACCTTCTCCACAAACCGGAGCCTTGGAACGAGGACACCCCGCTCCCACTGAGGAGCCCCCGGGCCTGTTCCTGCAGGGAGCAGCCAGAGCCAAGGGGAGGAAGAGGAAGCAGAAACAGCCACTGATGAGAATTTCAGTAAAATAGAAGACAAAATTGGCATTTTTTGGTTGTGTCTTTGTGCTATGGAAGTCCGGAGGTGAAAGCTCAGGGCAGTAACGCGATGTGGCTTTACAAAACTGTGTCAAAGACAGGGGTGGGGATGCTCTGCACCTGAACATGGGTGTAGGGACCAGTGGAGGGTGATTGTCTGAGTTCCTCCTCTTTGTCCCATCCCCTCGGGTGTCTCACTGCTTTAAAATCCATCAGGATCAAGCTCACACCAAGTGTTTCTTTTGCCATGCTGTTTTTCCACATGAGCAAACGGTGGTGTTGGCACATCAAGCCTTTGGAAGGGCTTAGCAAGGGGGGAGGCAGCAAATTCCCAGGGATTTGGGATCTTAAACAAGTCTGGATGTCTCTCCCGAGTAAATGGTGCCCTGGCTCCACCAGGGAGTGCCTGGAGCGTGCAGGAGAGGCTGGGAATGGGCAGGGGGTGAGCCCAGCTGCTCCAGGGGATTCCATCTGGCCCCGAGGCTGAGCGTGGAATCACAGACACGGCCCCTTCCCTGCCAAAAGCAGCTTTAACTTGGTGAGTGAGTGCACATGAGAGCTTTCCACAGAGTTCTTTCATTCCTATAGACTGGTGGAGTTTCAGACTTTTTTCCCTTCCCAACTCGGTGCAGCCTCCAAGTTTCCCTGTGAAAATCCTGTGCTGGGACGGTTTTATCTGTGAGTTAACTTTTGCAGACTGCTCAGGTGCAGCCCCCTCTTTGAAGGGGTTCTGACCTTTTCCCACCTGGCACAGGGGTGAGTTTCTTAATCCCACTTTTAGAAACTCATATTCACTGTGGATTTGCCCTTGGTGGGCAAGGCATGAGGGAGAGAGACAGCATTTGCAGGGAGTTACACCCTTGGAGTTTCCATCTTCTCCCCCCTCAGGTGATTCTAAGCATCATCTCTCCTCACAGGGGGCTCCCCCTGATTTCAGAACGCTCCCACTTTCCCCTGGCCCATTTTCCAAGCCTTTTTCCCTTGCCATCTGGTAAAGAGGGCTGGAAGCCACCCTGCAATGAAACCTTACCCTGCCTCTTTTTCCAGCCTGTCTGACAGAACAAGTCAGCTGCGGGCCTCAGCACCAACTTTAAACAACCCCCCAGTCCAGCAGGTCAGGCCATTTTAGCATCTGTACCTTTTATTTGTAGCAGACTGTTAATAATTAAGTGATGCCTTTCATACAGACATTTACAATAATTTAACCTTGCCCTCGCTGTGTAATTTATTCTTCGCAGAAGCCAATAAAAATAAAGGCCCCATATTTCGTCTCCCTCGCTCATTCTCTGTCCATATATATAAATATATACACACACATACAGCCAGGAGAGTGTAATAGGTTTCACATATTGTTCCATAGGTATCATTAGGGTACCAGAGCCAAGTGTCTCAGTTCATATGACTCTTTATAGGTGCCTTATAATCCACATAAAATTGAGTTTATGTTTCCTTTCCATCTGCTGATTCTAAAACAAGATGAGGAAGGGTTTTCTCACTCTTTTTTTTGGGGGTTGTTTTTTTCTTTCCCCCCCTTCTTCATTCCAGTCCTTACTGCACCAAACTCAAAATTTAGAGAGGAACCAACGATCTCCAAACTGGGCATCCCTTATTATTCATCTTTGGTGATGTCTTATCTTTGACTGTGATGAACATTAGAGGCTCCAGGAAAAAGGTTGGAGCAAAGACAAATATCAAACCTCCTGCCCAGGGAGGAAAACCCTTCCCTAGTTTGCCATGGAGTCATTTTTCCTGTTTCTAAATCCACAGAACAGAACCCAGCAGGTAGATGGAATAGGAGCAAGGGAAGGGACTAAAACCCGAGATTTATTTCTTCTCCAAAAAAAACAAAAAGAAAGGGAAAAAAAGCACAGGACAGGGGAAAAAAAGAGCCAGAGCTCAAAGTATTGGCTGCACTTCCACAGCAAGTCCTAAAGAGGCTACGCAGAGAAACAAAAGAAAAATACTTTCCCCTAAAGAAACATTCGTAAAAACACATTTATTAAAGCCCCAAAAATTCCACAACACTTCAGAGCCCCAGTGCTCTGGAGCTGCCCTGCAGGGCCTCCCAGTCTGCCCAGTCCAATCCACCCAGGGCCACCAGCACAGCACAGCTTGGCCTGATCCTCATGGAAGAGCTGAGCTGGGCTGTTCCTGTGCTCCCAAAAATCCCCTTTAATGTCCTTCCTGACGTCTAACCTGCTCTTAAATCCTCTGCTTTAGTAATCCCACCTTTTTCAGGGGGACCCCACCACGGGGCAGGTTGGATGGGGCTCGGAGCAAGCTGGGACAGTGGAAGCCCCAATTCCTGTCTGTGGCAAGGGGTTGGAATGGGATGGGATTTAAGGTCCCTTCCAGCCCAAATCGGGCTGGGATTCTGTGTTGGAGCGGCCTGGACCCTCTGGGGCACACCGGGGGAGCTGTTTGCCCCAGTAACATTTTCCCATTCCATCCCAAGCACAACGTTGTTTTATTCTTTTTTTCCCAGATCCTCTTGGAGCAGCAGCTCCTTGAAATCCCCCTCCCGTTGCTCTCCTTGCTGTTTTCCAGCGGGAGGAGGACGGGGAAGGACAGCATGGGGGCCCTCAGGGCCGGCTCGTGGCTGTTCCGTGGTCCCCGTGAGGTGATGGAAAACTTTCCCCGGCATCAGGTGTTGGGGCTGAGTGTGAGCTGCTCCAGTCCCACCCCGAGCAAGTGTTATAAACACACAGGCACAATCTAAATATTTATGGCACATGAAATCTCCCGTCTGCTGTTGCTCAGCGCCGAGAGCCGAGGAGGGAGGGGGAGTTAAGAGGTGATTATTGTGCGGGGCCTGTAAACCCAAAATGTGGGATCCAGTGCCCTGGAAGGGTCGCTGTGCTGGGACCAGGTGTCAGCTCAGCTCCCTGACAATGATCTGAGGGGTTTGTCACCACCCGGGCTCGGCTGGGCCGAGCCACGGCCTGGCTTCCATGGGGGAACGGCAGATGGAAAACACGGCCCTGGCTTCGCGGGCTCCTTTTCCTCTCGAGCACCTCCTGAGAGAGCGGCTGCTCCAGCTCGTAAAACCTTCTTGGGGCTGGGAAGGAGGAGCAGAGTACGCCGGGCAATTATTTCCCTGGCCTGGAGAAAAATTATGATAGAATTTGTTTTCTTATTCGTGCTATTTTTGCTCGGATCTCTGGGGGGTTTTGTTAAAGGTTGAAATAAAATTTTCAAAAAAAAAACCAACCCAATGAAAACACAAGACAACAGAAGGAGAGAGGCAGGCTGGGGGAGTTCCATGTGTTTCTGGAACAATTGCCCATTGATCCAGCCTGGAAAGTGCTGAGTATCTGGAGGTGATAGGACTGTCTTGGCAGCAAGAAGCAGAGCTGCTTTAGGAAAAATTCTCCACTTAGCAAAGTTTGAGGAGCTGGTATTGCCCAAAAAGGCTACACCAACACAAATCCTGCCCGTGCTGCTCTCTGGGCCCACACCAAGTCCCCCAGGGCACCACGGAGACCTGACAAGGTGAATGGTGCCCACAGCAAATCCTTCCTGCCCTCGTGGGAGCTCTGGATCGCAGTGATTCCCGTCTGGAAGAGTGACACTGCAGGGAGCAATGGGATTTTAGCTCCTGGTGGCTTTGGTTCCTGGCTGGCACAGCCCAAGAGAGCAGCACGAGGGCATTCATGCACTGCTCTGCTCTCCAGTCAGCTGAGCCCCAAAGTCAGCCGAACCCAGCACCTGTGACGGAGCAGAAGGCTTTGATGGCTTTTTCTGGATGAGTCCCAGAGCCAAATTATAAAATCCAGGCAATTTCAGCTCCAGCTGGGAATTTATACAGAGTTTCACCTTGATTTGTGAGCACAAGCCAGAGACAGGATCAGCAGGACACGCGTGGCTCCTCTGGGGTGAGCTCTCCACCAACCAAGACCTCATTTCTCCCAAACACAGACTCTTTTTTTTTTTTTTTTTCCCAGCCCTGCTCTGCAAAGCCACTCTCAACTCCAAGGAAGCCCTCCAGGGTCAAAAGGAGAGCAAACACAGTGACTTCCACATGCCCCGGGAACGGGAGCCGGTCATGGGTGGCTCCGGAGAGACTGCGGAGGAGCACGGCCCCAGCCCAGCACAGCCAAGGGCTTGGCACACCTGGGGCACGCTGAACTTGGCACACCTGGGGCACGCCGAACTTGGCACACCTGGGGCACGCCAAACTTGGCACACCCGGCTGGTTTTGGCACTCGTGGCTCATGTTTACACCCACACCCACAGCGGCGCCAGCCCCGCGCCCCGGCCGTGGCAGGGACAGGCCTGGCTCTGCCGGGCTTCCCGAGCACAGCCCCGCCGAGGAATTCCACGCCCAGGAAGCTGAGAGAGTTTTTTTGGTTTTTTAAACAGGAAAAATGCCCCCCAGTGAGTCTGCCCTTGGGAAAGGGTTTTGTGTTTTAAACAGGTGGGGTTGGGTATGGCCTCGTGCGGGGCCTAGCACACGTTCACCCCTGGGACTCAGGGATTCACTGAGCTCGTCAGTGAGGCCAGGGCCAGCTTTGGAATCCTTCCCCATTTCCCGGATCTCTCATTTAAACCTCTCCTCTACCTCAACAAAGCACATTCCTCCAGGAATAACAGCCCAGCCAAAGGTAAAGCTACTGTGGACGTGCAGAAGCCTCCAGGCTACACCACGTCTGAGCTCAAGCCTCCAAAAAAGCCAAAACCCTCCAGCTCAAACTAATAGACACATCTGCCAACAGCTTCTTTTAATTTTTTGGAACCACTCTCTAGATTACTTCGTTGCCAAGAAAAAGAAGAGATATTTATGATAGCAACTGGAAAGCCTTGAAATTCCAAGTCAGATCCTCGGTGGTGTAAACCGAGGCTGCTCCAGTGAGCCAGGGGGCCACTGCCAATTCGCACAGGTTGAAGTGGTGGCTCCCTGCTCCTCTCTCCTGGCTCCCCAGCACGCAGGGACAATTAAAGGCAGCTCAGGCAGGCGCTCCCTGAACGTCTGCCACTCTCTGCTCTGAAGTCATCCCCTTGGAAAAGAAAGAGAGGGGCAGAAATGCAGGAGTGGAAGCGGACGTTCGCTCCTGCCTTGAACTCGGAGCTGCAGCTTCAGCAAGGAAAACCAAAAGCTGGAGGGGCAGAGAACACCTGCTGAGAGCGTCCAGTCATTTCCTTGAATGTTTTGTTCTATCAACCAGGGGGGAAAAAAAAAATCGTGGTTTTGGTTCGAAATAGGTTCAAGCAGGTTTTGTTTGTGGGTATTAAAAGCAGGTAAGGCAGGGAGAGGTTTCAATAGCAAAAGGAGCACGAGGGAGCTGAGGAGCCCTGAGCAGGTGCCTGGATGTTTCTGGAACATTCAGCAGGTGCTGATGGGCAGCTCAGCGAATCCCAAACTTTCCTGTCCTGAAAAAAATGTTATTTCCATCAAAAAACAAAAACAAAAACAAACACAAAAACAAAAACAAAACAAACAAAAAAAAAATCACCCTTCCTGGGGTGGTTTGGTTCCGAGTCAGGTGTGACACGGGGCAGGTGGGGTTGGTCTGTCTCACCCGGGCTGGGTGTGAGGAGACATCTCTGTGGTTAATCAGGGCTTAAAGAGTGGACTTGGTCCTTAGGCTTTGGAATTTGGGTTTTTTAAATTTTGGAATTATAAAAAAACAAAACAAAAAACCAAAAATAGAAACAAACCCCAACCCCCCCCCAAAAAATCACCAGAATTTGGTCAAAAGAAAATCCAAACTGAGGTGTGCACCAAACACACAAGCTGGGAGTAACTTTACTCATGGTGACAGTTCCCCTTGTCCTAAACTACTCACTGGTGAAGTCCAGCAGGACTCTACAGAGCATTTTAAATTTTTTAAAAAATTTTTAATGCCTTAAAAAACCCCACAAACCATTGGCGAGCTCCTGTCACCCTGGAACGAGCCCTTTGTTAGATCTGGATTTAACCTCAGGACGGGAATTTTTGGGAACATCACCCAGCCCAGAAAAGGGAGTTTATAAAGGACAGGGTGGCACAACCTGAATTATAAAGTGACAATGCTTTAATCACCTCATTAATGCCACCAGTCCCCCCCAGCAAAGGGTGCTGGGCGGGTGGAAGGATCCTCCTGGCTTCGGAGATTTTCTACGGATTTCCAATATTTTCTATCCTTTCAATCCTCATTCAGCCAGATCTTTTAAAATGTGCTGAATAATTTTGCTAATCTCGAATTTCAGATTTTTCCTGGGTGTAACTGGTTCTGGATGAGCTCCTTGAAGAGGCTCTTCCTTGAATTTGGGGTGGGATTGGGATTTTCCTGCGATTTTGGTGACACTTTTTGATTCCTTTAAAGCGCTCGTCCCCTTTTGTTCCAGCCCACACTGACACTGCAGTGTGAGGATTTTAATTATGGGGATTTACAAATTTTTTTAAAAAACACCCTTTCCAGTTATTTGGGGTTTCATTTTCATTTTTTTCAGGAAGAAAAGACACAGGAAAAAAAAAAATAGAGAAAATGGAAGGTTGAAAATGATTTGGTTTCAGTGGAAAATATATTTTTGGCATTGAAATGAGGAAAAGCACCAGGGTTAGGGGGAAAAAAAAATGAACTGAGCTCTGAAACTTTACCTTCCTTTAATTATCCAGATGACATTTCAGACATTTAGTCTGATTTTTTTTTTTTTTGCATCTGCATATTGAAAATACCCTTTTAAAAACACTCACCAAAAAAAAAAAAAAAAAAAAAAAGAAACAGCTGCTCCTGAACATTTATTTAGCAAAAAGTAAATCTAAAAACGCAATTGCAAAGTATTTAAGGTATTTGAATTTTATATATATATATACACACATATATATAGATATATAAATTTTTTTTTTAAAGGAAAGAAGAATCCCAAGAAAGAAAGTATTTGATGGCTAATAATCTCATTTCAATATAATAGGACCTTTCTTTTGCAAAGAGCAAGACAGGTTAAAAGATATAATTATGACTTTGCAAACTCTCCCAAGTGCTACGAGATCATCTGACAGTTCTGATCCCGGGCTCAGCTCTCAGAGGGGAAAAGTCTTTGTCTAGTTCGAGAGTTAAAGAGACAGGATCCCTATTCCACCCTCTGCCTACATTGCAATTTAACTGTCAAAAAAATCCAAGCTGCAAAATTGTCTTATTCCAACACAGCGCAAGGAAAGAGAGAGAGGTTTGAGACTGACCTGTCAAACGCACCCTCTTTAAAAATGTATAATATATTTTAAACATTTTTTTTCCAGAGGTACTTAAAGGTTAAAGATGTGCCAAAGAAGGAGGATGGATTTTTTTTTTTTCTTTTCTCTCCCTCTTTTCGCTGAAGCTTTTTAAAACAATTAAAACCAAAAAAAAGAAAAAAAAAAAAGAAAAAAAAAAAAAAAAGGAGGCATTGAGCAGTAGATAGCACATGAGAGAGATCAGNAATTAGGGATCATCAGTGTAAAAAATCCCCTGAAGATCAAAAGGAACACATTAGAATCACATTAATTCTGATTTAAAAAAAAAAGAAGGGAGAATAAATCCCCTCTTTCAATGGGAAGAGAAACTTGGAGGACATTTAAATGGTGTTCCCATTGTCAGGATGTGCAGGAAGGTGGAGCAGAGTGTCAGGGGGAGCCCGCAGAGCCACGGGCAGAGCCTGGTGACACTCCGGGATATTCCTGGGCTTTTTAAAGCTCGCCTTTC
>VWZN01009047.1:130400-162944 GCA_013396955.1 Regulus satrapa
CCCTCTCCAAAAACCCCCAAACCCCGATATCTCCAGAAAATTCCAACCCAGAGAAGCTTCTGCGGCTGCGACAGCAGCCAGAGTCAATCAGCTGCAATCAGCTGCGCTTCCAGGGTTTCCCGGATGGCTCCATCCCAAAGCTCCAGAGGAACTTTGGGGACTCCAAGGAGACAGTCAGGGAAGTGGTGGATTGATAACAGAGTTCAGAGAAAAGGGGGGGAAATGATCTGAGTTTTCAGGAACACAGCTGAGGAGGGAAAATCAAAACATTTGGGATGCAACTGGCTGGTTGGAAGGACTGAGGGGAGGAAAGGAGAGCGGGAATAATCTGATCTCCGAGGTCACAGTGCGTGCAAAGGCGTTAAGGACAGGAGAGGCAGAGCTGGAAGGAGCATTCAGATGGGGCTGGTGCAGCCCTGGAACGGGAGAACGCTGCGACCTCAACTGCTCAAAGAGATCTTGGAAATGACACGGACAGGCCTGGTCCTGCTGTGTCACTGGGCTGCATTAAGTGACATCCCGAGATAACATTCATCTTCCTCCCTGTGGTTCTCTAATTAAAATCATATTGATCCTCTGTCAGAGATGCAGCAAAAGGAGCAGCTTCATTCCATTCCTGCTGCTCCAAGATGCCAGGCCCTGGACAGGCATCTCCTCACCATCCCTCAGAGCCTCTCCCCTCAGCCAGGACCTCCATGGATGCAGCAAACACCGTGGGAAGGGCTGAGGAGCAGCTCTTGGCTCAGTTTGGAGGCAACCAGTGGCAGGAACTGAAGTAATTGCAGACTCCTGGGATTTGTTCACCGGAGCTCGAGCGTGTTCCCCCTTCTCGTTACCGAGCATCAAGCGCCTGATGAGAGAGGGATTTGGGGACGAGACAATGCCGAGATATCTAGCACAAAATGATTAGCCAGAACGTATTGTTAATAAGCTGCTTATTCATATAATTGGAAATGATTTGCAGCCGGGGTGTCGGTGGAGTCTGGGTGTGCTGCTCTGCTGGAGCGGGGCAGGTGCCGGCCCCGGGGACCCCGCTCTGCTCTCGCTGCCTTCAAGGGCACGGAAGGACACAGGGAGGTGAAGGGGAGGCAGGAGGGGCTCAGCCAAGTCCTGCTGGTGAGGGACACGATTCCCAGTGTGGGAAGTACGGGGTGTGTGGGAGCAGAGGCTTCCCCAGCATCCTTACAGCACCCGAAGAGGGAAAGGCCAGGGAAGATTGGCCTCGAGGCAGGTAAGACCTGGCACAGGTCCTGCTCCCCAAAGCAGCTGTTCGGGACAGAAGCAGGTGTGGGAGATCATGAGGGAGCCCCCAGAGCGGGGACAGCTGTCACCAAAGGGGACTTTGGGTGTGGGATGCAGCTGCAGGACTGACCTGGAGGATTCCTGGCTTTGCCGGGAGCGCTGGCCTCGTGTGGATTTGCAGGAGGCAGAATCCCTCAGAGAGGCTGAGGAAAAGGAGGGGAAAAGCAACAGAAGCCATTCCCCGTTCCCTCTGTTAGCCCTGGCTGAGCCCAGCAAAGCACCTGGGAGCAGAATCAGCTACAGGGAAGTTTATGGGACTCCAAAACCTGGAACATTTCTCTCCTGCGAGCCAGGGGAGAGGAGCCAGGTGGGTGGACCTCACTGCAGGCTGGGGTGACAGGAGGGTGACGAAAAACATGCCACCAGCCAGGCGAGAGCAGCAACAGCCAGGACAGGCCATGCTCTAGGCTCAGCCACTTCCCCAAAAGCACCCTCAGATTTTCTTCATATTAATGTTGAAACAAAACATGGGCAGGCATTTCCGCCCAAGGCAAGAGCTCGGAACTTCCCCCAGCTGTGTCACTGCTAGGCAGGAGGGGTCACAGGGCCCCCAGACTGGAGGCACAGGACACGCCGGGCACCCCCCAGTGATGCCCCTTCCCTGGGCCTGAGGATGGCCGTGGAGCTGAGAGCCCTGTTCCTGCTGTCACTCTGCTTCCCAGGTAGGAGAAGGGCTCGGCGTGTCCCCGGGCACAGGGACAACCTTTCGCACTTCCTGCTGCCCAAGGGGCTCCTCCAACACCAGCCGGGCTCTGCTCTGGGCAGGGAAGGACAGCTCCAATTCCCAGCACACAGCCCTGGCTCCTCCAGGTCGATCCACACTGGGAGCACAGAGCCTCTCCCAGTCAGCCTTTCCCAGCACGCTGGCCCTGCTCGCCTCCCCTGATGGCACTCCTGGGTCAGGGCAGTGTCCAGGGCACCTCCTGCCCCTCAGCAGCCCTGCAGAGAGCACAAAGCTCCCAGCACGTGGCGGGCTGGGCAAGGAACCCGCAGCCAGCACAGCCAGGAGCTGCTTCCTATCCCAAACAGAGCCCCTGGGCTCAGGGTGGTGTGGGCAGGGCGCGCTCCCCATTTGCCTGCAGGGAGGAGCAGGGACAAGGGGACAGACGCTGTGCCACACATGCCTTGAAGGCTCAGCGCCTCGAGCATCCCGTGCTTGTCTGTGGGCTTTAATCCACAGCTGCAGCCCCAGCTCAAAATCTCTCAACGCTGCCCTTCCCATTTCCAAGCAGGTGAATTCAGCATGGGGGAGGGATTTGGGGTTTTGGAGTTCTTCCAGCTACCAGTGTCCATAGCACAGTGTCCCTGTGTCCCTCAGGGGACTGTGGGCAGCTCTGCACCTTCACAGGATGTGACTGGGCATTGGAGGGGGCTGCCCAGAGCTGGTGGAGGCACCGTCCCCGAGGTGTTTAGGAGCAGACTGGATGTGGCACTGAGTGCCATGGTCGGGGTGACAGGGTGGTGTTAGGACATGGGTTGGGCTTGATGATCTCACAGGTCTTTTCCAACCTTGCTCATTCTGTGATTCTGTGACTCTGTCATGCTGCAATTTTGCAATTCTGTGATTCTGCGATTCTCTGTTCTGTGATTCTCTGATTGATTCTGTGGTTCTGAAATTCTGCGATTCTGTGTTTCTGTGGTTCTGTGATCAGCTCTGCACTCCTCACCACATCTGATCCTTCCAGGTCTCCAAGGCCAAACCCTCGAAGTCCGACGACGGGAAGGGTGCACTCTGTACTTCCAGTGTCCTTATACAGCGGGCATTACTGCTGGGTACACAAAATACTTTTGCCGCCTGAAGGATGGAAGATGTGAAGAAGTACTGAGGGTAAACAATGACCAAAGCAGAAAATCCAACGATGGGAGAATTACAGTAAAAGATGACAGCGCTAGGATGACCGTGCTCGTCACCATGACTGACCTCAAGGCAGAGGACTCAGACATTTATTTCTGTATTGATTACTATTACACCGTACTGTCGTCAAAGGTCTCACTGATTGTTTTCAAGGGTGAGTACCTGTACCCCACCCAGAGCCAAGCCTTGTCAGGAAGCAACATCATTCCTTCCCCTGCTTTGCCCCCTCTCCCCCCTGATCCCCCCAGCCTCGCTCCCTGCTTTCCCTCCCACACAGGGAGTGAAGGAGCCCCCAGCAGGCTGGCCCTGCTGGCTCCCAGCTCCCTGGAGTCCTGCCCTGATGAGGAGCTCTCCTGCGGGAGTGGCCCCAGGGCATGGCCTGTCCCACTGACTGGGCAGTGCCCACCTTTGGTGTTTCACAGAGCTGCTCCAGTGGGAGTTGGACACTCTGTCAGTGCAGTGCCCAGACTGGTGCTTCAAGCAGCAGAGAGGCTGCACAACCCTGCAGGAGAGACAAACATCTTCAACACTTGGTGAAATTAAACCCCTGCAAGACAGACTATCAATCAAGTATAATCCCCAAGGGATTCTCACTTTTACCATGGGGAAGTTGCAGAGCAGGGACTCTGGTGTGTACGGGTGTGCAGTGGTCTCTGAGCACACCTGGAGAATGGAGGTCTTGCTCTCTGTGCTCAAGAGTGAGTACCTGCCGTGTCCTCGGTGTCCCGGGGTGGGCTCCTACTGCGCTCAGTGTCCAGGGGTGAGCCCCTCCTGGCAGCCTGGTGTGGATGTGGGCAGGCCTCAGCCCAGGCGACACCCATCTCTCCCCCTGCCCATCCCTCCAGCACACACAGTGGCAACTTATCCACTGCACCTTCGAGCCAAAGCTCAGGCCTGGCCCTTTGTGCTGTGTGCTCCCAGCAGAGGCTCAGGGGAGGTTCCTGAGGGTCCCACAGGTGGGAATGCTCATCCCACAGGGCCAGACTGGTGGCTCCAGCCCTGGTTCCCACTGGGTGCTGCTGGGACCCCCCCCCACTCTCCCCCATGCCGGGCACTGCTGTTGCTCTGACCCCAGAGCCATCAACCCTCCCAGACCCCGTGGCTGAGTGTCCCACCCTGAGGGAACCAGAGGAGGGGGACAGGACCCCCAAATGTACGATAGCTGTGCCTGGGGAATGTGGGTGCTCCCTTCTGTTCCAGGGGAGGTGTGGAGCTGGATGCAGCTCCAGGGTATTCCCGTGCTGGGGAGGGGGTGCCGCTGTGGGCTCCCACTGTGGGCTCTCAGCGCACAACCCGGGTGTTTTCCAGGGACCCAGCAGCACACGGCCAGGGTGTCAGACAGCATCTCTATCCAGTGCCAGTACAATATCGCCTTCAAGGATGTCAGCAAAGCCTGGTGCAAAAAGGAAAAGGAGGAAACGTGTAACGTGCTGGTCACCACCAGCCCAGAGCCCTCAGCAGGAGACAGCACGGCTCGGGGAGGTGTCAGGATCCAGGATCACCCCCAGGATGGCATTGTCACCATCACCATGGAGCAGCTGCAGCTGCAGGACTCAGGCGTGTACTGGTGCGCACTCCAGGAGCGCTCGGGTCTGTCCCGCATGGAGGAGATCACGCTCAAGGTTTCCAAGGGTAGGTGTGGATCTTTCAGGACACCTTTGTAGATTGCAGACTCCTTGCCCTGCTCTCCCCTTCTCTGCTGCCCAGCTTAGCCCACTTCCCACCTTGCCTGTGTTTGCCTGCCCGAACCCTACGGCTCTGGATCTTCTCGTGGCCATCAGCAGGGGTGGGAGCAGATCCACACCGGCGCTGTGCTGCTCCTCCTTAACCTGGGAGCAGCTTCAGCTTCCTGAGAGGGGTTTCTGTCACTCAGTGTTTGATACCAGTTCTTTAGAGTGACTTCATAACCCTTTCAGAATGATTCATCCTTTGGCTTTCTAACACCTTCCGTTGGGTTGTCAAGGGAGAAGCTTTAGACTCGGATTTTACAGATCTCTGACTTCTGGGTTCTGTCTCAGACGATGTTTTAATGGTAAGGGAAGGCACTGAGGCCCCTGGTCATGGCAGAGCAGCACCGGGCTGCAGCCTGGCTCTGGCAGAGCTAACAAGCATCGCAGATGATGAGGGGACACGGGGATCCTCTGGATGAACTCACGGGATCAGGGCCCTGGGCGTGGGAACAGCAGGGGCAGAGGTTGAATGCAGAGCAGCCCCACAGTGACCATTCCTCTCCTCATGTCTGTGATTGCAGTGTTGCCTCGGCGAGGTTTTCCAAACACTGAAAGCAAAAGTCAAGAAATCCTTTTGGGCGACAGCCCAGAAGCCAGGTAAGGCCTAAGAAGAGGCTCTGAGCCGGAGCACACACAAGGAATTTGTGTTGTACCCCTGGGGCAGGCGGGCCCTGGGCACTCTGGCTCTGCCTGTACAAGAATTGGATAGGACAGGATCCTCACCAAAGGTGGCCTCTCCTCCTCCAGCTCCTGCCCTAACCCTAATTCCAAAGGAAGCAGCAGATTGGTAAAGTCATGTCACAGCCTTCTGCAGGTGCCTCTCTACTTCTTTATCCTTCTCTCTTTAGAGAAGAACCCAGATTCGGCCTCTCAGCCTTGACTTCTGCTCCCTCCTGTTTGAGTATTTAGCAGTGGGACAGTCCCTGGCTGCTATTATTGCATTTACCAGTTAAATGGGAAGGATTTTTCCCCCTTTGTACATCTGCTGTCATCAATGCTACAGCAGCTCCTAAGAGCAGAATCATCCCTGCTCCAGAGAGCCTGGAATTGTGCTCAGAGCTTTGAACAAGCTTTTAGTGGCTTGTTTCTAAAGCCTGGAGAATGTTTAGGAAAAGCTCCAAAAATACAGCCAAGTAGAAAAATCAGGAGACAGGAAAGATCCTCTTATTTCCTTCTGGATCAGCAGGGACTCACAGATGGAGGATCCTGCAGGATCTGCAGGAGAACCAGACCCTGCTTCCAAGTACTTGACCTGAGCACATAAAACCTGTCCCTGTCCTCCTTCTGCTCCCTGTTTGGGATGGGCTCCAAACCCATCCCACCCTGGTAACTCCCTTCCTCTCCTCCAGCTGCAATGAGAACACCTTCACCATCCTGTCCGTGGTGCTGCTGGTCCTGCTCCTGCTGGCCCTCGTCACCTGCACTGCCCTGGGGGTGAGGCTCTACAGGCTCCTGCGGAGAGCCCCACCAGGTACGTGGGGCTGGGACTGTCCCGGGCAGGGCTTTCCCCCTCTGCCCCCCAGGTGAGCTGAGATCAGGCACAAGGCAGGCTCCTCCCTGCTCCCCTCACAATAAATCGGAGCCAGGTTCCTCCAGAGCCTGCACAGGTGTGCAAACCCCTCAGAGGAGGAGCAAAGTGTTCCCCAGGGTGGAAGCAATCCCGCAGCCTTCCCAGCCCTCCTCAGGCACAGAGCTTCTCGTGGATTTCTCTGCATCAAAACCCTCTGATTTTGTCTCGTTCCAAAGGTAACGGAGAAGCAGAGGATGCCAGTGACAGACCAGAGGGCACAGCACAGGTAAGGAAAATGAAACATTTCACACACGCTGCCAAATCCCTGACCAACAGTCTGGGAGAAGCTCAGACCCACCTGGTGAGGTGCTTGGAGCTCAGTTTGGTTATAAACAGGAGGGAAATGGTATTTAATGTCAGCAGAGAGAAGAATATTCCTGGCTGGAGAGAGGGGGGGTGGGTAATTAATGCAAGGAAAAACCAGTAGGAATAAACCCAGTGGAGCAAATTCTAGTAACCCTTGAGAAGGGATTCAAGGAATAGCAACCAGGGTCAGAGCATCAGGTTGTCACCTGTATCCAGGAGAAGGTGGTGAACAAAAGAGTTGTGTTTCACCTCTGTCACAACCAAAGGT
Source organism: Regulus satrapa (assembly GCA_013396955.1). Taxonomy (NCBI): domain Eukaryota; kingdom Metazoa; phylum Chordata; class Aves; order Passeriformes; family Regulidae; genus Regulus; species Regulus satrapa. The sequence goes on from VWZN01009047.1 coordinate 137,432, forward strand.
AAATTCTGACACAGCTTCTCCTTTCCTTGTGGGAAAATCTCCTGGCAGCAGCTGTGACCTGGCACTGACTCATGCTAACGAGTGTTTTCCCTGTCTTTTGCCAGCCTGGCAGCACTGGTAAGAGGGAAAGTTCTCAGGATGACAGCAAAGGGCCAGCATACATCAACCTGGACGTGCAATCCCAGCCCAGCCCCGAGGATCCTCTCTACTGCAACGTGGAACTGAGTCAGGCTCACAGGAACCCCCAGCACGTGGAATACGCCATCATCGCCTTCAAGCAGTCCCCAAGGAGCAGCAGGGAATGAAGCACAGAATCCCAAACAAGCCAGAAATGGGAGAAAGGAACTGGAATGCAGAGTGGCAATGAGGAGGTGTGTGGATGGACAAGCTGAGTTTTGCTGCCGTGTGGGTGGTGGTGCCTGAGCGCGTTCAGCCCTCCCTCCTGTTTCAGCGCCAAGCAGAGGTTTTGCCACACTCATGGCAGATTGTCTGGGGTCAGGAAATTCTGTGGGGGAATTCCCAGCTTCTCTTGTGCATCTGGTTTTCCAATTCCATTAAAGTGCAGAGTTTTGGAGAGGCAGGTGTGGAGGCCTTGTGAAAAGGAGCAGTCTGGACGTGGCTTGGTGGGGTATTCCAGCTGTGTCCCGGTACAAACCCTGCCCCAATCCCACGAATTCAGCTACTGTGGCCAAGAAAACTCATTCCAGGGCTGCAGGGATCGAGGGTTCATTTTTCATGGAATGGGCTGGGGAGGCGAGTGCTGGATTCTAAGAGAAAGCAGAAGCTGCACTTCCCTGTCTCTGCTGGAAACGCTCCAAATTGACACATTTGATTTAGCAGTCATGTGGGGAGCAACATGAATTGGGTTTGTGGTGCTCAATTCTATTTCTCCAGGAGCTCTGGCTCCTGATTTGCCTGCCCCAAGCCCTGCTGGAAGTGACAGACCAAAGGGGCCTGAACCAGCCCTCGTTCCCAGGCTGGTCACATCCAACAGGCTTCTCTTGCCAGGGCTGCAGCAGGGAGGCTGATGGAAAAATCTTTGAGATTTTCAGAGTTGACCTGACAGCAAGAAAAAGAAAATGGCTCTGGAAATGGTTCATGCAGCCCAATGTTCCCCTAACAATTTGCTCTTCGTGCAGTTTGCACTGGGTCAAGCTGTGGAAGCAAAAAACAGTGGAGTGGAAGACAGGCATTTTTGGGAAGATTCTCAAAGAGAATCCAGATTTGTGCTCACTGGAACAAGAAGGAGCAAAAACTGCAATCAGTCACCTGACAAAGAATTTCTGGTCACTGTGAGGGACCATTTTCTTAACCACTAACTCAAGGAAAGGCACATTTAGGAATGGCCAGGCTGCATCTTTAGCACCACACCGGTTTAAAAGCCAGGGCTTATTTGTGCTTTCATGGAAAGTTTTTATTTCCAAGAAAATAAATCACCTCAGAAATGAAAAACCAGCAGCCCACCCCATCAGTCTGCTGATGTTCTGGTGTCCGTGGCTGCATTCCTGAGCCCCTCCAGCACTGTGGCATTGGCTGGCTCAGACTCTGTCCCCAGCAGGGATCCTGTGTCCTTTGTGCCAGGTGCAGCACACAGGTGGGTGCTGCTGCGTGTGCTTGGATTTCAGACAAGGATGCTCCATGCACAGGCTCTTCTTTCTCCTGAAAACCCAGGAGGTCATGTCCTTGTCCTCCTTCACCCTCGGGATGCTGCCAGAGCTATGGTGAGAGCCTCCCTTTCAGCTTTCCAGAAATTCCCCCCATGCAGAGCTCCTGGAAATAATTGATCAGGATTTATCACCATCGTGCTTGGAGTGCCAGCACAAGGGCACGGCTTCCCACTCCCACAGGGGTATTGGGCAGGAATTGTTCCCTGGGAGGAGGGCAGGCCCTGGCACAGGTTATCCCAGAGCAGCTGGGGCTGCCCCTGGATCCCTGGAAGTTTCCAAGGCCAGGCTGGGCAGGGCTTGGAGCAGCCTGGGATAGTTCGTGGTGCCCAGGGCAGGGGTGGAGCTGGATGAGCTTTAAGGTCCCCCCAGCCCTGACCATTCTGTGATTCCATGAAATCCTGCTCTGCTGGGAGCAGACACCCAGGCCTGTGCCTTCAGGCCACCACGTGCTGCTCCCCTGCAGGCTGGCTGAGCTGTGGCTGGCACTGGGCAATGCTGATGCCTGAATTTTCAGCCCACGAGAGCAATGCCCGTCCCTGGAGAATTGCTCAATGTGCAGGATGAAAAAGATGCCAAGTTCCTCTGCTCCTTCCTTCCGGCACAGCGAGGAAGGGGGAGAGGAGCAGAGCCTGCACCACTTCTCTCCAGGCTCCTCTCCCGTTCCTCCTCTGCTCAGCTCCATGGAGAAGCTCCTGCACCTCACCTTGATCTTCCTGGCAGGTGAGAACCACACGTGGCTTTGGGGTGAAGGGTGAAGGACTGGGGCAAAGCTTTGTCTCTGTCTGGAGGCTCCATCCTCAGAGTTTTCCCTTGATTTAGCCCATCAAAGGGTGGTCCCAGTGCTCCCAGATTTCCTCAGAGGGATCCTTTGGAGTCAGAACGGGAACCGCTGGTGAGAGAAGCGCTGTGTGCAATGTGAAATTGCAAAATCCTGGCTCGTTTGCATTGGCAAATGGGATGATTTACATAGATGCAAAAGAGCACAGGTGGGTCTCAGGGGGAGGGGAATAAAACCCAGTGAAGGGCACAGCTCGGAAATCCCTGGGTTTTCCAGCTTGGAAAGGAATGTCCATCTGAAATGGGAACTGAGGGGCCCAGCTGGGGCTCTCTGCAGCATTTTGGGGACCCCGGATCCTCACAGCAGTGCAGGGAAAGGCAACAAACTCAGGCTGTGGGAGCACAGAAACCTGTCCCTAAAATTGGGATGAGTTTGGGAAAGGTTTGCTGTGCTTTGCCCAGGGGCACCCGGGAGGAGAGAAGGAACTAAGGAGGGGTTTGACAGCTGCTCTGTAAGCTAAATGGAGTTGGTGGAAAAAACAGCGACTGATAAATTCAGAGTGTATCCGTTACAAAAAAGAAAATAAAGTTGTTAGCATCAGAACTAATTTTTAAAATATGCATTAAAACTTTCTGTCACCAAACTATGTACATAAGTAAATGTATATATGTACCTTATTAACTTTTTGCAAAAACTTCTGCCCAGTATATTAATGCTAATTGCTGTACACCAATAAATATAATAAGCTGTTGTGATGTAGTCAATAACTTAAGATCACGCTTTGTTTAAAAAAATCAACTGTAAACCATGCAATTTTTTTTTTTTAATTGTTATTCTGTTCAGGTGTTTGTGTATATATATCACACCCAGCTCAACAGTAACAAGGAACACCAATAGTTTAGGATCTGCCAGCAGAACTGGCTGAAAAGACAATGCCACAACATTTTCCAGAGGGACTTCAGGGACTCTTTCAGTGGTTCTGTGCTTGAGAGATGTTTTGCAGTGCTGAGGGAATTCTGGGGCTCAAGGGGCAGAGCTGGAGGAGGGAAGGGGAAACGGGGGAAGCAGGTAAAGAGTTTTGGAGGGATTGAACAGGACAGGTCTGGGTATTTCATGAGGTAAACCCTGCCTGGAACAACCAAGTGGAGCAGCACATCGGGATAAAGCCCTGTAGGTGTTGGGTGCAGAGCACAGATCCATTTTAGGTCTTCTTCTAGTCAAGCTGAAAGAACTTCATAATATTTAGTTTACAATTCACTTAGAAGTGTTGAAATTATTGTAAGAAGTGTTATTAAAAGGCTCAGCCAGCACAAAGTCCTCACAAGAGCCTATTTTTAAATTTACTTCTATTTTAATATTACTTATGGCTCCACAGAAGCATTTGCCTGTGACTTTTTTTCACTAGAAATAGAGATTTCCACAAATACCACACTGCACTTCTCTCTGGAAGTATTTATAGCTCAGACTGTCCCCTCTGCCTGTCACAAAGAGGAATGGAAATTAGAAATGAGGAACCAAGACAATAAAAAATAATTTAAAAAAAAAGTCAAGCAGACAAAGACCAGTTGTCAACATGGTTAAAATTAGTAAGGTATTAAAAGATAGGGTGGAAAAAAAGGTTAAACTGGATTTGAAAACTGGGAGTGGCCTTCAGAAGGAACCAGTGAGCAGGGCACTGGTTTGGTTTGGAGGTGTCACCGGGACAAATTCCAGAAGATCTGAGCCAAGACTGGGCTGGTCATGGGGGAACAGGTGACACCCCNCATCCCACAGGTGACAGTTCTACGGGTGACATCACCAGAGGATGAAAATGACGTTCAGCATCCCCACAGTGAGGGATAGACCTGGAAAAGCCTTGGCTCACCCCTCCCTCCATCCCTCCGTCCCACGCAGCATCCTGCGCCGCGGAGAACGTCACCGTGGTGGCCGCCGTGGAGGGGGANGTCCTCTACAGGTGATAGCCCTGCGGGTGACAGTCCTACAGGTGTCAGCCCTGTGGGTGATAACTCTACAGGTGACATCCCTACAGGTGATGCCCTATGGGTGACAGTTCCACAGGTGACAGCTCTACAGGTGACAGCCCTGTGGGTGACAGCCTCATGAGTGACACTCCTACAGGTGACATCCCTATGGGTGACAGTCCTACAGGTGACAATCCCACAGGTGACAGCCCTACGGGTGACAGTTCTACAGGCAGGTGACAGCCCCATGGGTGACAGTTCTACAGGTGACAGCCCTNACGCAGCATCCTGCGCCGCGGAGAACGTCACCGTGGTGGCCGCCGTGGAGGGGGACACCATTTCCGTCAACTGCTCCTACGACCCGCGGCAGTGGTGGCGGGAGAAGAGCTGGTGCCGGCAGCTGGAGCAGAGCCGGTGCCGGCGCGTGCTGAGCGCCCCGCCCGCCTGGCTGCCCTTCCCGGGGGGCTCCAGGGGCAGCACCTCCATCAGGGACAACGCCCGCGCCGGGCTCCTGACGGTCACCATGCGCCACCTGCGCAAGGAGGACGCGGGGCTCTACCGCTGCCAGACGGATTTCCTGGGCACCACGAAGAGCCTGAGGAAGGTGCGGGTGGAAGTGATGGCAGGTACGTGCTGGGGCTCTGAGTTTGGAGGGGGTCCTGATGGAATTTCAGGGGTTCCTGATGGAGTTTCAGGTGTCTCTACTGGAATTTCACGGGTTCCTATTGGAATTGCACAGGTTCCTACTGGAATTTCATGGGTTCTTGGTGGAATTTCATGGGTTCCTGATGGAATTCCNTTGGAATTTCATGGGTTCTTGGTGGAATTTTGTGGGTTCCTATTGGAATTTCATGGGTTCTTGGTGGAATTTCATGGGTTCCTGATGGAATTCCATGGGTTCTTGATGGAATTTCATGTGTTCCTATCGCAATCCCACAGGTTCCTACTGGAATTTCATGGGTTCCTATATTGGAATTTCACAGGTTCCAGCTGGAATTTCATGGGTGTCTGCAGCTGCTAAGGTCCCACCTGAGTGAGCACCTACTTTTGTCTCGCTCTAAGGAGGTTCCATGTTTCACTGCCTCTTGTTATTCCTGATTTACAGCAGCGTGACCTCACTGTTAGGGGGTATCTGACATGTCACCCCCTTATTGCTCCCAGTGCTCCGTCTCACCTGGGTTACCTGCCCAGAAACATCTGCAAACTAAACTGTTGTGCTTCCATCAGCAGCTGACCTGGTGACCCACGTGCCAGAGGAGCCCAGAGCCGTGCAGAGCATCTCCAGGTGAGCCCAAAACTCCTCGTTCCGACATCTCCAATCTTCCCAGGACTAAGCCAGCACTGCAAGAGGATTTTTCAAGGCTGGGCCATCCCCTTCATGGTTGTGTTTCTGGTTCCCCGCAGGTCGCCCCCCAATTTCACTGTGTTCTACATCCTTGCTGGATTCCTGGTGGCCAAGTTCGTGGTGGCTGTGCTGGTCTGTGTTGTTGCCCACAACAGGAGGAACAGGGAGAGAGGGCAGAACCCAGGCCTGGGTGAGCATCAGGTGCTCCCTGCTGACCTTAGAGATGGAATCGGCATCTCCTGGGAGAGCTCTGCGTGAGCCAAGCCAAAAGGAATCCGTGGAAAAGGAAAACCAGGCGTTTGCCACCTGCCAGGAGAAAAGGATTGCTACTAAACACAGGTCTGGAAGAACCTGTCACTCTGGAGAGGGAACGTCCCCATCTTCTTCATCACCTCTGCCCCTTGGCACCTCATCCCCAGGCAGCTATTCCAGACATCATTCCCAGGACATCACGGTCTGAACTGACACCTGTCCCTTTCCTGTCACCTCAGGGCACAGCCAGGTGACAGATTCTGTCTTTCTAAGGTGAGGAAGAGCAGCTCCCAAAAGCTGCTTTGGACGGTGGGGATGCTTGGAGAAAATCCCCGTGGAAAGGTGTGAGGAGCTGCAGGATATACCAGGAAAGGGATGTGGTCTCCTCCCTGCTCTGAGACGGCTTCTCCTCTCTGGAGGGACTTTGTGAACACAGGAGTTGTCTCTCTGTTGTTCTCCCTGTGTTTTCTCTCCCGTGTGATGTTTGTTCATCCTTCCCCTCAGCTCTCCCAGGCTCCAAACCCATGGGCACTCACATTTCTTTTTCCCTCCAAAATGAAATAAAATCCAGCTGTTTCTCTGGCTTGGTGTGGATTCCTGCAGGACACCGGTCACAGTGTTGTCCCAGAGCAGAGGTGATGCTTGGAGCACCCTGGAGTGTTTAGAGAATCCAGGATCACAGGGCCTGGAACATCCAGAGCCAGCTCCGTGCCGGAACAGCAGCTCGGAGCCCAAACTCTCATTGCCCACAAAAGCAACAAGTGAAAATTGCTTATTTTAATTACACTTTTGGGTTCTTATTTTTAGAGTAGTTCCGTGTTTTGTTCAGAAATTGAAATTTGTGGTGGGACATCTGGAAACCTTTGTTTTTCTGAGGCACTTCCCTCTCACCACTGTGAGATTCTCAGTCTAAAATCAGCATCTTTTGGGGAAAAAAAGTCTGTGTTTGTTGCTCTCTCCTGGTCCAGACAGGTGGCTTGCTGTATGACTGCAACCACGGAGAGCAGGAATTCACCATCTGAAATAAAATATCTCCAAGGAAATAAAAAGAAATTAATCAATAATTCACTGATTACCATCCAAAACAATGAATGTAATTTGGTAGGATTGTATTAATCAAAACCAAATGGGTTTGGGATGGAAATATTTCCGGGGCTGGTTTTGTCCTTCCCCTGTTCCCTCTGTGCTGACGTTGGCTCTGTTCCTGTGCTGGGTGACCTGGACCCTCCATAGGGGTTGTTTTTTCCTCTCTTCCCCCCTTCCCCCCCGGTGAATCACAACTTGAGGTCCATTAGAACTTCTGGGGTTTGCAGTTTGCAAAAGAAGAAAACAACAAAAAAACAAAAAAAAAAAAAAAAGGAACTCCCTGTCCCTCAGTGCTCCCATCCTGTGAGAGCCTGCAGGAAACTCCAACCCTGTGTTCAGTGCTGTCCCAAATTCAAGGTAACTCTGATCAAAGCCTCATTAAAGCAGGAGGGACTGGAATGATGAATGAGTTCTCATGGAATATCATTAGAGTGCAGCTGAGACAGCTCCAGCTTAATGACTCAGGAGATCATCTCGAGAGCCATTTCCAGGGGAGAAACAAGCCAAGGAACAGCATCAAGCTGGAAGTTTGGGGTGAGTTAATCAAAGAATTAATGATCTTCTAAAAGTCAGCAATTTCTTAGCACTTGACAAGAAAGATTACGGGTCAGTGCTAAAGAGCTCTTTTTGGAGCCTGCAAATTTCCCGAGACACAGATAATTCCTGAATTTCTTTCTTTTTTTTTTTAAAGAGATTTTTGGTACATGCTAATGGAATAAACAAATTGGAGCTGACTGGTGGAGGGAGGGTGGGGCTGGCTTGGCTTCATTGATAAATGAAATTTTATATTGACACCAGCAGGTGGAACAGGCTCTGAGCACTCCGAGTCTTTGCAGGAGGAAAACTCGCTGATTTTTCAGTAGCAGAAGAAGTCCCTGGGGATGGACTGGGGTGGGAAAATCCCTTCCTCTTTGTCATTGTTGCTGTTTTCCAAGGGGAAGATCAAAGACAGAGCCTGAGAAGGGCCAATGCATCCCAGTGAGGAACAGCTGTGAGCCCTGGTGGCACTCAGGGAGGCAATCCACGCTGCTGAGGGATGTCCTTGAGCCCTGGTGGCACTCAGGGATGGAATCCACGCTCCTGAGGGATGTCCTTGAGCCCTGGTGGCACTCAGGGAGTGAATCCCAGGCTAAAGCTGCCTGGATTTGTTGGTTGTCTGACACCTTCTTGCAAGGCAGACACGAACCACTTTTGTTGCTTTGAGGGAGTCCCAGCCCTCCTGCTTCTTTCTGCTTGTGGTAATAACAAAAATGCACGTTGCTGATCATTAACTGGCCTTGAATCTGCAGGGATGACATCAAATCTTCATCGAAGGAAAACTTTGCTCCCTGCAAACATTCCGTGTGCTGACTCTGCCCAGCCCCTTAAACTTTAGGAAGCGCAGTTGGTGCGAGTTTGCTGAACACCTCTGAGCTCACATTCCCTTTTTGCCACACATCCCCTCTGCTCTTCCCCTATTTCATGAGGCCAGGGGGAAATATTTGCAGCTGTAGACGAACCGAGGCTGATAATCAGAAGGCAAAACTGAAAACCACCCAGCTTGGTGGTGATGGGTTGAGGGAAAGGACACAGCTGGAAGCACAATTTCTCTGGAAAATAACTGCATTTTTCCAACAGCGCAGCACCTTGGTAGGCAAACCCAGAGGAAAGCTGTGCTGCGTTTGCTTTCCCAAATTGCTCTTTTTTTTTTTTTTTTTTTTTTTTTTTTTTTTTTTATTTGGGGGGGGCTTAAAAACNGAGAATTACCAATTTTTTTTTTTTTTTTTTTTTTTTTTTTTTTTAATTTTTTTAATTAGCAGGGAGCTATAAAGCCAAGTACAGGAAACTGGTTGTGTCTGGCAGCAGCTGATACAGCACCACAGCCAGGCCAAGGGAGCTGCTTCCTCTAGACTTAAATATTCACCAAAAGAAAAAATGTTAATTACCGCCCATTCTGCTAAGATTCAGCAAAGTGGTAAAAATCTGCTTTATTTTAAACCTATGAGCTTTTTCCTGGGTTTCAGAGAGACAAGCAATGCATTTGACATGTTCTAATAAACAAAGAGCTTCTTGAAAAATGCTTGTCTACTTTATAGTATGAATTGTCATCAGCTTGAGCTCCTGGGGTGGAATTTACACTCCAAGGTATTGACTTGTTTTACAAAGAAATAACTCCATATTTCCCTGTTTGTTGTTTATTAACACACAGCCGTGCTCCAGGATAAATCTAGCTTGACTTTATTACAAATTACACCCCTGCTGATCCAACTACAGAATCCTGTTATCATGGTGATATGAGCAAACATCCCTCAGGGATTGTGGATAAATCCCCAAATTCAGCTGAGTGAGATTTTCCTCTTAATTCCATGAGCTGGAGACCAAGGATGCTGAACAGGACACAAAAATGGGTTTAATTGTTGGATATCAAGATTGCAGGAAGACTCCAGCCTGGATACTGGGTGGCAGGGGAGGGAAGGAAGGTGGAAAGGCAGGGAATACATCCCTGGATTGGATAAACTCTGCTCTGTGAGTGCTTAATGCAGTTCTGAAGGTGAGGGAGAGAGAGAAAAGTAAATTCTCTTGACTACTTTGATGTGGCGACACAATACCAGGGTTTTTTTACCGTTAGATCTGAGATGATTTTATTATTCTGCTGCAACTTGTCTAGAAATAAAAGCTAGAAAATGACATCATAATTGCTAAAGAAACTGATTCTTGACTTCCTAATCCGGCTTGTGTGTTTGTTCTCATTTCCTTTCCGAGCTTCCCATTTTCTGATCTTACATGCTGTCATTTCCTTCTGTTTATGATTTGTTTGTTTGGGTTGGGATTTTGGGGTTTGGGGTTTTTTTTTTTTTTGTTTGGTTGGGGTTTTTTTGGTTTTTTTGGTGAGCATCACTGTATTGACCAATCGTAGAAAGGGTTCATGACTGCCAGATTTGTGCTCTGGGGGTTTTCAGAAGCCGAAATGTTGGTGTGGACTTTGTACCATTAACTATTTCTGATACTGCAGTGAGCGGTTCCAGTGCTGGGAAGAGCAGCATGCCCAGAGGGGTTACAGGAAAATGGGAAATCCGCTGGCTCTTAAAGATTTCAAAGCCCAGCCAATCCTCCTAAGAAGAAAACTCTTCTTGTGCCCAAACCCAGAAATTGGCTCATTCTGAGGGTCTTCATTCAGCCGATTTTAGGCTAAAAAAGATAATGACAGGATGCCTAGGAGTTGGGGATGAGGAGGAATCACCTTCCTGGGAGGTAACCTGGAATATGAGGGAATTAAATCTTGCAGAGAGGAGCAGTTGGGCACATGAGGGCAGAGTTGTACAGGTACAGATTCCATCACCACTTCCATGGACACTCCTGGTGCTCGGGCACAGCTTCCAGATGATTTCAGGGATAATTACAGAACACAATGGATCCTGCAGGACATAAGGGAGCATCTCTATGAGTGCTGCTGGAACATGAACCTACCTTCCTTCCTTCCGATCTTAATTTTCTTTGTTCCTTCCTTTTTTCTTGCTGTCCTTTCTCTTCTCTTCCTTCCCCAGCTCTCTGAGGGCCCCGCTCAGGCCCAGGGCAGAGCCATCTCCTCACACGCCACCATCTTGAGGCGCCGCCTCAGCCCTCAGAGAGACGCAGGGGCCAGGACGGAGGGTCCCGCTCCCAGAGAACCCCCACACCTCTGCGGGGACACCCCGGTGCCCCTCAGCACTCACAGGAGCGGCACCCATGGGCAGCAATATGGCAGGGTGGGGCTGAGGTGCGACAGAATGGCTGTGCTGGCCCCACAGGGCGTGAGGGGAGGGCAGGGGCTGTCCGGCCATGCTGGGTGAGGGCAGGGGCTGAGGGCAGGGGCTGTCCAGCCATGCTGGCTGAGGGCAGGAGCTGTTTGACTTCTTTTGGAGTGCAGGGGTTTTGTTTGGCCACACCAGGTCAGGGCAGGGCTGTCCAGCCATCCCTGGGTCAGGGCAGAGGGTCAGGACAGAGGATCAGGACAGGAGCTACCCAGCCCTTTTGGGTCAGGACAGGAGGTATCCAAACACTTTTGGGTCAGGTCAGGAGGTATCCAAACACTTTTGGGTCAGGACAGGACCTATCCAGCCCCTTTAGGTCAGGACAGGGCTGTCCGGCCATCCCAAAGCCCCCCCTGCTCTCCCCACAACTCGTCACGACATCCCAACACAGAGCAAAAGCTTCTCAGTTTATAAATTTTATTAGCTGGAGAGTGTACACAGTACTTACAATTGCATCTATTAAAGACCAAAATACACTTGAAAAAATGCATCATATAAAAAAAATTAAAAACTTTGAACTATGTACAAACTTTGCCTGACGTTACGTTAAGCTCAGGACCCTCCCACACCCCTTCACAAAGAAAAGTTAGGGTTTTTTTCCCCCTCTTTTTAACATGCAGGGCCTTAAAGCCATTTAGCATCACTTGAGGACCATTTTTTTTTTCCCAAATCTTGTTCTTTACACTCCTATAAATCTGGGTTTTGATGGGTTTGATGCTTCACTGCTCTGGGTCAAGCAAACACATTTCTCCCCAGGCCTCTTCTTTCATCCTCACCCACTCTTTTACTCACTCTTACAGTGAAGTTTTTGCTCAAGTGTAGCCAATCTACAAAGAATTCTAATTTAATTACTAGGGAGGTTTGAACTGGACATGTCGAATTTTGACAGATTTCCTAGGAAAAGTAAGCAGATATTTTTGGTACCGTGGTGTTGACTGCTGCCTCCAACCTCATCAAATAAACACAACTTTCAGCAGTGACACACAGGATGCAAAACAAATAAAAATATGACAGGAGCACTCGGGCTTTCACAGCACTGTTTAAAATATTAACAAGAAGACTTTCTAGAACACAAATCTGTATTTCTTCACACACAACCTACAACAGCGAGTCAGAGAACCTAGATTTGAAGGGACATGGGGGAAAATTTACAAGTTCTTTTAAAAAAAGCAATTACTCATTAAAAAAAAAAAAAAAAGAAGAAACAAAATCTACGTCAGAGCAATTATCTTGCTTCCTGAACTTCCAGCTCTCAAAAAGGTGTTTCAGGACAGAGATTTACCATGAACTGAAGAGCAAAAAACATCATGGAGAGGCTCTTACTCCAGCACACAAATATTCCACCAACAAAATGGACAGATGCTCCAAAAAACAAACAAAACAAAAAAAATATTTACAGTTTAATGCTGCAAATCCAACTAAAATCCCTTAAGGAGAGCTGAACGTTCCTGAAATGGAGGAGATGCCAGGAAAGGCTGCGTGAGGGTTTCAGCTGCCAGCTGAGGAAAAGCAGCACCGTGCTGGAACTGGGCAGGGATTTAAGGCAGAAGCAAGAAGACGATGGCATGGATGTTAAAAATGCCCTTGAAATGATTAGAAAGAAATCCTAATTAAGAGGATCAGATTAGTGGTGAAACCCGGGACAGAAACTGGAAGGAAGGAAGGAGGAATTTTTTTTTTTTTTAATTTTTATTTGCCTGCCAGGAGCCAGCCCAGCTGGAAGCAGGAGCTCACACCAAGCTGAGCTGCATTTAAAAATCCAGCTGCCAATTCCAAACCCCCTCTGCAGCTCCTCCTCATCCTTCTACTATCTCCACAGGGCATCCTCACACCTGGACAGGTTCCCTCTTCCTCCTGCTCACAGCAAGGATCCAGCATTTCTCCTCCCTCCTCTCCCTCTCATACTCTCAGGTTTATTTTTCTTTCATCCAAAGGAAATAAGAATTTTCCAGGTTCTGTTCTTTTGTATCTTCCCAGTCTTTTACAACTTGTTGTCTTTAATCATAAGCTTCCAGTAAATGGGAAAACATGGGAGGGAGAAAATATAATTTTCAAGCTTTTTTTTTTTTCTCTCACTTGAACTCAGCATTCACTGAATTTAACCCAGTCTCACCCATCCTTGGCTGCATTTCCTCAAAAACTCCTCATTCTTCAGCTTCAGCTGGCCAGGCTCACATTCTCCTAGCAATCTTCCCAAGCCCAAACTTCACTGCTGTGATCCACTTTGAACTACAGGACATAAAAAGTAGAAAATCCCAAAAAAACCGGGACTCCTGCAGGCAGATGATCCCTGGAGCAGCTGAGTAGGTGGGAGGGGACAGGAGTGGAATGGTGAGAAATCACCTGTTAAATGCTTTTAACTACTGCTCCCACCACCAAAATTCAAATTGTAACAGAGCAGGCTTAGAATCGAAATTCAAGTTCTGTTCTGTGGAGATTGCTCAGCCCAAAGCCAGCTGTAGGTCATGAAAAATCTGATTTTTAAACAATGTAAGTATTGCTCCTTCACTAAGTGCCACTTCTGTTTTGTTTTTAAGAGCTTCATTTATAAAAAGCATGAAAGGTTCATCAGAAATCTGCTGAGTCCTCCAGGTACCTCAGGCTGAGCTGCTGCTGCTGTCCTGAATCATTCCTCACTCTGGAATTGCAGAACCGATTTAGGCACCAGAAACTCCATCCCAGCAATGGACACCACTGACACTGAGGGTTCCACGTCCCTTGGAGGAACCACGGACTTCACTGGCAGGTAAGAAGACTTAAAAAACAACCAAATAAAAAAAAAAATCCTTTGGAAGAGACTCGCTTAAGAATTTCAATCTTTTTTATACTCGCATCCAGTTTTCTTCCAAAGCAGCAAATACTGGCAATGAAGATCCAAAACCACCCAGAGACTGATTTACTGCCCCAATCCCCCCCCCACATCTCCCTCTCCCACCCCACTTGCAACAGAGACACAACACATCAAGTCCTGCAGTAATCTTGACTATTTCTAGCACTGATTGGATGGCTGAACCTTTCCCAGAGAAGAGCTTTACACATTTACAAGGTGGAATTGAAAAGAATCCCCTTCAGTTTCTGCCAGGGTCGGAAGTGCAACTGCAGGGCCCAGCTCAGGGAAAACCAAGTCCAAAGGGGTGAGGAGTGGATGGAATAACAAATCTCTGCCAGGCCTGTGGTGCAGCCACTCAGTGCTGGCTGGAGGAGCTGGGATCTGTCCCTGGACAGGGCTGAGCTGCCCCAGCCGCAGGGATTGAGGTGGGAAAAGGAAGGAAAACCAAAGGGATGAGGGCTCCGACTCCAAACTCCCTGTGCTGGATCAGGAGAGGGCACCAAGGGAGTCTGACAGGTTCTGTTTGTCGAGTTAAAACCTTGAGTACGTCCTCAACACACGGGGCTTGCTCTGTAGAGAAGGACAGGCTGTGGCATGGAGATTGTCCCACTCCAGGATTCACTGGGCACTCTGGGCAGGCAGGACAGGCTGGCAGGAGGGATGGGAATTCCCTTCAGGTGTTTTTTCCCTGGGGTTAGGAGACCCTGATCATCTGTGTCATCGCTTCTTCGTTGGTTTGAGTGGGATCCTGCAGACATAAAAGGTTGGAAATTCCGTGTTTTGCCATGAAGCAGAGAGACTCACAAACAACTATCAGGAGGAGACACTTCCCTTGATCTCTAAAAATGTCCTATTTTTCCTGGGTTTTACAAGCCAAGGACACAAAAATTCTAATACCTCCCAGGAATTTGTTATTTCTGGTATTTAGGAAGACTTAGGACTGCTCCTAAGGAATGATTTAATTCAAAATAATAAAAAAACAACCACTGCCTTGCAACCACAGAACCTGTTCATTCTACTCCATTGTGTCCCTTCCTTTGAAAAATGCCTTGCACCTTTTATGCAAATCAAGATGCGGCTAAGAATTAATTCCCACCTTTAAATTTTCCATCAGATGTAAAGATAAGGTACCTTAAGATACCTTAAATTTACATCCTGAGAGAACACACCACCAGAATATTTGTGTGCATTTCCCCTAAGAACTACAAGGTGAACACACTTCTGTCCACAGGATTGCCATTTAATTCCTCAGGGCAAACACCCCTTGCTCCCCACGAGGGACAGTGAAGTCTCCCCACGGGGAAAACCAAGTTTTATTCCCAATGCTTGGAATAAATTTAAAGGCAGGGAGGGACGAGGGGTCAGCAGCAGAGAAATTCAGAGGCAGGGAGTGACAAGGGTCAGCAGCCAAGCCCAAAAACCCAAACAAAGCAGCACAGACACCTCTGCTGTGTGTCCTGAAGGGCTGAAAGGGGATTTTCCCCAACCCCACTCACCTGCATGTGAGGGCTGTCCTTCTCCTTGGGGGAGAAGAAGCGTCCCCCCTCTCCCCGTTTCCTGGCCATGGCGTGCCGGTGCCGTGACTCGTGCAGGTATTTCTGCAGTGAGGCAAGGAGGGGTGAGGGAGCAGCCACTCCTCCCACTCACTGCTCCTCCAGGGGAAATTCCCAGTCCACATCCATGCCCTGTCCCACAANGGAAATTCCCAGTCCCCATCCATGCCCTGCCCCACAATTTCCCACTCACTGCTCCCCCAGAAGAAATTCCCAGTCCCCATCCATGCCCTGCCCCACAGACACTGTGCTGACAGTCAGTGCACGCTCACACACAGCTCCAGACACTCCCAAAAAGACCCAATGAAAGCAAAATTATCCTCAAGGGACTTAAAAAATTTACTCTGACGTAGCTCAGAGCAACACCAAAAACACAAACTGACGAACGCCAAGACTCTAATCCTCATTTTCCAGCCCAGCTGGGATTCTCTGCCTTTCTCACAGAGCAACCCTGTGCTAGATCCCACTTTTATTCTCACCCTTCTCTCTTTGGGGATTTTCCCCTCTGCTTCCAGCTTGGCCCGTGCCTGCCTCCTCTTCAGGATGCGGTGGTACTGCTTGGCATTGACATAGAGGGGCTCCTCTTCCAGCATCTCTGCTCCAGGCAAAGGGATCCTCTGGATGGCTGGGACTGAGCCAGCTCCAGGCACCATCTGCACACAGAAGGTGGTTCAGTTCTTGCAGTTCACAAACTGAACACAAAAATGGCATTAAAAACCCCAATACTGAAACAGAAAGTGGGTTTTGCTCGGGTAGTGCAGCTACTTAAATGCAAAGATGCAGTAAAGCCGTTCTCAAACTGCAGAACCAATTCCTTATCAGACCTGCTGGGTTCTCCTGATAAAAGGTAAAATGTCAGCACAATTCCTTGACTGTGTTGCTGCTTCTTGGATAATTTAACAAACAGGACATGGCCGGCTTCCCTTTCTTTTGGGCTACCTCTCACTCCCATTATTTAATTTCAGAGCATCTCTAAGCCAACAATGCAGAGCTGCTGACATCTAGTGGGGACCAACAACATTTCAAAAGCCTCACATTATAAAGAAATAGGAATTGACGGGAAAAAGCTCTTTAAAGGATTGAAACAAATCCTAAGGGATCCTCAAGAAAACCAGAAGTGACTCAGTCTATTTAAACCTTTGCTCATCAGCTCGCAGCTCAGTCTGGATTTCAGTCTTGAGGTTTCTGAGCTGCTGTGGGAGAGAAAAGTCCAGAGCAGAGATCACAGCAGGATCCAGGCCTTTGAAACTGAAAATTTGTATTTTATAAACTTTAAACTAATGGAACTTCCAGAGCAGACTGACCATAGTATCTGGATCTCAGACAAGAATTCATCAGAGAACCAGGGAATCACAGAAGGCTTTGGATTTTATGGAAAATCCAACTCCAACCTTCTGCCAGGGGCAGGGACACCCTCCACTATCCCAGGGGCTCCAGCCTGGCCTTGGACACTTCCAGGGATGGAGCAGCCACAGCTCCTCTGGGCACTCCCCACCCTCCAGGGAGGAATTCCTCCCCAAGATCCCACCCAACCCTGCTGTCCTTCAACTGAAAGCCATCCCCACCATGGAAAATCCTGCTAGGTTTAAACACAAACACCTCAAAGCTGAGCCTCCAGAGGCAGCAGTGGGAATTTCACACCTACCATGACCATTCCCCCTGAATTGACCACGTTCCCAGCCACTGGCAGCGTCACTGTGACCGTCCCCTGGCCACTGCTGGTGGTGTTGGTGTTGGCTCCTGTTTGGACAATCTGGGCTCCAGCCAGGCTGGCTGCAGGAATGGTGATCATGCCTGTAACAGGGACTGTAACTTTAAGGAAGTGGAAAACAAAAGGAAAGGGAAAAAAAAAAAAACAAACAAAAGGAGGGAAAAAAAAAGAGAAAGAAACAAACACGCACACAAAAAGAAGGGAACAGCATTAGTCCCACTTCTGTGTTTTACTCATTCATCCTTCCAAAACATGCAGAGAGTCAGGAAAGAGCTGAAGTGAGGGATTAAATTCCATCAGAACTCCTGGTTTTTGCATTTGTAACCCCACTGTGAGCAACCACCTACTCCTGAGGCGGAAAAGCAAAATTAAGGGGTTTGATTCTACCAGCCCTTGCCAGAGACAAGGGCAGTTTCTGTTTCTGGGGAAAAAAACCCAGAGTGAATTCCTGCAGAGCACAAACAAACACCTCAATAAAGAAAAAGCCTCTCCAAGAGGCAACCCTGGCTCCTGGCAGCCCTCCTACCTTGCTGCAGGATGGTGCCATCAGCATTCACGGGCTGGTACACGATGGTCTGGCCCTCAGCAGCCTGGGCAACCTGCTGGCCTTGCACTGCTATCTGCTGCTGGGTCTGAACAAAACAAAGAGCACAAAAACGTTACAAACCGCCTCTTTTCCCCAGTGCTTACAATTCCTGAATGAACACATGGTGCTTGAGGTGTTCCAGGTGTCTGTTTCTGTTGCCTCATTAGCAGCAGTAAGAAATAGGCTGGGGCACAGAGCAATTACCTGGAGATCAAACACCTGAAGCACATGTGAGATGTTTTTTCCAACAGTTCAATAATGAGGAAAAAAAAAAAAAGAAAAAGAAATAAAAAAGAAATTCTAGGTTTCCTGTCTCGCTATGAAGACGTGAAAGGAAGAATTGTTCTGCTCCGAAATTTAATTTTGGCCCTAACCAAAAGCATCAGCAGAAACCCCAGGTGTGACTGGACTACTGCACACAATGGCCCAAGTATGGAATTAGCAATGCTTCATGTTTTCAAAATTCAACAAAGAGACAAAAACAACCACGAACCAATAAAATACAGAAACACGATGGAGAAAAACATGCAATCTACTTTTTCCTGCCCCAGAGTCATGTATGAAATGCTACAAAAACATGACACTTATTCTCAAGTTCTCCTCAATATTAATAATTCCTTTTTTTTTTTTTTTTTTTTTTTTTTAAATTTAACCAAATCTTATTATATTAANNNNTTTTTAAACTTAACCACATCTTAAGTCATTTGTCAAGTTTCTCTTCCTGTTCCTCTGCAGAAAAGCCTTTCATGCTGGTGCAGTTACCTGTGTCTGGCCAGCAGTAACTGCAGTCTGGGGCTGCTGTATAATGATCTGCTGGGTCTGGCCCTGCTGCCCCTGTACCTGCACAGCCTGCCCACCTTGAATCTGAATCTGACCTGGCTGGACCAACTGAATCTGTGGAAGAAAGAGTCAGAAAGGAACATTAACTATGCCTCTGATTTCTCCCTCCTCGGCCTCAGCGTGACCGAGTCATCTCTGAGGGTGATTTAGCGTTGCAGAGAAAAAGGAAGCAGCGAGTCTTCTCTTTTTCCAGTTGAAAAGGAGGAGTTTGGAAGGATTGCCACATGGGGCAAGAGGTGCTGTGTCACCGTGCTCCAGCAGTTCTGCACTGCTTACACAATAAATCACTCAGGAGAAATCAATTATTCACATCCACTGGGAACAAATAGGCAGGTGGAAGAAGAGGAGGACTATGATTTAAGACATCTGTGGGGTGTTAATTATCCAGCACTCAGAAGTACTTCTGGGATATATAAAGTTATCCTCAGCTTTGCAGAGTCTTTCCACCGCTGTGGAACATTCTTAGATTAAAAAAGAAGAGCTGGAATATGGTTTGACGTTTGTGTTTAAAAACACAGTTATGGATTTTTCCTCCACCAACCAGACTGAGAAGAACCTCACACAAATTACAGCGGTTTTCAACAAAGGAAATATTAAATAAACCTCTCAAAACACCAAAACATAATTTACCCTCCTGGACTGTGCTGGATTCCTAAATCCCATCCTAAATCATCAGGACACTTTCATTATGCCATGGTTACAGCTCTTCTCTTTGCTTTTGAGGAACACTTAGACCACCTCCTTAAATTTATCAACTGGCTTTTAAACAGGTAATTACTTCCAAAAAAAAAAAATCAATTTTCTCTACCTCCTTCACTATTGCCTTCTGTGCAACAGGGACATTTAAATCCCCCTTCAGCCATCACACATTAGAGGGGCTCAAGCCCAAGTTACTTGCAAGAAGCTTTCTTAAATCCCTTCTTAAAAAATCTTCTTTCTGAGCCATAAACTGAACAGGCACCAGATCCCCAGCTACATTGCACGGGCCAGATAAAACATCCCAACAAACAAAAACCCTGCTCTAGGGGAAGGTATCCCTGCCCAGGGCAGGAGGGTGCGACCGGATGAGCTTTAAGGTCTCACCCAACCCAAACCATTCCACGACAACAAAAAAAAAATACAACCCCCAAACCAACCCCAGCTGTGTCTAAAAAGTTTCCCCCGAGCCACGAGCCATCAAAACCGAGTTCACCAACTCCTTCCACTCGTTCCCACCGCGCCAGAGGCACCGAGCACTGCCTGTGGCTGGTTTGTTTTGGGGTGCTGAGCAGAGCCCCGGAGTGGCCGAGGGCAGTGCAGACCCCGGGGTGTCTCACCTGCTGCAGCCCCTGCGTGCCGGACACGGGCACCTGCATGATGGTCTGGCCCTGGCCCCCGGGCACGGCCTGCACCATGATGGGCTGGCCCGTGGAGGTGATGAGCTGCCCCCCGCTCACCTGCACCATCAGCGGCTGCCCCTGCACCTGCAACAAGAAGGCAACAATGAAATCGCCAGCGGAGAGGCCCCAGAGCTCGCCCGTGCTCCCCCCCAGGGTGGGGAGAGCAGGGATTGGGAAATGGGCTGCTTCAAAGAGGCTCTGCCTTCCAGGGTTTAGTGGATTATCTGCTTTGTCTGGCAGTCTAGGTGTTATACAAGCATGAAAACATTTTCCAGCCACGAGAAGTATCTTCATGCACAGCCCAAGAGCAGAAAATATGAAAAACTGGGATATAAAATACCGGGATTTTAAAAATTGTCAGTATTCACCTCACAGCTGCTGATTTTTAATTGAGGTTCCTATTGAGAGAGTTCTGTTCTGAAAGGTTCAGCTCTCTCCAATTTCATGCCTACAACATTCCCATTTCCAAACTGAAACGGAGCACGGGATGTGCTGAGAGAAACTCTCTGTGGTTATCGGGGGAAATTGTAACAGGAGCGACACAAAATGGAGTTCAGGGAGGAAAAGTCAAAGTGGATGAGCAGCAGCCACTTCTGAGCCCAGAAAGGCTTAGAGTATAAACATAAATATAAATATAGTGAGGGGTGGGGAGGCCCTGGCAAAGGGTGCTCAGAGAAGCTGTGGCTGCCCCTGGATCCCTGGAAGTGTCCAAGGATGGGCTGGACGGGGCTGGGAGCAGCCTGGGATAGGGAAGGTAGTGGGGTTGGAACTGGGTGAGCTTTAAGGTTGGGATTCTGTGCTAACTTTGGCCTGAGAATCTCTGGACTCTTGGACCTGGTTCTCTCTGGTCACTGGGAAAAAGATTCATTAAAAGAAAAACAAGGGGAAAACCTCTCTGTTTGAACTCCCTCACCTGCCAAGTCCCCAGAGTGCCCAAACACATCTCGAAAAACGTTCTGCCTTCAAGGCCTAAATGCAAAATGAGTCTCGTGAACTCGGGAAGCACAAAATCTGATTTTTAGGAAAATCTTGTTGAGGAACAAGAACATCACAATGCAGTGAAGTCACCGAGTTCCTGGGTTTCATACCCCAAGGGGGGAGGAGTGGAAATTTGAGTTTCCAGGTCCCCACTTGTGTCCCTCAGCCTGTCCAAAGCCCTCAGCCCCTGGGCTGGATCACACGAGGAGGAGCATGCTCAGGTCAGCACAGAGAAGCACAGGCAGCAGCACAAATTCAAGAAGCAGAAAGGAAAACAAGACATTCCAGGATTTTTGTTAATGAATCAGAACAAGGCAAAATAGGGGAAAAAAAAAGAAAAAAAAAAAAAGTGGTGGGGAGAAAATAACAACAACCAGAGGCCCCCAGTGAGCCCAGCAATCCAAGTCAGGCAGCGTTTGAGATTTGAACTCTGAACATAAAAAATGCTGTGTTAATTCTGCACCTGAAAGGGCCATTCCAGCCCCCTGGAACCACCCTGCTCTGAAGAATTACAAACCAAACCAGAACACTGAGTGCCAAACTGCCACAGGGTCTGTCAACTGCTCTAAAAAGGGCTCCTGGAAAGCCTGGGCCAGTTAAGGAAGTGGAGGCTGCAGGACAGGAAACACTTCACACTGAAACTTAATTTCTTTCCAAACTGGGGTGTACCTGGTGTTTGGATTCACGTGGCTCCCGGGTTTCCCTGTGGTGTTCACAGGTAAATAAGAAATTGGATGTCACAGAGGCCAATATTGTCCCCAGGTGCCCTTTCAGTCACAGGGGAGAAGGTTCCACTGTCCAAGCTCAGGCTCTGTGTGCCTCACACACTGAAGGCAGAGCCCTCCTCAGGGAGGAGCTCAGAACCCTCATTTCCTTGGAATTACAGGAAATCTTTGGGGTTTATCCCGACTGCCACACCCTGGTCTTGGCGTTTTTTTAAACTCTGAAGTCGCACTGAACCACGATTCCCTTCCAGAATTCCTGCCATGCACCTGGGAACAGCTCCAATCCCAAAACCCAGCAGAGATTCCTGCTCCACATCCCCCTGCTCCTCCTGGAAACCCTGGGAAAACACAGCATTAGATATGTGGTGCTGGGGAAGGTCATGCAGTGCTCAGAAACACAATCAGAGAGGTCACCACTACCTGGAGGGTCTGGACTTGCTGGCCTGAGGCCGATGCCACCTGGGCCTCAGTCTGCAGCTGGACAGCTGTGACACCTCCCTGCTGCTGGGAACAGGAACAGGGAGAGCTTGAAACATGGAAAATGCACAACACGCTGCTGGGACACGGGCTGGGGGCTCATACACACTGCTCCAGCAACACCAGGAACGGGGAATTGCAGCAAACCTAAGGATGGAGTTCCCTGGAAGTGCACCTGGCACTGCCAGGCTTCAACATCCCAACTCACAGGGAAAAGGAGGGAATATCTTGCAGGATTTCAAGCTCAGTTTCAGGGTTTCAGTCTGCTAACTGACCAGGATTCAATACTCCAACTCACAGGGAAAAGGAGGGAATATCTTGCAGGATTTCAAGCTCAGTTTCAGGGTTTTAGTTTTGAAGTTTTAGGCTTCGATTTCCCAAGTCACAGGGAACAGGAGGGAAAATTTTGCAGGATTTCAAGCCCAGTTTCAAGGTCTTAGTTTCAGGCTTCAACATCCCAGCTCACAGGGAATGGGAGGGAATATTTTGCAAAACTTCAAGCTCAGTTTCAGGGGTTTAGTTTTGAAGTTTTAGGCTTCGATTTCCCAAGTCACAGGGAACAGGAGGGACCATTTTGCAGGATTTCCAGCTCCGTTTCAGGGTTTTAGCCTGCTCGCTGCCCAAGTTTGGCACTGTGAGGGGCTGCAGATTTTTGGGTTTGTGCCAACAAAGCCCTTCCTGCAGCACAGTCTGAGCTCACCTCTGCCACCCCTGTGTCAGTGTCTGCCCACCTGTGACCCTGAGGGACAGTCTGGAGAGGCTGCAGGAGCAGCCAGAGCTAAAAGCCTTTTCTATCTTTAGCCTCTTTGCTAAGAGTCCCAAAATACTCCCAGTAGCTGTTAGCACAGGGAGATGAAGGACAGCTCCCTCCCAAGTGCTGCAACAGCCTGGTGAAACAACTTCTTTTAGCAAAATGTTTCATGTCAGACGCAGGCTTTAAGAAGTTGTACTGAAAATTTGAGCCAAGAGATGGTTTTATCTCCTTTTCACCTAAAAAAAAAAAAAGTCAATAAACCAACTCCATCTTTGGTTATCTGCTGCAAACAGGTATTTCGGATAATCCTTAATAGAAAATGTTTTAATCTCAAGTGCCATCTTGTTCTGTCTGGAAAAGTCAACTCCAGCTAAAGGCAGTGGAAGGATTTGGTGCCTGCTGAGGCCAAAGCACAGCAGAACTCCCTGAAAACATCACCCAGGGGCTGAGCCCACGGCATGGCACACCAGCAGATGCAACTAAAGTTGAGCAGCGGCTGAAAATACATCCCCAAATCTGAATATGGGAATCTTAACAGCCTCAAAACTCAGCCCTGGTATTTTGCACATTGAAATAGGAACTTCTCTGTGGGATGGATGTGTTAATCGTGGTTGGTTTAACTCCTGCTCTGTGTTTTTGTTTTGCTCTACCTGTTGTTCTGAAATGAAGAACCTCTATAAATGTTCATTTGATAAAGGTGGAGGAAACCTCTGTGGGGTTGAATTTCAACTTGGGAGGGATTTTCCTTGTGGATTGCTGCTGTTAATATCCCGTTTCCTCCATTTTCAGAGATGTGTTAATATATTTTTATATGCCTTTATATTTTACTTTCCCCATGTCACTACCATTTTGCTACGTTGAAATCTGATCACTTGTACACCTGCAATTTAATTCTAACTGCATATAAATTTGGATATTTATGTACAACTTTATTTGATTCTTATTTCGAAAGCCACATTTACACTCTGACTTCCAGGCAGGCGCCCTCAGTGACAGAAGTCAGGCGAGCAGGAGGACGAGGACGGTGCTGCTGAGCCCCCTCTGAGGGGTGCCAAGGGCCCCCCTCACCTTCCCCCATTCCGTACCTGCTGCTGGATCTGCCCCGCCTGCACCACGATCTGCTCGGTGGAGCTGCTGCTGTTGGCCGTGTACTGCTCCATGCTGCCTCAGCCCCTGCAAGACAAGCAACATCCAGGTGATCTGCTGTCCTCCCCAGAAGGAGGAATTGCTCCCCTGCAGCCGCCCAGCGCAGCAAAGCGGGAGCTGCCCCAGGGCAGAGCGCTCCCAGAGCTGCTCCATCTCAGCAATCGACACAGGTTGGTTCAGGCACACCCAGCCCGAGCCAGCAGCAAAACCACCTCAGCTCTGGCCCAGATTTCAGGGACTCCAGCAGCTCCGAGTCTGCACATGCTGCGTGCCCACCTGGGACAGTCACTGCTCAGGAAATGCAGCCCTCAGGTGTCAAACTCAACTGCACTTCCCGAATTCAGAGCTCTGGAGGCTTCTCTCTTTCCCCCACACTCTCCTCAATTTTTTTTCTTCTCGTTTCCATCTTTCTCCCCTCTCCTTCTGCTCTCATGGAATGGTTTGGGTGGGAAGGGATTCCACCATCCCAGGGTGCTCCAACCTGGCCTTGGACACCTCCAGGGATCCTAACCCAGGCCCTCCCTACCCTCAGAGGGAGAAATGTCTTCTCCACACAAGTATTTATGTACTCAAATACTCCCTTCATGTATTTTGGGAAGCACCAGCAGATTTCTCAGCACCTCCATCCTCTCACTGCCTCTCGTTCCTCGGCCCTTTCCCCGCACACATCAACACCACCGTGCTGAAATAAAAACACCTTTTTTTCCCTGCCACTGCTTCTCACCAACAACAAACAGCAGAATTCCTACTCCACTGAGGCGTTTGATTTATGCCCCGAGTGAACAAGTTCCTGCTGCACTGCTCCAAGAAAACACAGCCTGGAACTTTAATTCTCCAAGTCTGAAGCAACAAAACCTCTGGCTCCCTCAATTTTTCAAGGAATGCTGACAGGATTAAGTCACAGACTCTCTGTACCCGTTGCTGTGGTTACTGCTGCTGTTTGAGCTCCATCCTTTCCCCATTTCCTGACACTTTTTCGCAGCCGGAATGAAAGAAGACAAATATTCTTTCTGAAAACGCTCCTGTCAGGTTCTCGTTTCAATTTCGCTCCAGATACTTCATTTCTGCCTTAAATTAAAACATGAACACATCTGTAATCCCAACAGTCTGCAGCAGCTCTGAAATCCTGGGCAAGGTTCTAGCAGTGCCGGATCCTCACCCTCCAAGGGATTATCTCATCCCCTTCATTAAACACCGAGTGGCCAAGTTAAATATTAAAGATCGGGGATCAATCAGTGGCAGAGGATGGCAGCTCCTCCCCCAGTGAGCTCATAGGCAGCTCCTCCTCACCGGGAATGCTCCGGGAACCAGGGAGTGTTCCAGCTCCAGCAGCGGGTATTTATACAGACACTACAAATATATATAAATACATTAAAAATACACTGATTTCTACAGGACTCATTAGGACCACCGAACTCCTGGCCCTGCACAGGACAGCTCCAAACACACACACAAACACATTTACACACATTCATATATAACACACACACACAAACATTTACACACACACACAAACACATTTACACANGGACACAGCAGGAGCAGCCTCCTCCACAGCCCGCCCATCCCGAGAGCGCAGCGGCGCCAGGAGCGGCTCCGGGAGCGGCGGAGCGGGCACGGCCCTTCCCCGGGACCCCGCGGGCCCCGGGAGCCGCCCGCCCAGGCCTCTCACACC
>VWZN01009047.1:164056-185732 GCA_013396955.1 Regulus satrapa
GGAGGAGGAGGAGGAGGAGGAGGAGGGTGGTAATGGTGAGGAGGAGGGCGGCAGCCTGGGGGTGCCCACTGTGCGGTGAGCCAGGGCCAGGGCCTCCTCCCGGCCGGAGCTGTATGCGCAGCGGGACCGGGTCAGGGGCATCGTCAGGGCTGCCATGGTTGTCCCGCTGTCACAGATCAATTAAATCACCCTCGCCCCCTCTAACACACTCTTACTGCCTAGCTTGAGGGGCCTAATAATTGTTTTTCTCTCATCTTTCCAGCCGCAGGAGCCTTCTCCATACCCCACGTTACCATGGCCACCCACTTCTCCAAGGATCAGGAGGAGAGAGTGCGTAGGAAATGGGTTACATGGGATGTTATTGTCTGTGCAGAGGCCTTCCCCTCAGTACGGCCCCGGCTGCAGCCTTCAGCTTTCGGGAGCCAAGTGGCTGCCAGTGCTGAATTCCGCGTGCTTTTCGTGTGTAATGTCAGTTTTGTGTGTAATGTGCAGCAGCACAGAGCTCACCTGCCTGCCTGAGCACCTCGAGACTGGTGCTGCTGGGAGGGGTTTCACTAACCCAGCTGTGCTCTCTGTCACATAATTGCCCTTTTGAAGCTTTGGTTTTGTGAGATTACCCGCTGAGCTGGCACGGGATGCTCATAAAGGATCCTGTCGAGGAGGTTGTGGTGGGGTTGTAATTTTGTGTAGGGGGTGTGCCGTTCTCCGGGGTGGGTTTGCCGTTCCGTCAGTTTGGATTGTAATGCCCTGAATTTGCTCTGTAATTCTCCCCGTGGGGGGGTTTGCAATTCCCAACCTTGAGTTCGCAGCCCGTGCCAGCTCAAACACTGCCCGTGTGCCCTCCCCTGAGGAGGTTTCGTTGCCCTGCTCTGCAGATCAGGTGCGTGAAGGGGGACCTGTTCTCGTGCCCCAGCACGGACGCCCTGGCTCACTGCATCAGCGAGGATTGCCGCATGGGCGCCGGCATCGCCGTGCTCTTCAAGAAGAAGTTTGGAGGCGTCCAGGAGCTCCTGGATCAAAGTGAGTGGTACCTGAAGGAGCTCCTGATTTCCACCAGGGAGGCTCTTGGAGCTGCTTGGGAGTGTGGCTGTTTTTATGGACACCTTGATTTTTGTGCTTTAGAGAAGAAGACGGGGGAGGTGGCGGTTCTGCAGAGGGACGAGCGGTACATTTACTACCTGGTAAGGGCTGGGCTGGCCCTGGGACACCTCCCTGGAGCTAATCTGGGTCACATATCGGGCATTAATAGCTGGGGCACGTTCGTGGAATCAGGGAATCACAGAAGGGTTTGGGTGGGAAGGGACCTTAAAGCTCATGGAGAGCGGGGATACCTTCCCCTATCCCAGGGTGCTCCGAGCCCCATCCAGCCTGGCCTGCAGGGCTGAGACAGCCACAACTGCTCTGGGCACACTGGGCCAGGGCTTCACCACCCTCACAGGGAGCAATTCCTTCCCAGTATCCCATCCAGCCCTGCTCTCTGGCAGTGTGAAGCCGTTCCTGTTGTCCTTGGAAATGGTCTCTGTCTTGTTGGCTCCCTTTGGGCACTGCAGGGGAGTTTCTGGAATGTTCCTCTCCGTAAGAGATGCGTCCTCAAGCGTTGCTGAGCTGTTCTGTGCATTTCAAATGGACAGAACTGGCTGCTAAATTAGAGTGTTCTAAGCTGGGGAATGTGAGTTCTTTGCTCAGCTCTTTCCACAGAGGCAAGGCTGGCCGTGGAGTTGAGGGCTGTCGTGGAATGTGTGTCTTGTGACAGCATTTATAACAAACAGAAATTTGCAGGGGTCGTGCCTAAAGCACAGCTGAGCTTTTCTGTTTTCCTGCAGATTACAAAGCAGAAGGTTTCTCACAAGCCCACGTATGAGAGCATGCAGAAGAGTTTGGAGGCCATGAAAGCTCACTGCCTGAACAATGGCGTCACCGACATCTCCATGCCCAGGTGAGGGCTCAGGAGCTGCCGTTGTTGCTGCTTGGCTGTTCCACTTCCAGAAGGGTGTCTGAGGGGTGATTCCCTGCTGTGAAATAAGAATTTAATTGGGCAGTTGTGCTTTGCATTTTCCTGTGTGTTTCCTTGTTCTCCCCTTGTTCTCTGGGTAGGGCCACCTCAAATTCAGGGCTGGCACAGCACAGCCTCCCCAAGCTCTTTTGGCACTTTCTCTTCCAGGATTGGATGTGGGCTGGACGGCCTGCAGTGGGAAAAGGTCTCAGCCATCCTCGAGGAAGTCTTTGAGAACACTGACATCAAGATCACAGTTTACAGCCTGTGAGCAGAACAGAGCTCCCCACTTGCCCCAGTTTTGGGAGCAGAACCCGAACTGACGAGGGGGGAGCACGTTCTGCGTTCGGGTGCCACTCACTCGTGTGACAGTGACTGGCCCCCAGCAGCAGCAGCAAGCTGCAGAGAAGTTCATTTGGGCTCTTAATTAGCAGGAGGCAGCGGCCCCTCAGGGAGCTCCCAGCGTGTCCCTGCAGCCACCAGGTGTCACTGGGGCTCCACGGAGCCGCTGCCCTCGGGGGTTTCTCTTTGGGTTGGTGCTGATGAGCTGCCCCGGGCTCCTCTTGCTTTGTTGTGTTTGCCACCTCCTGCCAGCCCCTCGGGTCACTCACAGCTGGAACGGTTCCCTTTCTCCCTTCCGGCCATAAATTGGGTTTGCTGAGATTGTGCTCGCTCAGGATCATGCTGTGATGTTCAATAAACAACGCCCTGCACTTGGATTGGTACCTGTGGCTGTTGTGGGGACAGGCTGGGAGTGTGGGGAAGGTTGGAGGGCAGTAAATACACCTGGTGGGTGTGTTGTACACGGCAGCTCTCTCATTTATAGTCTTGGTGAGGGCCCAAACAGGCTGGCCTGCTCTAAAAACTCACAGGATGGAGTTCAAGGTGGCATTTTCACATCTCTTTGTTGCATTTGTAGTGTTACACAAAGGTTGGTGTTTGCCACCCAAAACAAAAGCAAATCAGCACCAGCCCTGGTTCCTGAGATCCTGATTTGGAAGAGTTCCAGAACTGAGGAACTGCCACAGACATTTCCTTCATGTTTGGTTTTTCAGCCTCCCACAATAACAAATATTTTGGACTTCTCTCATTCTGAATGCCCAGAAATATGCCACGTTTGTTGAAGAAATACAGAAATGGGACATAAAGAGTGGGGAATTCTGTAGCATGAGAGGGTTCCTGATTGGATTTCCATGTGAAGGGACTGGGTTACTCAGTTCTGTGGGGTTTTTGCTGCTGCAAATCTTGTTTATCTTTAAGATCTCCCTGTCCTTACTCTCCCTGTTCCTTGCCCATATTTTGTAAACCTGTTCGGTGGGGAATTGCTGTGGTTGGGAAAAAGAACCTTGGATAAAGAGGAATTTGGAGCAATGAGCTGATCCAGAGCAGGCACTGAGGATGTGGCATGGATTCAGTCCTTCCCTTTATTTGTGTCTGGGTTTTTTGTTCTGGTTCCCTACTCGTGGCATCCCCGGGAGCTTTGTTTTACATAGAAAATGATCCTGCTCTCCAACACTTGTGTGTACTCTGGAAATTTTTTTGGCATTTAGTTCTCCCTTCCCAGCTACAAAATATTCCCTGTGTGGCTGTCCCAGGATGTCCTCAAACTCAGACTTGTCAGGTTCAATTTAGGGCTTCTTGCAAGTAGAGAAGAAGGAATAAACAGTGCTTTGGTTTTTGCAGTGGCTTCCCATTTTATTTCACTTTGCTTTTCCCAGGTTTATATCCCAAATATTGTTGTTTGATACCGAGTTCTTGGGCTCCAGCATCATTTGGAAGGGAGCTGTTTGCCCTGAATTCAATCACAGCTCTGATTATTGAGAGAACAGAGGGAGAAAACTTGTTTTTCACCTTAAATCCCTTTCTTTTCCCCTTTCTAACACATTTATCTAACCAGCAGCTTCGTTCTAAGGTCTCTTCCCATGAAACATTCCCAGAATGTGATCCCACAGCCTGCCTGTGGATCACTGCCATCCCTTTCACCACAGCACGCGTTTGGTTGGGGCAGGGAGGGGGAGGAACAAAAAACACCCAAAAAATGCCAAACACCAGAGCTCTGGGTTTGTGTGTGTGTGTTTGGAATCCCACGGGGCCTTGTCTGCCAGAGGTTGGTTCTCCATCCTGCTGGAACCAAAGCCTTGGGAAACAGGACTGTCCCAGGTGTGCAGGTCTGTCACATCTTCATGGATCCTTCCTGATCCTGGGGAGGGAAAAAGAGACTTCTAGAAACTCGGGTGACTCTTCAGTGCCCCATAGAAAAGGGAATTCTGCAACAACTGGGAATTCTTTAATGGTGTCTTTTAGGGTTAGACTTTGGGGGTGTGAGTAAAATCCCCTTCAGTCTCCATTCCTCTCCCTGTTGTCCTGAATATCTTCCCTGTGGGGAACAGGGGTGTGTTCGGGTGACTTTTTATTTTGTATTCCTGGAGGAGAAGACAGAAAAGCACTAAATCCCTTGGGAACGTGCTGTGGGGAGCCCCTGGAAGGGGAAAACCACATTCAACATTGTTAATACTCATCTGGCAGTGAGAGAACCTGGACCCCAAACGAAAGGGAGGAAAGTAAAGGAGTGACCCCCCTCACGCACCTGAGCCTCAGTGCAAGATCTCAGCCAGCTTCTCCTCGTAGTACTGGAAATTCTCCTGAATATCCTCCCAGGGCACGAAGGACTTGGCCTCCTCCCCTTCCTCCTGCTCCACAAAGTTCTTCCAGACATACTCAAAGTCTTGAGGCTTCATAATCCTCAGCTTGCAGCCCGCCTCCTTCATGCTCCTGAGGGCGGCCTGCATCTCGGCCTCCTCCCACATGAAGAGCCTGCCCACCATGATGGTGAGGCGCAGCCCCTTGTCCTTGCGCAGGGCCTCGCAGATCCTCTGCGCGCACGCCACGCACGGGCTGGACGACACGTACCAGGTGACATCGTGGCGGGCACCGGCCTGGCACCTGGGCAGGATGGTGTTGAAAAAAGCCATCTCGGCGTGGGCGGCCGCGTGCTCGTCCTCCAGGTAACCCCGGCTGGTGGCCGGCTCTTTGCCCTGCGTCTCCACCACGTAGCACAGGAAGGTTTTGTTCCTGCCCGAGCTGTATTCCACGTTCCTGAACTGGAATTTGAAGAAGATGGCTGGGAGGCGTTCCCTGGGAGAGGAGAGGAGAGGAGAGGAGAGCGGGGTAGGCTTAGGGTCACGCTCCCCCAAAATGGCTGTGGGACGAATCGCCCCCGACTCCTCTGCGTTCCGAGGGTTAGGGTAGGAGAGATCCAGGATCAAACCCGACTTTGCTGTGGAAAGAGTCCCTACTGATAAACTTTACCTACTCTTTGAATTGATTAAATTATGTATTTATTGTCCTTGCCTTTCCTTCTGTGACTCGGAGATCACCCTGTGGTGGAACATCTCATGGGATGGCTCTGGAGATGGGAAGGAGTGGGGGGGAAAAATGCACGTGCTTCCAACAGCAGCACTTTTCCTGCTTGGCATCCTGGATAAAGAGTGTTTCTTTGGTTAAGGATTCTTTAATGAATGATTTTTTTTTTATTTTTATTTGAAGGACAGGCATGAGACACCCGTTCCAGAGCGCCGTCTGCGCCGAGTGGTTTCACAATAACATCACCTTTTTAAATACATCAGAGGCACAGGGAATCTCATCCCTGATTGAACTCTCTGACAGCAGAGGGGTCACGGCAGTGACGAGGTTGGTCTGGGTTTTCACAGAACAGCTGAAGCAGCAGCAAACTGCTCCAGGATGGATTGACTCAGGCTGGGAGTTGCATTTAGCCAGCCCTTCCAGATGGATTTTATTGCTTATCTCGGCGTGTGCCTGAGCTTAGCTGGGATGTTCACCTCGATTCTGCTCCCAGCAATTTGGAACCTGCATTAGTTCAATTAATAACATTCAAATAAGGAATAGAGGCAACACGCAGAGCCCATTTCAATGCCTGACAACTCTTTTCGTGAAGGAATTCTCCCCTGATGTTCTCCCCTGGCAAAATTTGAGGCCATTTCACCTCATCCTGTTGTCTGGGAGAACAGGCTGATCCTCACCTCCTGTCAGGAGGTTCTGGAGAGTGCAAATGTTTATGGGAATCATTTAAAAACTGTTCACAGGCACTGAATTCCCCAATATTCTCAATATAAACTCCTGCTCCGACACCAGGCTAGGGTGGCACAGCTCACCTGAGGATAGGAAAGGTCAAAAATTGAAACCTTCCCTGAAAAGCCTCATTAAATGGCATTTTTTAAGGGATTTCTAAATGTTCTGAGATAATTCATCAATTTTCTCTGGGTAGCAAAGTGGTAGATCATATTTAGATTTTAAAAAAATTTAAAAATGGAATGTTGAGGTAGAATCTTCAGTCTGGGATTGTGGAAGTTGCTGAAATCAGGTGGGGCTGGAGGAAAGAGCAACTACCCAGTGAGAGCATCACACAGGAGAGAAGGAAAACATCTAATGAGGAAAAAAAAAAGTGGATTATCTAAAAGAGTAACAAGGAATTCTTCCTACAAGGAGCCTCATTTACACCTGGCGAAAGTGGAAATAAAGGTGGCAGGAAATGCTTTCAGATTTGGGATTACAGCCAAAAAAAAAAAAAAAATATATATATATATATACACACATATAATCTTTCAGAGAATAATTGGCTTCCCAGGACAGAGAGGAAGCCAGACTCCTCCTGGAGCTGTAAGCAGCAGAGTGAGAACTTGGCTGGGAGTCCTGAGATGCCCCTAATCCGAGGGCTAAAGCTGAAATGCAACATAATTGGGTTTAAGTGCTTCTTCCCTGGCTGCACTTGTGTTTCCTCCTCCCTCCCATCCCTGCTGGGAATTTGTAAATCCTTGGAAAAACCCCCACGGGGATCCCGGGGTAAGGCCTGGCCTGAGCTCCTGCAGTTCACCTTAAAATGAAAGTTTCAAAATCCCTGGGGTTTCTGCACCTCTTTGGGGGTCCTTTAGGATTTCTGCTTCACTTCCTCACTCTCCCCTTTGCAGGGTGGAAAATCCTGTCAAATCCTGGGAGACCTGTGGCATTCCAAGAAGGGATTTCATTGCAGGATGGTGCTAAGGAAATTTTTCAGCCGTGGTTAGCCCAGGGCCTTGGGCTCAGCGGGGAAATTTGAACATCCTGCTCAGTCCCTCAGCATTTCTAACTGCAGGCTGAGTGCTCCAAGGCTGGAAAATCCTATTTCCTCATTAAAATTCATTTTAGAACACGTCTTAAGTGTTCAGAACTTGGCCCAGTCGTTCATATGCACAATTTTGGGTGCCTCAGCTCTGTTCCTAGCAGGGGGATGTTCTTTCCTTAAAAGCCACTGCCAATCATTTATTTCTATGATTATGTGTGACAGAGACCCCCCCAAGAAGGGATTTTTTTTTTTTTTAATTATTTTTTTTTTCACAGTGGTCACATTTTGAGAAGAGAATGAAGATTTTTCCTCCCCTGGGCAGGAATGGAACCCAGCATTGTGCCAGGGGCTGCTGTCCTGCCTCACTCACCCTGGTCAGAACAAGCAGCCAAATTCCACCTGCAGAGCCCGTGGCACAGCCTGAAGGATTCCAGGGGAGATTTTGAAGGCCAGAGCTTGACTTTTAAGTAGCTGGAAGAAATCCCGGGTTTGGTTTATCTGCTGGGACACTCCTTTGGTGAGTGATGAGGGAAATGCGAGGGGAGAAGGGCTCATCCCTCTGCTCCTCCAGGGAGCTTTCGGAGGGAGCAGACACCCAGGGCTTTTCCTGCTTGCAGCTGTCAATTATGGCTGAGAGTTCAGCTCCCCCCAGATCCCTGTGGTATCCTGCTTTTCCAAAGGCCAGGCTCCCTGCTGCCCTGCTGCCTTCCAAACTGCCTCTTGTTTTGGAGCCTTTCTGCAAGTTGGGCTTTTTGGTTTCTTTGTGATCAGGTTCCAGCTGTGACTGTGGAGCTCTTGAAAATGTGAACCTTTAGGTCTCTTGAACAATCTGTCCCTCAGGCCCATCAAGCCAATCAGCCGTAGCAGGGGTGTTTTTCCTGATCCACAGGTGGAGAAACTCTCAGACAAGAGCCATTGATCACAGCAAGAAATCAATACCGAGCTCTCATCAAAGCCAGCACCTCCATCCCCATCCCGTCAGCGGGGCTGGGAGGGAACCAGCACTGCAGAAACACAGCTGCTCCTTTAAAACAAGAGAACTTCTGTGCCTGCCTGGTGGGAGTCCGTCCTCTAAAAGTCAGCAAAACTCAGAACCAAATCCCACAGTGAATCCAAACCATTTCAGACTCTTCAGAAACGCGCTGGCAGAAGATGATGCTTGTGTTGCCCGACCTAAAAGCTGAGACAGAGCTCTCTGAACTCCCCCCCATCCCGTATTTAAATCCCGATCTCTTACCCTGTCACAATCTCAAAGGGTGGCAGGTCCTCCCTCTTCACCTTCTTCTTCTTCCCCTCGCCCTCCTCGGCGTTGTCGGGCTCCCCATTCTGGGCATTGCTGGGCTCCTCCTGCTTCTCTGCCATCTTCCCAGGACACTGGGTCCGAGCTGTGGCCACTGGGAGAGAGAAAGAGCAATTTCTGAGAGCTCTGGGAGCCGAGGGAGGAGGGAAAACAGAGCTGGGAGTTCCTGCCCCAGGCACAGTTGTCAGGAGCTAAATATGGAACAAAGCGGCGGCAGCAGGGGCTGGACAGGGTTGGGTGACCCAGGGCTCTCGGGTGTCACCTCCTTCCCCTGCTCTCCCCAGCTCCTTTCAGTGCTCCCTCTTGCTCCCCTTTTAATTTCAAACCAAGTGACAACTTCGCAGTGGGCGGGATGAGCCCATAACTTTCCCCGATGGAAAATCCTGGAAGTTTGAGTGTGTATTTATCCCCTGGGGTGACAGACGGCTGGCACGGGGCACCCCCCTGCTCTCCCAGCCCTCTCCCTCCTCTGCCAGTGGATTCCATGGCTGACCTTGAAGGACCAGCTCAGCCTGGCCTGGTTCAGGCAAGAGGGGACGGGGTCGAGGCCGTTTTGCTGGAAAATCCCTGGGTTTGGTGGGTTTGGCTTCCTGGATCACCCGGAGCATCCCTGCTGGATGCCTGTGGTTGCTCCCACCCTGCTCATGCAGGACTCTGAGGGGGAAATCTCCTCCTTGGAGGTGTAAATCCAGGCCAGAACCTTCTCCCAAAAATCTGAAAGTCCATCTGGAATTCCCAGTGGGCAGCAGTGCTGCTTCTCTATTTGTTCTGCATCTTCCTCCCCGTTGCCTGAGTGTTCCATAAGTTCCCAGTGCACTGGGATATATCTTGAGTTGAGATTTTTCCTTCTCTTTTTTGTTCCCTTCAGGATTATATGAAACTCTTCCAGAGTCTCACTCTCAATTTCAATAATTTACATTTTGTATCAATCCTGCCTGAGCCCAGTTTAATAAAAACCTGGGTGAGGTTTCCCCAGGGACCAATCCCGACCATGCCATGGGGCAAAGGAAATGGGAAAAGTGTGGCTGTGCAGGATTTTGGAATCAAAGCACCCTGGAAATCAAACCTCCAGCACTTTGCTCAGAACCCACCACCAGCAAACTTGGAGTAAATATGGAACATTCAGCTGGATGGAGTATTCAGTCACTATCAGTGGAAAAAAACTGCTCTTAGTTGGAGGAGGAGAGGAGGTATTCCATAAAAATCAAATCAGTGGGAATACCTGCTTTGGAGCCGAGTCAGCCTTTGTGAGCCTTGGGATGAGGCTGCACCATCACAAAGCAAAATGAATCCACACCATCGAGCAGGCCATTTATAATCAGAGAGAATTAACAACAAATTATCACAGGCAATTAATTCTGGCTGCTCTTCCCAGCCCCCTGCCTTGCTGTGCTGGATATCCTCTGGAGCTTTTCCCCAGTGGCACCACGGATGCAGTTTTTGGGGACAGAGCACCCCTCTGATGAGTTGCTGTTTAGGTGGTGTTGTTTAGGTGACAGAGCTGGCAGTGGTGGCAGCCCAACCAAGGATTTGACACATTCCAAGACATCCTATCCGTGGAACATGTATCTTCCACATGCAGGTGCAGGATTTTATTTATTTTTAAGCCTAAAATACTTTCCTGCAGGGCAGGGGTGGTGTTTTGCCTCCTGCATGGTGACAACGCTCAAATTCCACCTCCCCTGTCCAATTGCTGTCACCTCTGACATTTCAGGGGCTGCTTTTGGGGTGGGAATCCTCTCCTAATGACTGACAGCTCATTTCCTCCTAATCCTGATATTTTCAAGCAGCATCTCAGTCCCTTTCCAGTCCCTGTGACCCGCTCTGCTTTATTTTTGGAAGCTCTTCATGGCTGGGGTCCCAATTTTGGGCTGAACTCTCATCTAATCTGGGGAATGTGGCACCGAGGCTCCCCCTCTCTCCAGCCTTTCCCAGCTGCTCCCCAGCTCCTTCTAGGGCAGTGCTTGGAACAGCCATGGTCCTCCCCCCGCTGCAGCCAAAAATATAAAAGGGCACCACGGAGCCACTGCCTCGGAGCTGGGGGTGGGTGAGGGCTCTGGTGGCTGTTTGTGACCCCAAACGGGTCCCCAGGGGCTCAGGAGGGGCCTCCCAGCAGCACTCAGGGGACCCCAAATTGTGCACCTGCCAGCTGGAGTTTGTACTGAGGTTTCCCTCCACCCCACTGATCTCATATTTTATCCAGCTGGCTCTGAATTTGTTGATTAAATCCCAGGATCACTGGGGTTGGAGAATCCCTCTGGGGTCTTTGAGTCCAAGCTGAGCCTGATCCTCACCTTGACCCCAGCCCAGAGCACCAAGTGTCACCTCCAGGTGACAATTCCAGGGATGGGGACTCCAAACCTCCCTGGGCAGCCCCTGCCAAGGCCTGAATGCCCTTTCCATGGGGAAATTCTTGCTGATTTCCAGCTCCAACCTCCCCTGGCCCAGCCTGAGGCTGTTCTCTCTCCTCTGGGATCAGATCCCAAATCCCCCCGGCTGTCCCCTCCTGTCAGGGAGTTGTGCAGAGGCAGAAATTCCCCCTGAGCCTCCTTTGCTCCAGGCTGAGCCCCTTCCCAGCTCCCTCAGGACCCTCCAAACCCTTCCCAGCTCCCTCAGGATCCTCCAAACCCTTCCCAGCTCCCTCAGGACTCTCCAGCCCCTCACAGAGGGAGCCCTGCCCAGGGGGATCACGCCTGGGGACACACAGGACAGGGTTAAGGGACAGCCCAGCACTGGGAGAAGCTTCCAGGCTCTGCTGGAGTTCTGGATATTGAGGAACCTGCATCCATCCAAGTCCAGAGCAGCTTCTTCAGTGACTTTAGAGGCACCTCTGAGCACTCCGATGGCTTTTGTCCCCAAACAGGGATCTCTGCTGTGTCCCCTGCCCATCGTGTGCTGCCCCTTTCCCTGCAGCAGCAATTCCTGGAGCTGTTCCCTTGTGCCATCACCCACACCTGCCTGCCACGGGCTGTGCCAGGAAAAGGGAGCTTTTATGGCATTGTGGGGCCTAGGAACATTTTGGGAGAGATGTGAGAGTGAAATAAGAGCCTGGCCGGGTGAGTCATGGCTCAGCCCTGCTCTCCATGCTGAGGGGACAGCTGGTGGCACTAACAAACGTCTCCCTAGAGACATTGTCTGGCAGCCAGCCCCTCCTGCTTTTTCCAGCTGTAACTACGGGACAAATAAATAAACACTGGCAGCCTTCCTTCCTTCCTTCCTTCCTTCCTTCCTTCCTCCCGTCCCTCTCCTCCTGCCCCAGGACCGAAAAGGCTTGAGGGGGGCTGGGAACCCTCCTGTCCCATGGAGGCAGTGCCCAANAATCAGTCCTTGCTTCCTTCCTGCCTTCCTTCCTTCCTCCCGTCCCTCTCCTCCTGCCCCAGGACCAAAAAGGTTTGAGGAGGGCTGGGAACCCTCCTGTCCCATGGAGGCAGTGCCCAAATCCTGGTGGGAGCTGCTCCAGCTGTGCAGAGCCCCAGGTGAGGGATGCTCTCACCTCTGAACCTGCCTCATCTTCCCAGCCAAGCCCTCCTGGCTCTCAACTCCCAGCCTGGCACATGAGGAGCTTTGGCAGGCACCGCTGCCTCCCCAATTAATTCCAAGCCCAAGTGGGAGTTAATGACAGCTCCCAGCAGGGCTGGAACTCTCTTCCCCCCAGAGCTGCTTGCAGGGAACTGCAGCAGGAGCTCCAAGCACGGGAATTTCTGTCCTGCAGCACCTTGGCAGAGCGGCTGTGTCACCTGCACGGAGGTGACAGACCCTGGGTGGCGCCTCAGTGGGTGCTTGAACACAGCTGGAAATCAGGGAAAGGGAAAGGGAAAGGGAAAGGGAAAGGGAAAGGAAAGGAAAGGAAAGGAAAGGAAAGGAAAGGAAAGGAAAGGAAAGGAAAGGGTGGGTGCACAAATGCCACAGCCCTTGGGAGCCACCGGGAGCCCCTCAGGAGTCATGGAGACCTGGGCTCATCCCTGGGCTGGGACTCCAGGTCCATTCCAAAGGCAAATCTGGGCTCAGGGCTGGACAAACACGAGCTCAGACCCACCTGGGGCAGTGGGAGGTGTCCCTGCCCTTGGCAGGGGTGCGAAGGGACAATCCTTACGTTCCCTTCCATCCCAAAGCACTCCAGAATTCCAGGATTCTGTAAAACCAAGGCTGGCTTGGGGCTGTGCTGCACGGTCTGGGCAGGAAACCCTCCAGATGACTTTGAAATGTCATTAAAGTTATTTTTATGCAAGGGGGTTCAGTGTATCTGTTTAAACAGCAAATGCACCAAACGATGCTTTAAATATTAATACAGGACGGTGTCTCACTGAATTTAATTTTCCCAATTGATTTCAAGCTGCTCTGGATAGCACAGGGAGGAATATTTGCTATTTTTGCTGCCTGTGAGAAGAGGCAGGAGGCAAAGAAAAGCTCCTTCTGCACTTACAGGTGGGCTGGGAGGAGAAGGAACTGGAAGGAAAACAAGAACAAGGCAGCAAGTTCCAGCAGCGGGGAAAATGGGGAGGGCAAACATGGAAAAACATTGATTAATCTTAATTTCACATTTTCCTTTGCCTGCAGAAAAAAAAAAAATGGGAAGAGGAAATAGACCAGATTTATGAAAGCTGATCAAATATGCATTCCACTATTTAATTGGAAATGTTATTAAAGGGTTGCAGGTATGAGCCAGATCTAGAGCCACCCATTAAATGTGGTTTAAATCTCTCTCTTCACTTTCCAAGGCTCCTTTAATCCTTCTTGGCCTCTCTGCATGGCCCTGCTCATCCCTGTTCCCTCAGGACGGGATGGACAGAGCCAAAATCAGCCCGAACTTCCCCAAATCAGCCAGACCCCACCTTCATTTGAGGGGGAAATAATTGGCATTTGCCTGTCCTTTGGCATGAGGCACATCCTGGCAGACACAGAAGCTGTAAATAAGTGCAGTGCTATCACAGAAAATAAAACCCTGAAGTGTTACAGGATTTTAAAAAAATATAATATTTTTTTCAGCAGCTTTTGATGTCGCTTGTGCTGCTGCTCCTCCAGGGCCTTTTCCTGCAGCTCTTCCTCGGGACAGCAGAGGGGAAAACGATGGATCCAGAAGCCCCAAATGGCAGCAGGAACCCCCAGGCCCAGCTGATCTCAGCTCCTGGGCTGGTTCTGAGCACCCAGCTGGATCCAGGAACAGCCAGCACCTCCCAAAATCCAGCTGGCAATGAGTCGGGGGGATCCTTCCCCAATCCCTCCCCTCCATCCCTCGATCCCAAAATCCCCTTTTGGGAACCTCACCCCAAGGCGGCACAGCGAGAACGACTCGGATTTATTTATTGATCTCTCCAATTAAAAAAAAAAACAAAAAAAACCAAACCAACACAAAACCCCACGGCTTGTTTTATTCAAAGCAAATACAATTTATGTTACAGCCCCAGCTGAGCCCTCCCGCCCCCCAACCCCAATCACAGCCCCAATTACAACCCAAATTAATTACAGCCCCAATTACAGCCAGTGCCAGGGAGATCCACGCACCCCTTCTCTTTACATTTAGGGCTTTTAGCAATTAAAAATAATCTGGATCCTGTCTGGAGACACCAGAGCTCAGATTTCTAGGAAAAGGGATGATTGTGTCCGATTCCATCCCATTCCTTTGGAATTTCAATTCTTTTAACCTTTCCTGATGAATAATGGTGTGGAAATACTCCAGGACGAGGCGCTGCACCTGACAGATCCTGTGTGGGGCTTTTTGCCAATTTTAGAATTAATTCCAACCTTCCAGGCTCACAAATCTGACGCGCTCTCATGTCTCTGGAAAGAAGAAAACAAACAAAAAAAACCCCAACAAAATTAAGTTTTCTTCAAAGGCAACAGTGCAAAGAGGAAAGAAAAAAAAAAGGAAATTCTTTTAAAAAATCAAGTAATTTCTTTTTAAAAAGCAAGTAATTTTAAAAAATCAAGTTCTTAAAAAGAAAAACTACATTCTTAAAAAAGTCAAGTCATTTCTTAAGAAAATCAAGTAATTTCTTTTTAAAGATCAGTAATTTTAAAATATCAAGTTCTTAAAACATCGAGTAATTTCTTTTTAAAAAAATCAAGTAATTTCTTTTTCAAAAGTGTAAATAAAAATTTTTAAATAAGTAATTTATTTATTTTTAAAAGCCAGTAATTTCTTTTAAAAATAAAGTAATTTCTTTTAAAATATCTATTTATTTTTTAAAAATCAAGTTAAATTCTTCTAAAAAATGGGCATGCAGGGCTGAAGGCCATTTTGGTTTGGTTTCAGCAGAGGGGATGGGATTTGCCACATGTGTGATCTCGGGGGAATGGTGGCAGTGGCCCAGCCTGAATTATTATTATTATTATTAATATTATCAGATTGTATCATTTATCAGATGATAATAATCTGATCATTTGGAGTTGGGCATTAAGGCCAGGGAAGAGCTGGAGCCCCCAAACCTGCTGCAGAAAAAAACCCAACTTTTAAAACTCCTTAAAGGAGGGAATGGTGCAAACCTCTCGTGATGGAGGTGAGAGAAATTCTGTGTGTGTTTTTACAAACAAACCCTGGGTGTGCTGATAAATGAAATCGGATATTGAAAGATGGAGGAAACAATGGGGGGAAAAAAATATAAATTCCATAAGAGGTGAGAATTAAAAGGGAGGGTTATACATTAGAGGGGAATTTTTAGGTGTCAGGCATTCCAGGAAGTCTGTGCCTCCCAAGTACCTCAGAAATGGGGGGAGAGAGAGGGAAATGGGATGGGGAAATTGGGATAAAAGGGAGGCCGAGTCCCCTGAAAATTGGAGAGACCCCAGGGGAATGCCCCTCTCCCTTTATTCCAATAAAGTTACAGAACTCCTCTCTCTCCTTTTTCGACCTGAACCCCCAGTGATTGTGGATTAATTTACTTCACAGGTGGGATGAGGAGGCAAATCCCGAAAGGAACTCCCCCCACCAAATTGTCCCACCCTGCTTCACCTGGGGCCGCTCCAGCCGCGCTGGAGGCCTCGCTTCAGTCGCTCTTGCCCGGCTGCTGCTCGGGGTTGTCCTTCCAGATGCGGATGCTGAGGCAGGTGGCCATGGCCAGCCAGCCCAGGTAGGGCAGCAGCAGCAGCGCTGCCAGCCGGTTGATGCGGTACCAGGAGCACAGCGTGCCCAGGGCCAGCGCGTCCAGGCACAGGATGTCCACCAGGGCCTGGGCAGAGAGAACTCGGTCATTGTGGCCAGGGAGAGCTTGGACAGTCTGGCCAGAGAGAACTGACCAGAGAAAACCCCGTCATTCCTGAGCAGAGAGAACCTGGTCATTTCTGACCAGAGAGAACCCGGTCATTCCTGAGCAGAGAGAACCCGGTCATTCCTGACCAGAGAGAACTCGGTCATTCCTGAGCAGAGAGAACCCGGTCATTCCTGAGCAGAGAGAACCCGGTCATTTCTGATCAGAGAGAACCCAGTCATTCCTGACCAGAGAGAACTTGGTCATTTCTGATCAGAGAGAACCCAGTCATTCCTGACCAGAGAGAACCCAGTCATTCTGGCCAGAGAGAATTTGGTCATTCCCAACCATGCAGTCATTCCTGACTAGAGAGAACTCAGTCATTCCTGACTAGAGAGAACTCAGTCATTCCTGACTAGAGAGAACTCGGTCATTCCGGCCAGAGAGGATTCGGTCATTCCGATTTCAGCCCAGCCCTGCGCTGCCAAAATCTCCCGCTGCAGGTGGGGAGGGGGCTGGTGGCACCAGGACGCTGTCCCTGGGCTCCCACCAGTGACACCTGAGTGTGTCACACGGCGAGCCAACACTAATTAGTGCTCTCTGCTCATTACCGAGCCCTGCGGATGAACGCCCTGCTCGTGGCGAGTGTCCCCTTGGCCTACACAGAACCCGCTCCTGGCCGTGCCCATGGAACCAACTCTCCGACGGCGCCTTCACCCCCCAGAGTGACGAAATTCCGGGGGACACGCGAGTCCCCGTCTGTGCCTCTGTCACCCAGGCCCGATGGCCCAGCCCGGGTGTGGCAGTGCCCCAGCCCCGCCCTGGCTGTGCCCGATAAACCCCCCGGGAGCTGCTCCCCGCCAGGGATGCCACAGTGCTGTTGTCGCTCAGGGTGTGACCCCACAAAGGACTTTCTTTATCTCCCAGCCCGGAGCCTTAACTGGGGGGCGCAGCCCTGGCACTGCCCAGCCCCGCGGCCCGCGGCTATCGGAGCGCGGCGAGGCTGCGGGGGGCTGATACCACTGTCCGCGGGCAGGAGCGGCTGCAGCCGGGCTGAAACTCCCTACACAGCCACACGATCCCCCAAAAGCCAGCCCCGAAGCCCCCCAAAGCCCCATTACCATGTTGAGGTTGTGGGCTCCGAAGAACAAGGGGGGCCAAGCCCAGTTGAGCGCCAGCTGGGCCCCGTAGAGCCCCATGGGGACGATGGCCTTGCTGCCGCAGCCACCCAGGTCGTTCCACACCAGGTAGGAGGCGTAGCTGTGAGGAGGGACCCCGTCAGTGCCCGCAGCCACGCGCGGGACGGACACGGAGAGTTTTGCCCGGCAGGGATTTGCAGGACAGTTCGTGCCGCAGCGGGATCCACGCCAGGCAGGGACGGGGCCAAGGGATCAGCTCTGGGCAGGGTTGGGTTGGGGATCAGGGAAGGTTCTTCCCCCAGGGGCTGCTGGGCATGGCCCGAGCTCCAGGAGAGTTTGGATGCTGCGCCAGGGATGCCCAGGGTGGGATTTTGGGGTGTCCATGCAGGGCCAGGAGCTGCAGTGGGTGA
The DNA here is from genome assembly GCA_013396955.1 of Regulus satrapa. Classification (NCBI taxonomy): domain Eukaryota; kingdom Metazoa; phylum Chordata; class Aves; order Passeriformes; family Regulidae; genus Regulus; species Regulus satrapa. The sequence goes on from VWZN01009047.1 coordinate 181,202, forward strand.
TTCCCTTCCATCTCGGGCCATTCCATGACTCCATTCCACAACTCCGCATCCCTGGCTGCCCCCAAACCCCCCCTGTCCCACCCCTGAGCGGCTCCTGCCCCCTGCCCAGTGGCTTCTCCCCCCTGTGTGTCCCTGGCAGCGCCATGCCAGGCTCCCAGGGGTTCAGGAGACCCCAAAGCCCAGGGCAGGGCGGGCAGGGCCAGCAGGATGGGGGCAGCGGGGCCAGCACTCACCCCATGCCCGTGTACAGCATGGTCCAGGCCACAGGGAACATTTTGCGGGACGGGCACCAGGAAGGTTTTTTCAGCTTCTCGTACCACGCTGGGATTCCCTTTCGGTTGAGGAACCAGCCAAGGAATCCTCCGACGTGGGGCAGGATGGTGAAGCCCACGGTGTAAGCCCACATCTTCCCTCAGGGGCTTGAAATGGCTTTTTTCCTGCTCTGAGTTAAAAACAAAGTCGCTGCATCACTTTTGAAGGACTTTTCCCCCCTTTTTCCCTCTAATTCCATGCTCCTCTTCAGTCCATGCTGCACTTCAGCCCCTAAGGCAGATGGAAAGGATTTGACGTGTTCAGCCCCCTCTGCCCCTCTCTGAAATGGGGATTATTCCTGTCTGGGACGTTTTCCCCCGGAATTTCTCACTCTTTCACAGCTCCCTGCAACGTTCCTGCCAGGGGGGAGGATTGTGAGGGCTGTCCCCATCCCTGCTCCTGGGGCTGGCAGGCTCTGAGGTGCCTCCTGGAGCTGCTCCCCTGAGGATGAAAACCCAAACTCCATTCAGACTTCCCCATGATTTTTTAAAACATGGATTTATATTTTAATTCCTATTTTAAAAGAGTCCTACGACAGAAAAATCCTTTCCAGCAGCTTGAAGTGCTCCAGGAGCCCAGAGCAGAGAGGACTCTCACCTGTGCAGGAGGGAAACTGAGGCACAGGGGGAGGTTCTGAATTTGTTCACGGAGTTCTTTTTATATAAAACCGAGGGAAATTTGCTTTAATAACAAAAACGTTCCCACTCAATGCAGGGTAGCACCAGGACACATCCAGAATTCAGCGTCTGTCCTGCGTCTTTCCCTGCAGAGCTCCGAACCTGCCACTCTTCCATCCTCCCCAAATTCCCCTTCCCTCTGGCATCCACCCAGGAATTAAATCCCGATTAACATTCGGCAGGAATGCCAGGCAGGAGCGGCCAGGAGCGCGGTTCTGAGCTGTCAGCACCAGCGCAAAATGCACCTGGGAAGGTTTGGGGTTTAGGAATGCAGGAGGAGCGGAGCGGACACGGTCCCTGAGCCAAGGAAATGTCCCGGAGCCCGGAGCGCTGCCCAGGGAAAGCGGGAACAGAGGATGCGACCGACCCGAGCAGGCTCTGCTCGGGATTTCAGCCGGCAATTAACACTCCGCTGCACGCTCGGCTAATTGCTGTCATCGCCAGCACACCGCAAACCGTTTGGGAATGCGGTGGGAGCCGATTCCCTCCTCACCGAGGAACATCGGACCCCACCGCAAGCAACGACCCCTTCCAGCTGACAATTTATGGCGCGCTCAAAGCGCCCACAGAACCAAAAATTCGGGACAAATTCGGTCCCGCTTTAAACGTGACCCGGCCCCCGCCGAGCTCTGCTTCCCGCGCCCACCGCAGGAAGGGAATGCGGGAAAAGCGGATTTCCCCCGATTCCTGCAGAGCCGAAGGGCAGGAAAATGAAAATTAAATGGAAAAACCTTTATTTTGGAGCCCCCCCTGGAGCTGCCTAAGCCGTACCTGGGTCAGCGCCTCGCTCCGCCTGGCCGAGGGAAGGGCTGGGACATCCAGGACCGGCGATCCCCGAGTGCCGCAGGTGGCACCCGAATTTCACCCAAATAGCCCCAAACTGGGCGGTGCGGTGGGGCCGCATCAGATTAAAGCGGGAGCTCCCTCTGGGGACAATCGCCCGGAGTTTGGGGCGGCGGAGTCGGGGACAATGGCTGGGAATTCGGGAGGGTGGAACCTGGGGACGATCGAACAGAATTTGGGATGCTGGAGCCCTGGGCAATCTGGGAATTTGGGGTGCTGGGACCTAGGGGAAATCATCGGGAATCCCTGGGACAGTCGCCTGGAATTTGGGGTGGCAGAGCTTGGGGACAATCGCCCAGAATTTGGAGTGCTGGAATCCCAAGGATAATCAGTCACTGGGAATTTGGGATGTCACTGCCACACTCAGGGGGTGTCTTTGTCACACTCAGGGAGTGTCACTGTCACACAGGTGTCACTGCCACACTCAGGGGGTGTCACTGTCACACTCATGGGGTGTCATCATCATCTTTAGGGGGTGTCCCTGGCACACTCATGGGGTGTCATCATCATATTTAGAGGGGGGGGGTTCCTGTCACACTCAGGGGGTGTCACTGTCACACAGGTGTCAGAAGGGAGCTTAAGGATGTCCCTGTCACGCTCATGGATGTCCCTTCTGCATGTACAGGGTGTCTCTGTCACACTCCCTGCGTGTCCCTGGCACACTCCCGGCCTGTCCCACCTTCCCTGTGCCTGCCGGCGCTCATTAACACCTCAGTAATTAACCAGGTCCTTCCCGGGGCCACCTGTGCTGCCCTTTGGCCCAAATCCCCTGGCAGGCAGGACGAAGCTGCTCCACGGGCGTGCAAACCAGCAGAGGGGAAAAGGCAGAAATCAATTTCCATTAGGGAGCTGTCTGCCAGCGCTGGCAAAATGAAACACTAATTCCCAGCAGTTCTGGATCATTACCTGGATTTCATGGAGGCAGGAGCAGGGCTGGCTCCCCACACGCTGGGATTCTGCTGCTGCAACAGGAATCAGGAAAATCTGCTTTTTTTACTGGGCTCCCAAGGAAATTATTTTTGTTGTGGGAGGAGAAAGAAAGGAGGGGGGGCAAAAAAAAACTGCTGTAAAAAGCCAGATTTTCAGTCAGCCTGAATCCTGCCCTGCCATGGGTCGGTCCAGTGGAATTCCCACTTTCCAGTGACAGATGCAGCGCTCGTTAATCACACCCTGGCCACCTGCATCTTCTCCCAGAGCCTGTTGCTATTTGTGACTGGAGATCTGTGTCATGGAACCATGCAGCTCCTAAAAGAGCCCGGATGGTTTCCATCAGAGTCAGCCCCCGCTGCCTCCAGCAGCCCCCGGCAGCTCTGGCAAAAAGCACAAAACTCTGACAATTATTTGCAGCAGGAGGATTTTCCCCACTGCCACGGTTACTGGGTGGCTTGGCAGGAGTGTGCCCAGGCTGGTTTGGAACTGGAAGAATGAGAAGCTGAGGGTCAAACCCCGAGGATCTGTGAATGTGTGAGCTGGGAGTGGTGCTGCTGGTGGTGGGGGAATAGAAAACGGGAAGAGGGGAAAAAAATAACAGGGGCAGTTCCAGGCCTAAATGTTGTGTCTTTTGCTGAGCTTTAAGGCAAAGGAAGGGATCAGGAAGTCACAGAATGGTTTGGGTGGGAAGGGAGCTTAAGGATCACCCAGTGCCATGGCAGGGACACCTCCCACCACCCCGGGCTGCTCCCAGCCCCATCAGCCTGGCCTTGGGCACTGCCAGGGATCCAGGGGCAGCCACAGCCTCTCTGGGCACCTGTGCCAGGGCCTGCCCGTCCTCACAGGGCACAATCCTGTCCTGATTCATTCCCGTGGAGACCCGAGGTGCACAGAAAAACGGGGTGAGGTTTGCCCCAGGCAGCTCCCAGCAGGTTCCCGTTCCCTCCGGGCACGGGGCTGGCCTGAAGCTGGGAAGAGCCTCTCTGCCCATGTTTGTTGGGTGGTGATGGAGCTGAAATTCAGCAGGAGACAGCAAGAGGGAGGCAGAATGAGCAGGATTGGGTTTGGGAAATCTTTGGTGATTCTGGAGCCAGCCTGGATTTATTTACCTGTGGCACAAATCCATGCACAGCCACCCCTCTTTTTTGTGCTTGGGGTTCCTCCTGCCTTGGACACGTGCTGGAGGAGGGAACAGCTCTGGGAACACTCTGGAAAGGCTCCCTGAGCACAGCCCTGCCTTTCCCAGCTCCCGTGGTTTTTCTCCTCGGTATTTCTGTTGGATCACTTCAGAGTGACCCAGGCTGAGCTGAGGCCGCTCTGTGGCAGCACCACGTCCACGCCACGCTCGGGACACTCCGGATTTGGGAGCCCCCGCAGGGTGTGGGACACGCAGAGCTGGCTTACACAACCCTGTTTGTTTTCCTCTCCTTAGCAACCCCCGCACGTCGTCCCCGGAGGTGCTCGCTCCGTGCGAGATTAATTGCTGAAATAGAAAGGCCCCGTTAACCTGAATATATTATTGAAAAGCAGCATATTTCAATCCGCCCTAGATTTGAAAATAGAGATGCCGGGTCAGCTCCTGGCATAAATCTGCAGAGCTCCTGGAAGCCGGCGGAGCTTCCCTGATTTACAGCGGCAATAAAGGCGGCCTGGATGGGCTGCCGGGACTGGGACTCGCCTGGCTGCCACCAAGGACGTGGCAGGGGACAGGCAGGACCCTCGTGGCCATCCCTGTGACCTGCCAGCCCCGACACTGCAGCACAAAACAT
>VWZN01009047.1:224958-239850 GCA_013396955.1 Regulus satrapa
GGGATGGACGGGACGGGACGGGGGCGCTGAGCCGGAGCGCGGTGGGAAAAGGAGCGGGGGAGCTGCGGGTGCTGCAGCGGGCAGGGGGACAGGGGGACCTCGGGCTCGCCCGCGGCTCCAGCTCCTGTCAGGGGCAGGATGTGGCCCCGGAGGGACCCTCAGCCCTCCTTTCCCCTGGCCAGAAGCTGCTTCCTCCCGCTTAGGGGCTGGGGCGTGAAATGGGGTTGAGCAGCTGAGGGGTGGCAGGGATGAGGACGGGGACAAGTGAGGGTGACAGCTCGGGCAGCCGGGGCCCGTCCGGGACACGGGGTCACCCTGTGCTCCCAGCCCTGTCCAGTGTGGCCGGAGGCCCTGGACAGGCAGTGGTGGCTCCCGCTGTCCCCCTCGGTGTCCCGCAGCGCCGCTGGGAATCGCTGCAGGGTCCCCAAGCCGGGATGCCCGTGGCTACCAAGCACTGCCAGGGGCTGGGGGACAGGGCTGAGGCAGCTCTAGGCTGAGGCAGCTCCCTGGACGTGGCAGGGCAGGCCAGGGCATCTCTGCCCAAGCTGGGGACAGGAGTGGAGACCTTGGGGACTTGTCCCGTGTCACTCCTGTGTCCATGCAGCCACCGGTGTGGCTGCAGCAGCCCCTGGGCACGGCCAGGCCAGCGATGTCCCTCTGTGTCCATCACCAGGAATGGATTCCCATCACTGGGAATGTTTGCCCGCTGGCACGGGGACAGGCTGAGTGACAGGGAGGGCTCCGACCTGGGGCACGGGTGGGTTTTTCCTTACCCTGACTCCAAAGCGTGCCCGCAGCCCCGGGCAGGGGGGATTTGGGGCCGCGCCAGCGCTCCTGCCCCACGCTGCTGCGTGTAGGAGAGGCTGAGCTCAGGCAGGAATGCTGACTTGGATGGGATTCCTGGGGCAGGAGCTGCCCGGCTCTATAATCTGTGCTGAATGCACTTGCTCCCACATGCCTGTGCCGAAGCACAGCCGCACATGCCTGCGCCCACACGCGTTCCCTCGCCCACCGCCGGGCACGCGCGGCCTCCGGGCTGCTGCCCCCCGAGGCTCCCGGCACCTGCCTGCCCAGAAACGGGGTGCAGGAGCGCCCAGAGCCCCCGAGTGCGCAGCCACAGCAGGTCCTGCAGGTGCAGCCGGTCTGGGCCAGCCCTCCCTGCATCCCCACGGCTGCTTTCGGAGAGGTCTCCTCAGAGCTGTCCCCAGGCAGGGGATGCTGAGCTCTCCTCCAGCCTCTTGGAAATGGGGTCTGCAGGAGGCTCCGCAGGGACCCAGCGTTGCCGTTGTCCCCAGAACGCGTCCCAGTGGCTCGGTCAGAGATGTGGATTTTTCAGAGCTCTGATCCCTTTGCCTCACGTCCCCCTTCTCACCAGGTGTTTTCCCAGACTTCCTCGGAAGCACCTGAAGAGCAGGGCTTGCCTGGGGAGCCTCTTCTCCCTGACCCATCCTCTGCTCCACTTTCCCAGGCTTCTGCTCCCTGCAGGTTCTTTCTGCCCTCCCTCCTAAAATTGTTTTCCTCGGTGCCTTGCGACCTGGGAGACCCAACCGCACCTTCTCTTTTTCCTGTGATAAGGGACCAGGTGACTCACCGGGAGCACTCCTCCTGCCACAGGGACCTTCCTTAGCTCGTTTGCAAGGCAAACAGCTCTGCCAGCCCACGCGGAACAGCTCCCGACATCCTTCCTTGTGGAGGGGCTGGCTCCGGGCGGCGCGGCCGCCTGGGATCCTCTCTTGGTGGGTGACACGGAGCGTTGATCGCCAGTGTCACATTAAGGGTGGCTGCTGTGACATCCCTGCAGAGCGGCCCTTGGTGTCTCCGGGCTGGGGGAGCCCTGCAGACCCCACCTGAGGCTCCCCAGATCTCTCTGCTGGAGCCCCAGGGCATGAACCCTTCCTGTCACCCCCTCTCTGCAGCAGGCGTCTGCTCGTGAGCAGGAAAAACATCCCGGGACGGACGTGGAGCTCAGTGGGAATGCTGAGCCAAGGCACCCAAAGCCACTGAAATGTCTGAGACAGCCCAAATCAGTGCCCTGGGAAGGGACAGCTGGCCTGAGGAGTGACCCTTGGGGGGCTGGAGCAGACTGCAGTGGCCAGAAGTGGTTTTGGGGACATGGGAAGATGCCCGGGAGGATTTTGTGCTGCCCCACATCCCTGCCAGGCTCCTAGAACCCTTCAGGGGCTCAGAACGGGCACTCGCAGAGGAGAAGGGTTGGTGACAAACCCAGCTGGGGCCTGGATGGATGTTTCAGGTGAAATAACACCTGGACCGGTGGTTGCAGGTGGATTTTGGGGTGGAGCAGCTCGGGGAGATGCAGGTGGTTAAAGGGTAACTCCAGCTCTGCCAGCTCAGGATGAACCCATCCCTGCCAGGGGGAGGAGGACTCCGAGCTCTCCTGGCACCAGGACAGCCCCAAAAAGCTGCATTTTTGTGGCTGCCCCTCTCGCTTTCCCCTCTCCTCCCTGGGACAGCGCCCACCCTGCGGGTGCCAGCGGTGCTGACCTGGCTCCACGGCCAACAATGAGCTCTCCTCACCCTCCTCTTCCTCCTCCTCCTTTACCTCAGGGATTGCTGGGCTTTATTTTGGGGTTCTCCTGCCTCTCTTGAGATTTCCCTTCTCCCAGAGCCCCCCTGGACCCTGAGCTCCTCTTGGCATCATCTGGGCCACACCTGGGGATGGGTTTTGCCCAGCCCAAAGTGGTTTTTGCAGGCTCCAGCTGGGGGCTGGAGGGGTGGGGAGGGTCTGAGTGCCCTGGATTTTGCAGCGCTGGCTGAGCTCCTTCTGCCCTGACCTCGGGGAAGGCTCTGCCTCGCAAGCACGCTGGCCCCGAGCCACGGAATCATCACTTTGTGATTTGGAAGCTCCAGGAAGCCCCACTGGAAGCGTGGCAAGGACTTGGGGCTAAGAGCCAGCCAGGTGCCCACCCGCGCCTTGAGGGGCTCACCAGTGCTGGATCCCGGCTCCCGGGGGGAATTTGGAATGTCAAAATGACATTCCATGGGTGCATCCTGCCCCCTGCCTGGCTCAGGATCCTCCTCGCACTGCTTGGATGCCGTTTTCCGTGGAAAGGTGCCCCCGCACATCCCCGCTGCTCTTCAGGGAGCTTCCCTGGCCCATCCCACCGCGGGAATGCCGGTTCTTAGCGGGAGCGTGGCCCGGCCCCAGCAGCCTCCCAGGTGACTCATGTCCACTCTGTCAGAATCCTTTCTCTTTTTCTCTTTTTTTTTTTTTTTTTTAAATTTCACTGTGTTTTTTTTAACTGAGGAATGTTCGCCCGGAGTATCGGTTTAATAAAAAGAACACTTTGCCTTCCTGCCGAGCGCATAATCCTGGGATTAAAGATGCTGAAAGTGCCTTGAGATCGTTAGCTAATTAAGACTTCCAGGCTGGCAGGTCACTGTCTCTAATCCTGGCCGGGCACGGGGCAGCACAGCAGCAGGGCCGAGTGCAGGGAGAGGCTCCCGTGCTGTTTTCTCCAGTGCTGCAAACAAACCTGGCAGGTCAGGCACTTTCTCGGAGACCTGCAGCAATAAGAGTGGAGGATTTGGGGGTTTAGATGATGAATCCAGCCTTTCTGCCTCCACGGGTGCCCATGGGAGCTGGGGACATGCTGAGGGTCAGGGCTTCATTCCCTGATCCCCACCCGTGGATTGGTGTCCTCAGCCCTTGGTGGTTTTTACTCCCAGGCACATCCCAAGGGTTTGTTCTGCCCTGACCCCCATCAAAATAGCAGAACAGAAACCAGAACTTCCCCCGAGTGACACCAGGGCTGGGCTGGGGCTTTGCGTGTCCCCTGTGGTGCTGCAGCCGCTCTGGTTTTTTCCCCTTCCCTCTTTCCCTGCCCTCCCACGGCTCCGGGCAGGGATATGGGAATGTCCCTGGCTGCCTCCCTGCTGTCACGACCCAAGGAAAAGGTGTTTGGGCAGCCCCAAACCCCCTGCGCTGCTTCCCGCGGGTGTTTGCAGAACCAGGGCAGCCCTGTCTGGCCGCAGCCCGTGGCTTTGGGGTTTTTCCAGCCTTCCAGGTCGTTACGAATGGTTTTGAAGCTTCTGCTGCCACCAAGAAAATTGCTTTTCTCTCTTTATGTGAAACCTGAGGCTGTTCTCCCGGCCCCGGGGAGCTGCGAGGAGCACAGGGGTGTCAGAGCCCAGTGCCAGCCCACGCCTCCTCAGCAAGGCCACGGCAGCACCGGGGTCCCGGGGTCCCCATCCATCAGCACCGAGGCCAAATTCCTCTCTGCAGAGCGAAAGGAATTCTCCCCTCCTCCAAAGAACGGCTGGGCCGGGGGAAGGAGGCTGGATCTGGGATGGATCTGCCTGGCTTTTAGCCCTTTGCACAGCAGCGTGTCCACCCCCAGCGATTTTCGGGTTGTTTGGTTTGTTGGGGACACCGAGAGCCCCTCAGGGTGGCAGGCTCCACTTGGCTTTTGCCACGGGCTGTCTCTGCCCTCCTGCCCCAGGGACGGAGCTGTCCCACCGCGGGTTCTTTGCATCCTCTGGCAGATGGGGCCACGCTTTCCCTCGCTGGGCCGGGCTGGAGCAGAGTTCCTCCTGCTGCTCCGGCTCCCCGGCGATGGGGAAAGCGGGCGAGCGGGTGCAGCCTGTCCTGCCAGAGCTCCCGGTTCCCTCGGGAGCCTTGCACGGAGCTCCCGGCACAGGGAGCCCCTCGGGCCACGCTCGCCCCTCTGTGCTCTGGGCAGATTCCCCTGCCGGGCTCTGCTTTGCTTTTTTTCTGGGTAAACTCTGAAAAGCAACGTCCCATCCAGCACAAAATCAGCCCCCAGCGCCCCAGGCCGAGCCCGAGGGATTTTTGCTCAACGCTGGGAATGCAGAGGTGGGCAGGGAGGAGACACGGAGCCTCTGATGGGCAGAGCCTGCAGCTCTGATCAGATAATAATATTTAATAACTGGGTTTGGGGGCCCTGCTGCCTCATCCACAGCACCCTCCGTGTCCCCGTGGGAAGAGTTCCCAGCCAGAGAGGGAGAACCGGTGAATGGCAGCAGAACTCCTCCCGTTTTTGCTGGATGAAGGGTGCAAAAACAGAAATCTCTGTGCAGGGGGGGAGTTGGGCAGGGCAGGACATTGAGCAAAGGGCCTGAAGTGATTGCCAGGAACCTTCCCTGGTCCTTCACTGCTGCAGCTGCCCGAGGGAGAGGCGTGGAAAACACCCAGGGAAGCAGTGGGAACTGAAGGAAGGGGTGCTCACCTCCTGAAAAACATTTACGGGTGGGAAACAGGAGGTTACTCTGATTTTGTAGAATAAGATTCTGTAAGATTTTGTCCCCTCGGACCTCCCAGAATGGGAAATTTTACCCCCAAAACCACTGTGGGTGTGAAGTTCTGCCACCCCAAGCTTCTCTGGATAAGAAATTCTGCCCCCGTTCGCTTTGCATTTGTCACTCAGGGCCAGGTGACGGTGGCACAACCACTCTGCACGCTCAGCCCCCGCCGTTCCTGACCCTGCTGCTGCTTTTTGTCCCCGTCAGGCTGGTGGACGACCGGTGTGTGGTGGAGCCGGCGGCCGGAGACCTGGACAACCCCCCCAAGAAGTTCCGAGGTGAGCCTGGGGCAGCTCCAGCCCTCTGCGAGCAGCGTCGGGGGCCAACCCTGAGCACCCCCCCAGCGACGGGGCAGGGCCACAGCTCTGCCCTGTGCTGCACCCCCCGGGAAAGGGTTGGAGCGTTCCTGGCTGCTCCATGTGCTCAGGGAATGGCCCAGTCCCGGGAGGATTTGGGTGCCAGGGAGCAGAGAGCTGGGAATTCTCCCCACACCCGTGACTGTGGTGTTGGATTTGGGGTCGGTTTAGGGCACCTTTCATCCCCCCTGTTGTTGTTTTATGTCTTCTCTTAAATAAGACTTTAAAAATATTGACTCCACACCCTGCCTCATGCCTCCACCTTTCCCTCGGGTTGGTTTTAACAGCACCCATCCCCCTGGCCACCCTCCTTTCCCCCCACACCCCAAAACGTTTCCAGCCATCAGCTTTTCCACTCTCTCAGCGTCCCACCGAGCAGCGACCTGGCTCTCCACGGGCCATTAATTTACTCACAAGCCAAATTAACTCCTCCAGCATCCCCCAGCTCCATTCCCAGACCTCCACCTGGGGCTGGATGCGCAGCAGCCACCCCCGTCTCCCCTGCCTGGCCGTGCCCCTGGCTTGAATCTCTTTTCCAGGCGCGGGTTTCTCGGCTCAGCCCTGCTCGCTGCGCTCCCTATCAGGATATCCAGCTGTTTGTTTTAATGGCCGGAAAGGTAGAGCTCTCTCAGCTCGATAGCCATCGCCTGCAGCGAGGTGGAAACAACGGGCTGGGGCTGCTCCCTGCGGTCCCGGCCAGTGGCTGCAGGGCATTTTCATGTCCCCACATCCTGTGGCCGGACCCTGCCCTATCCTGAGGCGCTCACGGGTCGTGCCGGCGCTTCCCGCTGGGAAAACAGGACCCTCCTGCCGAGGTCAGCTCGGAAAGGTCCTTTGGAAATGCCAGAACCCACCTGGGAGCTGCTCCCGGCTCCGCCACCCGCGGCTCTTCCTCGGAGAGACTCTCGGCACCTCTCCGTTGTTGGCTTTTGGGGTTTCTCCCCCCACCAAGGCTCTTCCCAGACCAGTTTGGGCATGTGGGGAAGAGTTTCCACCCTCCCAGGCAAGGGGGCAGCGAGACCCTCAGCTGTGCCACGGCTGTCCCTAGCTCCACAAAGGACTCACCTGGAGATTTTTGCCCCCCCAGGCATCTCAGGATGGGAAATTTTACCCCCAAAACCACCGTGGGTGGGAAATTTTACCATCAAAACCAGTCTGGGTGGGAAGTTTTGCCCCCCAGGCTTCTCTGGATGAGAAATTTTGCTCTCAAAGCCACTCTGGGTCCTGGCAGGTCAGCCCCACATCACCCTCCGAGCTGCTCGCTCTGGGCAGTGCTGGTGCAGGAGCTTCCTCCACCTTCCCTCTTCTCCACCCCAATGCATATTTCAGAAATCTGGTGGTTCTTTGGCCCAGATGCCAAAGTCTCCAGCTCCCAACACAGGCTGTGCTGCAGATTTTCTGCACGCAAGCCCCGCCGTGCCTCAGTTTCCCTCCTTGCCAAACCGGGCAGGGCACGCTCGGAGCCAGGCCTCGAATTCAAAGCAATTTCTGGGTTGTTTTTTTGGGTTTTTTTTTTTTTTTGCCTTTTCCTGCCTTCTCCTTCCCAGCAGCGCCTTTTGCAGCAGCTCCCACTAATTATTAAATTAGCTATTTTAACGGCTCCGGGTGCTCGGGGGGCTCCGTGCCCCAGCCCCTGGCTGCTCGGGCTGCTTGGCACGGGATGTGCCTTTGGCAAACAGGGCTGAGAAACGAAATGTGAAACCTGGCAGTGCCCCAGCGGCCCCGGCCGGTGAGAACCGCGCTCGGCGCTGCCCCGGCGGCACTCCCAGGTAAATAAATACGAGCTCGCCAGCGCCTCGGGCCCGCCGCCAACCAGGGAAGGGACTTTTTTCTTTTCTTTTTTGTTTTTTTTTTTTTTAAATTTTCTTTTTTGTGTCTGAACTTTTCTGGGCTGCTATTTCAGGCATAATTAGGGCGATTGAGGCTGCAGAGCCCTTCCTGCCCTCGCCCCGCACGGCTTCTCCAGCTCGGGAAGGGGGTTGGGAGATGTGAGGGCCTCGTTGTCTCCAGACATCTGCTCTCCTGCTTCAGTTCCTGAAGCCTGGCCGTGGATGTCTGCACTTCCCGCCCACCATCCTGGGGGAAAACAGGCGAATCAGGGCGATCTGCAGTGCAGGGAGGCTTTGGAGGAGCTGGGACGCATCTTGTGCATCCTTTAGGGTCTTGAAATAGAGCTGCTGACACAGAGATTTCAGGAGCATCCAGCGCTGGTGATCCAGGTCACGGAGGGGTGGATGTGTAAGGAAAATTAATCCGCAATCACCAGAGGTTTAGGTCCGAAACGGAACAGAGGAGCCCTGTAACTTTATTCAGACAAAGGGAGAGGCCGTGGGACATTCCCCTGGGATCTCTCAAATTTTTGGGAGATGCAGTCTCCCTTTTATCCCAATTTCCCGGCTGCATTTCCCTCTCTCTTTCCCCATTTCTGAGGTACTTGAGAGGCACAGACTTCCCAGAACGACTGATACCTAAAAATTCCCCTCTAATGTATAACCCTCCCTTTTAATTCTTAACTCTTATGGAATTTATGTGGTTTATTTTCCCATTGTTTCTTCCACCTTTCAATACCCAATTTCATTTACCAGCCAACTCGCAGTTCATTTGTGAAGGCAAATATCTTTTATCCGCTCATCCTTCCCACTGTTTCTTTCATCTCCCAGTGCCAGTTTCATCCATCAGCAGTTTGTTTGTAAAGACACATTCCTCTCAGACACGTGTGGCACAGCCACCACAGGCTCGGGGCGCCCCGTGGGTGCCAAGGGACTTGGTGGAGGTGTCTGGTGTGTCCCAGGCTCGCTCCCGGGTCCCTCCTGCCGGGATCCTGTCCTCCATCGGTGCAGCTGGGCTCCATCAGAGCTCCTTCTCCCCCCTGAAGCCTTCCTTCCCAAACAGCACAGCCGTTTCCGACGGGAACACTTCTAATCACGAGTCCAAGAAGTGCAGTAATTCCTGGACTCATTATTTATCCTGATTTCAAGCCCAGCCAGCAGCCAGCTCGCCGTGACGTGACCTCCAGCAGTCCCTGACTGGGGGTGGGGGGAGGACACCATGGTCTGTCCAGGGGTGTCCCTGTCCCTCGGTGACAGCGGCCCTGCTGGGGACACCCTGGTGGCTGCTGAGCCTCATCAGGCTCTGCTCTGCTCTGTTCCCAGACTGCCTCTTCAAAGTGTGTCCCATGAACCGCTACTCCGCCCAGAAGCAGTACTGGAAGGCCAAGCAGACCAAGCAGGACAAGGACAAGATCGCGGACGTGGTGCTGCTGCAGAAGCTCCAGGTGAGCAGGAGCGAGGGACCCAGAGCTGGCAGTGCCCAGAGCTGGGTGGGCGAGGGTGCCCACATCTCTGCTGGTGATGGTTTGGGATGAGAAGGGGTCCCCAGCTGTGTTCTCCCCCTCGTCCCCTGCCCCACTGCTGTGTCACCCTTCTGGTGCTTCTTATGCAGAGGTGCTGTGACAGAGGAGCTCTGTGAGCACAGCCCTGCACCCCAGGGCACCCCCCAGCATTTCAGGACATCCTTCAGCATTTCAGGACACTTCAGGACACCTCAGGATACCCTTCAGCACCCCAAGACGTCCTTCAACATTTCAGGACACCCGAGGACTCCCCAGGACACCTTTCAGCATTTCAGGGCAGTCCAGGGCACCCCTCTGCATTTTAGAACACCCTTCAGGAGCTCAGGACATACCTCAGCACTTCAGGACACCCCAGAGCACCCCTCAGCACTTCAGAACACCCCAAGGCACATCAGAGCAGCTTTCAGCACCCAAGAACACCCCTCAGCACCCAGGGACACCCTTGCAGGAGGGAGCCCTGCTTCCAGGACGTGCTCCAAAGGGCTGAGAAAAGGAAAGGCTCCCGCTGGCTTCCTCGAGCTTTGGCCAGGGCCCACATCAAACATTGCACAACGGCCTCAGGCAGCTGGCGAGGCCCCGCCGATGATTCATAAAACCGAAGCTGGGGAGAGATTTCACTAAATCATCTCATCGGGCCTCGAGCCCAGCCCCGGCCCCTCCATCCCCAGCTCTGCCTGGGGCAGGGAGAGCTGGGCAGTGCCAGGACAGGGTGTCCTGCCCTGGAGGTGCCAGGGCAGGGTCGGTGCCCGCTGCCGTGTCCAGCCCCGTGTGGTCACTGGCACGCAGAGCCCCCATTTTCCATTCTCCTGCTCCCGTTAGCCGGGCTGGTAACGTCACAGCTGTCCTGGCCACGAGTGGCCCCAGAGGCTCATTTCTGAGCCTGATTGATTGCACCCTGGTTAGGGCTTGTCTTAAAGAGATTCTGCCATTTCCTTGCTCCTTTCCTGCTGCTCCTGGTGTTTCCCCCCGCGGCCGGAGCGGCACGTGGGGAGCCCGGCCCAGCCCTGCCGAGCTCTGCAGGCACCGGGCTGCAGCCTGCCCCTTATCAGGGAGGCTGATAAAGAGGCTGGGAACATCTCCCAGCACACTGAGATAGTTTCCTGAGGCAGGAGCAGCCAGGTCTGGAGTGGAGAAGCCCTGCCTGCCGTGCCCGTGGTTGCCTTTCATAACTCTGTGGGCATGGAGGGTGACACCAGGTGGCATCCAGAGCTCTGTGGGCATGGAGGGATCACTCCAGGTGGGACCCAGAGCTCCGTGGGGACAGGCACCAGGCACATTCAGATCCCTCACCTGCTTGGGTGCTCAGGATCTGCTGCCCCACTGTCCCTCCCAGTGCCAAGCTGTAATTCCAGATGGTTCCCAGTTCCCCTGCCCTCAGGTGAGAGGGGTCAGAGCAGCATGGGAAGAAGCAGAGGCTCTCCCAGCTCCATCCCTCGCTGTTTCCCATCACAATTTTGGGGGAGCCCTGGGCTAGAGCTGCCCAGGCTGTGCCCAGCCTGGCGCCAGGGCTGTCGGCGCTCCCTCGCCATTCCCAGATTTGCTGTGGGAGCAAATTCCTGCCTCACTCCACGTGTGTCAACATCCCCTCGCTGCTCCCACTGCCAGAGCCGTGGAAAATGTCTGCGGTTTTGGAGAGGGACTCCCGGGGACACATCCTGCTGCAGCAGGTCCAGGCCTGCTCCGTCTCTGGGCACGGCACCTCTGGCACGCTGCCTCTGGCTCCTTCCTTTTGGTGCTGCCCCCAGTCCCTTTTTTTGGGGGTTTTACCCCCATCCCAGCCTAGCCCAGCATCCTCGTTCGGTGTTACCCCGACACCTGCCTTCCTGAGGGAATTTTGGTGCCGTTTTGTCCCTTTCCTAATTTGTAAAGCCTCAATTTAAAGCCCTCACAGAGTTCCCAGTGCTTGGTCCTGGGCTGAGCTCCCTGTTGTGGCCCTGGGGGACAAGAGGGGCGCTGACCCTGCTCCCAGCCCGTCCCATCCTTCCCAAAGCCAAGGCTGTGCTGGGATTTGCTCCTGGGGAGGGAGGAGGGTACTGCCCCACGCTCAGCTCTTCTCCTCTCGGAGCAGCACGCGGCCCAGATGGAGCAGAAGCAGAACGAGACCGAGAACAAGAAGGTGCACGGGGACGTGGTGAAGTACGGGAGCGTCATCCAGGTGCGGGGGCAGCGCGGATCCAGCACGGATCCAGCACGGATCCAGCGCGTCTGGGAAGGCTCCGGGGAGCCTTGGGGGCTGCACTTCTCACCTCTCCCACCTTTGGCTCCTCCAGCTGCTGCACATGAAGAGCAACAAGTACCTGACGGTGAACAAGCGGCTGCCGGCGCTGCTGGAGAAAAACGCCATGAGGGTGACCCTGGATGCCACCGGCAACGAGGGCTCCTGGCTCTTCATCCAGCCCTTCTGGAAGCTCAGGAGCAACGGGGATAACGTGAGCGAGGGGCCCAGCAGTCCCCAGAGGGGTGTGCCAGGAGCACCCGGTGCCACCCTCGCTCCCTTTTCCCCGTTTTGCTCCCCAGGTAGTCGTGGGAGACAAAGTCATCCTGAACCCCGTGAACGCCGGGCAGCCACTGCACGCCAGCAACTACGAGCTGGCTGACAATGCTGGCTGCAAGGAGGTACAGGAGGGCCAGGGGATTTTTTTGTTCTTTGTCCTTTTTTTTCCCTTCTTTTTCCTTTTGTTCCTTTTTTTTTTTCTCTTTTTTTCCATCATTTTTCCTTTTTTTCCCCTTCATTTTATTTTTTCTTCTTTTTCTTTTTTGCCTCCTTTCCCTACTTTTATTAATTTTTTTTCCTTTTTTTTCCTTCTTTTTCCTTTTTTACCTTCTTTTTATTTTTTGTTCTCATTCCTTTTTTTCCTTCTTTTTTCTTTTTTGGCTTCTTTTCTCTTCTTTCTCCTTTTTTCCCCTTCTTTTTCCTTTTTTGCTTTTTTTTTCTTTTTTTTCCTCTTTTTCCTTCTTTTTTTTCCCCTTCTTTTTCCTTTTATTCCTTTTCTTTTTTCCTTTTTTTCCTTTTTCCCCCTTCTTTTTATTTTTCCTTTTTTCCCTTCTTTCACCTTCTTTTCCCTTCTTTTTCCTCTCTTTCCTCCTTTTCCTTTTCCCCTTTCCCCTTTGTTCTGGGGTCATGACCGTGCTCTCTCTCTCTCTGTAGGTGAACTCGGTCAATTGTAACACCAGCTGGAAAATCAACCTGTTCATGCAGTTCTGCGACCACATGGAGGAAGTGCTGAAGGGGGTAAGGAGGGAGGTTTGGCTCCACCTGGCTCTGTGACAAGGGCACGCAGAGGTCCTGCCTGGAGGGCCGTCATTCCTGGGAGAATTCATCACCTGGAGAGCAGCACAGTGAGGCGGAGCAGGGTATTTTAGAGAACCCAGGACACGAATTACTGACCCCGGGGTGTGGAATTGACCTTTGGGGACAACCCCAGGCCCACGCAGTGCAGGGACAATTCCAGGGCTGCTGCCTGGGAAAGGAACTTTCCCTGCTGAGCTATTGTTCAGGGCCGAGGTCCTCCAGGAAGCAGCTGGATGGATGTGGATTGTTAGGATCTTACAGCCCTTCATCCCCAGGCGCTTCCCACATCCTCCTTCCCGGGGTGTTTATGCCTTAAGCACGTCGGGGAGCGGAGCCTCTGCCTGCTCCAGGGTGGAAAGGGATGGATTCACATCCATCGATCCCCTGGGGCTGGAAGCAGAGGGGTCACTGCACAGGTAACGGGAGTGGTGGCAGTGCAGAGTGCCTGTGCCCTGGCCCCTGGGCTCACAGGAGCCTTTGTGCTGCCCAGGGCGGGTTTCAGCAGAGCTCAGGGAGGTTGGATGGGAAGGGGTGACAGTTCCCCAGGCTCCCACAGTTCCTGCCATGCAGCTGGGAGCTGCGTCCAGGAGGAGTCCCATCCCCTTGGTCACAAGAGGAGGTGCATTGCAGGAGAGCCATGGAGGAATTTCTCCACTGTCTGAGTGGTTAAACATGGGAACAGGCTCCCCAGGACAGTCACCATCCCTGGAAGTGTTCAAAAATGAGTAGACAGAAACTTCAGGACCTGGTTTAGCGGGCATGGCGGCGAAAACTTTGACTTAATGATCTTGGAGGTCTTTTCCAACCTGAAAGACTCCAGGATTCTTTGACCCTGCCCCTCACCCCCCGTGTCCCTGTGCAGGGGGACGTGGTGAGGCTGTTCCACGCCGAGCAGGAGAAGTTCCTCACCTGTGACGAGTACAAGGGCAAGCTGCACGTCTTCCTCCGCACCACCCTGCGCCAGTCGGCCACCTCGGCCACCAGCTCCAACGCCCTGTGGGAGGTGGAGGTGAGCAGGGAGGGTATGGAAGGGGCGTTTGGAGACGTCCCAGCCCCTCCTGCACTGTGGCTGAGCTCTCCCCTGCCTCTGCCAGGTGGTTCACCACGACCCGTGCCGAGGGGGAGCCGGCCACTGGAACGGCTTGTACCGCTTCAAGCACCTGGCCACGGGCAACTACCTGGCAGCAGAGGTAAGGGGGTGGCAGAGGGGTGCAGGAACGTTCCCTGGGGCTGTGGCACCCCTTCAAAGGCAGTGCCCACCTCGGGCAGGGAGTGATGCCCAGCGTTTCCTCTGGTCCCCTCCAGTTGGCTCTGGGAGCTCCTGCGACCCCACCTTGCTCGCAGGAGATGTTGACACCTGACCTGGTTTAGGACCAACCCTGTCCCCCTGAAACCCCCCCAGTGAAGGGGTTCACCTGCTCAGATGGCTGGGTTTGGCTCCTTTTCTGGCCCAGGGGACAGGAGGGGGTGACTGGGGCGTTTCTCTGCTCACCCCATGCCAAGGGACTGGCTGGCACGGCCCGCTGCGTTGGAAGTGGGACGTGACTCATCCTGCTGTCCTCGCCTGGCAGAGGGTGGGGGCAAATCTGGGTCTGGCAGCACCATCTGCCAGGTTTTTCTGCTCCCATTTAAGGAGGCTCGGGGCCTCCTGACAGAGGCACGAAGGATTGTTGCTCTTGGACACTGGGGTGTGCTTGGCACTGCCAGGACCAGGGGCTGTGCTCTGCTGCCAGGGCACCAGGAACATCCTGGGGATGCTCCCCAGCTGGAAAAGACACCCAAGGGCAGCCCCCAAGGCCCTTCCACCACTGCAGGATGGAAAACAGCAAAAACAGGGGCTCTAAAATGGGTGCTTTAAACCCAAAGACACTCGGTTGACACCTGGAGAGGAAAGATCTTGGACTGAGCCCATCCTGGGCTGGTGCTGCTCACTGGGAGCTCAGCCTGGAGCCTCCAGGGAGTTCTCGCTGCCACACAGAGCCCAGGTCTGCTCCCCTGGGCTCCCCAGTCCCACTCCCAGGGCTGGGACACCATGCACTGGGCACAGGTCACATCTTCCAGGCCCCCCCGGCAGGTTTCCTCTCGTGCCGTGTTCAGGGCAGGCAGGAATAGGGATCACACCCCGTCCCCAGGGGTTTGGAGGCACCGAGCGCGAGGACTGACAGCTGCTTTTCATCTCCCTCTTTAACTTTTCAGGAAAACCCAAGTTATAAAGGAGACGTGGCTGAGCCCAAAGCAGCGCCCACGGTGAGCAGAACCGCTGCTGCCGCTGCCCCAACCACGCCAGCTCTCAGCCAGGGCCTGAAAGCAAAGAAATGCCCCCAAAACAGAGCCCTCTGAGGGGACTATGGCCGAGTTTGTCCCACTGTGCCAGCACAGCATCCCTGCCCCGCCCTCAGAGCAGTGAGAGGACCTGGAAAACCTCTCAGAGGGGTCCCAGTGCATGTCGGCTCCCCCAGACCACGGGGAAATGCTTGGTAGATGAGAGATTTGGATGTTCAGGGGGGTTTTTCTGTGCTGGTGGTGAGGTTTGGGTCGGGAGGGGGCCTCATAGGTGCATCCACGCCGCTTGTGCTCCGCTCGTGCGAGGCTCAGTCCCAACAAAGCTTCTG
>VWZN01009047.1:239884-249969 GCA_013396955.1 Regulus satrapa
CCGAGGCCGGGGGCACGGGGGCCCCCCGAGCCGGGCTCAGAGCCCCCCCCCCCCCCGTGCAGGGGGGCAGCAGCCGCGCCAGCCGCAGGAACACCGGGGAGAAGATCAAGTACCGGCTGGTGGCCGTGCCCCACGGCAACGACATCGCCTCCCTCTTCGAGCTGGACCCCACCACGCTGCAGAAAACGGATTCCTTCGTGCCACGGTGCGCCGGGGGGACGGGATGGTGGCACAGGCAGTGCTGGCGTGTCCCCGTGAGGGGGGGGGGCACTCACCAGGACATTGTGCGGTTGGCAGGAACTCCTACGTGAGGCTGCGCCACCTCTGCACCAACACCTGGATCCAGAGCACCAACGTGCCCATCGACATCGATGAGGAGAGGCCCATCCGCCTCATGGTATGGCCCCGCTCCCTCCTCTCTCCCTGGGCTTATTCCCTGTTCCCCAGGAGCTCTTAGGGTGCTCCTTCCCTCCCAGCACCCGGGGACTGAAACACCCTGGATGATCCAAAGGGGTGGGGACACCATCCTGGAGCCCACCCCAGCCACCCAGAGCCAACTCCAGCCAGCCAGAGCCCACCCCAGCCCCTCTGATGGGGACACGCTGGGTCACCGATGTCGGCATGGGTGGTGGCAGACGGTGGGGACACGCCTGGCGTGGCCCTGTCTGTGTGATGCTGCTTCTCTGTCGCTTCCCAGCTGGGCACATGCCCCACCAAAGAGGACAAAGAAGCTTTTGCCATCGTCTCCGTGCCCGTGTCCGAGATCCGGGACCTGGACTTTGCCAACGACGCCAGCTCCATGCTGGCCAACGTGGTGGAGAAGATGAACGAGGGTTTCCTCAGCCAGAACGACCGGAGGTAAAAGGCCCTGGGAGGTGGGGCCGTGCTGGGCTCCTCCAAGGGCTCCCCAGCAGGATGGGGCCCCTGCCTGGTGCTGGTGCCAGCGCTGCCCTTGCTTCCCTGCCCACAACCCAAATCCACGCCTGCTTCTCCCAGGAGCCTGGCGAGGAAACCAGATAACGGCACAGCCCCGCTGTGGCCCCTCCTAGAAAAATATCCTAGAAAAATATCCCAGAAAAATATCCCAGAAAAATAATCCGAGGGGCTGGGAGATGGCCCCACGATAGGGGCGGCCGCCTTAGTCACTGTATTATTTTTAGGTGGGTGGGTTCTTGGTGCTTCCTGAGCAAACACAGATCCCTGTGGGACAGAGCGAGCGGCTTCCGCCCTGCCAGCCTGGCCCACGCGGGTCCCATGGGGGGCAGAGGCGTTAAATGCAGAATCCCTGGTGCAAGCCGCAAGCAAAGCCCCCCAGACATTCACCCTGGCACGTATAGGAACCATAGGGGCTGCAGATCCAGCCATTGACCTCCATCAGGGAGGACAGATGGCTCCACTGGCAGGTTTCTGAGGCTCTTTGGTCCCCCCAAAATCCACCAGGATCACTGCAGGGACCTGAGTCGGGGAAGGTGAGCAGCCCCCAGCCCACTCGCCCCGTGTCCCCTCACAGGTTCGTGATCCAGCTCCTGGAGGACTTGGTGTTTTTTGTCAGCGATGTCCCCAACAATGGCCAGAACGTGCTGGACATCGTGGTGACCAAGCCCAACCGGGAGAGGCAGAAGCTGATGCGGGAGCAGAACATCCTGAAGCAGGTGGGTGTCCCTGGAGCTCTGCATCCCAGCAAGGCCGGGACACGTCCTGGGGAGATGTCCTGTCCTGCTCAGGGCCACATCCCAGAGGGATGGAAAATGCCACGGAGGAGGGTCTGGCCTCCAGCTTGTGCCATGGTGTCCAGCCACGCACGGGGGGCCTGGTGTGGGGCAGGACACAGCCCTGATCTCTGCTTTTGGCAGATCTTTGGGATCCTGAAGGCCCCGTTCAAGGACAAAGGCGGGGAAGGGCCCCTGGTGAGGCTGGAAGAGCTGTCGGACCAGAAGAACGCTCCCTACCAATACATGTTCCGCCTGTGCTACCGCGTGCTGCGGCACTCCCAGGAGGATTACCGCAAGAACCAGGTGCCAGGGGGGGAGCTCCCCATCCCCGTGGAGCCTCGGGGGGCGAGGGCGCATCGCTCACGGCCTCTCCGCGCCCCCCGCTGCAGGAGCACATCGCCAAGCAGTTCGGAATGATGCAGTCCCAGATCGGCTACGACATCCTGGCCGAGGACACCATCACGGCCCTGCTGCACAACAACCGCAAGCTGCTGGAGAAGCACATCACCAAGACCGAGGTGGAGACCTTCGTCAGCCTGGTGCGCAAGAACCGCGAGCCACGGTGCGTGCGGGAGCTCTGCGGGGCGCCAGGGGAAAGGGGAGCCTCCCTACCCCCTCTCACGGCACAGCTGCCTCTCCCCCCGGCAGGTTTCTGGATTATCTCTCGGATCTCTGCGTGTCCAACCACATCGCCATCCCCGTCACGCAGGAGCTGATCTGCAAGTGCGTGCTGGACTCGAAGAACAGCGACATCCTCATCAAAACCGAGTGAGAGGTTTTCCACCTCAGGTCAGGGGTTGGGTGTCGGGCAGCCACCAAAGCTGCTCGCTCTGCAGCTGGACAGAAGAGGGAAAATTTATCGAAGGGTTTGCGGGTTGGGATAAGAACCAGGAGAAATCGCTCATCAAACACAATTGCAGGTGAAGCAGGCTCTAGTTAGGGATGTGAATGAAGTTTATTCTTAACTAAAGCAGAGCAGGATGAGAAGATAAATGAAAACCTTAAAAACACCTTCTCCCCACCTTACAAGAAACTCACTACAGGGTGGGCCTGGTCCCACCAGAGCTCCGTCACCCCTTGAGGTGCAGCCCCTCCGTCCGTGGGAGCATCTCCAGATTTCCCCTTTCCCGTCCCAGGCTGAGGCCAGTGAAGGAGATGTCGCAGACCCACGAGTACCTGAGCATCGAGTACTCGGAGGAGGAGGTCTGGCTCACCTGGACGGACAAGAACAACGACCACCACGAGAAAAGCATCCGGCAGCTGGCACAGGAGGCTCGGGCTGGCAATGCCCACGACGAGAACGTCCTCAGCTACTACAGGTGATGCTCCTGTGGCACCTCCTCTGCAGGTGAGGCTGTGAGGGTGGCACGGCCTCACTCCCTCTCCCCCTCACCCCCGGGCAGGTACCAGCTGAAGCTCTTTGCCCGCATGTGCCTGGACCGCCAGTACCTGGCCATCAAGGAGATCTCCCAGCAGCTGGGGGTGGACCTGATCTTCCTGTGCATGGCAGATGAGATGCTGCCCTTCGACCTGCGCGCCTCCTTCTGCCACCTCATGCTGCACGTGCACGTGGACAGGGACCCCCAGGAGCTGGTGATGCCCGTGAAGTTCGCACGGCTCTGGACTGAGATCCCCACGGCCATCACCATCAAAGAGTGAGACATGCCGGGGCTTGGGGGGGCTTTGAGGGACAGGGCAGGATGGGGGGGTGGCAGATGCCGTGGCAAGGGAGCGTTTGTGGAGTGACCTGGCTGGGTCTGAGCCCTCAGAAGGACGTGGGCTCCACCTGAGCACTCAGATATACCAGTCTCTGCATGGTGTAAGTCCCGAGTATAGCGACGTTCTGAAGAGGTTTAAGAGGTGCTTTCCCAATCTGATGGAGGCACTCCTCCAGTTTCTCGGAAAGCCCAGAACCAGCGAAGCCAGTCCAGGGATCAATCCATGTGCCAAGACATTTCTCTGAGCTCCCTGCGTCGATCATATTAAGGAGGGAGCCATTGATCACGCAAGCAGGACAATCATCGATGGTATAAGAGTCCTTATAGTTGGCTTGATGTAAAAGCCATGACGTTTTTCCCCGTGTTTGGAGACCAGTAAGTTTGCAAAAAGTCTCCAAGATCGTGATGTTACTTCGCGCGCCATCCCAGGAATCAGCACTAAATCATCCACATAAAGCCATGGCCGTAATTTTCAAACCACCTCGTTGGAGCCCCTTACCATCCATTTCTGATTGACACAGCATCACTGCTGCTCGCAGCAGCTCAGGAGCTGCCTGGGCAGCGCTCCTGCCAGCTGGCTGTGGGGACACCGCTGTCCCCAGCTCACCCCGATGTGTCCCCCTGCAGCTACGACTCCAACCTCAACGTCTCGCGTGACGACAAGAAGAACAAGTTCGCCAGCACCATGGAGTTCGTGGAGGACTATCTCAACAACGTGGTGAGCGAGGCCGTGCCCTTCGCCAACGAGGAGAAGAACAAGCTGACCTTCGAGGTGCGGGCGCCGCCGGTGGGGCACGGTCCGGCTGCCGCTGCCCCTGCAGTGTCCCCGTCCCCACTGAGCTGGATTCTCCTGCTCAGCCCCCCACCACGGCGAGCTCTGGAGCTGCCTTGTCCTTCCCCAGGTCGTCAGCCTCGCCCACAACCTCATCTACTTCGGCTTCTACAGCTTCAGCGAGCTGCTGCGCCTGACTCGGACCCTGCTGGGCATCATCGACTGCGTCCAGAACCCCCAGCTGATGATGCAGGCTGTCTACAATGACGAGGTGACGGGTGAGTCCCTGCTCACGGCCAGGGAGGTGTTTTCCATGTTTGTGCCCAGAGCTTTCCAGTTTTGGTGGCAAGAAAACCAGACGCCGGCTTGCTGATGTGGCTGGGTGTGCGGCAGGACACGGGGTGGTTGCCTGTGCCAAAAGAAACGTTTGCTGCCTTTTGCTCATTCCCTGGTTAAATCTTCAACCTCTTCCTGTCCAAGTGGGTCCCTCCACCTCCCTCTCCACCCACGCTAACTGTGGCTGCCTCCGCAGGGAAGAACGTGCGGAGGTCGATCCAGGGCGTGGGGCAGATGATGTCCACCATGGTGCTGAGCAGGAAACAGTCCATCTTCAGCCCGCCGAGCCTCAGCGCCGGCTCTGCCCCCGAGCAAGTGGACAGAGGGAGGAGCATTGAGAACGAGAACATCGTGGTGATGGAGACCAAGCTGAAGATCCTGGAGATCTTGCAGGTTG
The DNA here is from genome assembly GCA_013396955.1 of Regulus satrapa. Taxonomy (NCBI): domain Eukaryota; kingdom Metazoa; phylum Chordata; class Aves; order Passeriformes; family Regulidae; genus Regulus; species Regulus satrapa. Next base: position 244,820 of record VWZN01009047.1, read on the forward strand.
GAGCCGGTGGAGTGGTGGGGCCTGCGGGATGGGGGTGTGTAATGTGATTTTCTCAAGCAGGGGCACGGTCGGCGTGAAGAGGGCACTCAGTCTCTTCTGGTTTCTCCTTCCCTGCTGCTTCCAGTTCATCCTGAACGTGCGGCTGGACTACAGGATCTCCTACCTGCTCTCTGTCTTTAAGAAGGAGTTTGTGGAGGTTTACCCCATGCAGGACAGCGCGGCCGACGGGACAGCCCCAGCCTTTGACTCCACAAGTAACTCTCCCACTTTGCTCCTGGTACACCCCCAGCTCAGCAAACCCCAGGGGCTGGGAGGACACAGGTGGCAGAGGGGCCATCAGCAGAGGGGGCATCAGCAGAGGGGACATCTCCAGCAGCTGCTGCTGGCAGGGGGCAGGGAGGGATGGGGGTTGTGTTTTGGTGGGAACAGCATCGGGGAGCTGGGTTGGTTCCTGTGGGTTCCTGCCGAGACACAGGGCTGGCACTGTCCACCCTTGTCACTCCCTTGCTCTCCCTGCAGCCGCAGCCATGAACCTGGACCGGATCGGGGAACACGCCGAGGCCATGTTCGGTGTGGGGTGAGTCCCTCCCCTGGCCATAGAGCCCTTCCCCTTCTGTCCATCCTGCCCAGGCTGGGAGCTGCAGGTGATGAGGAGGATGAGGCTCTAAAGGCTCTGAAGCCGTCCCCATCAGCCCCTGAGCTCCGTGTTAACGCCCAGCGCTTCCGTCCCGCCCCAGGAAGTCGAGCAGCATGTTGGAGGTGGATGACGAGGGAGGGAGGATGTTCCTGCGGGTGCTGATCCACCTGACCATGCACGACTACCCCCCGCTCATCTCCGGCTCCCTGCAGCTCCTCTTCAAGCACTTCAGCCAGAGGCAGGAGGTCCTGCACACCTTCAAACAGGTGAGGGGACCTGGAGCACCCCACGCCTGGCTGTGGGTGGAGCACGTGGGGTGGATCCTTGGGAGGGAGATCTGGGAGTGAGATTTGTGCCCTGAACTGGAAACCCCTGGGGATGTCGCTGCAGGTCCAGCTCCTGATCTCAGCCCAGGATGTGGAGAACTACAAGGTGATCAAGTCGGAGCTGGACAAACTCCGCACGATGGTGGAGAAATCAGAGCTCTGGGTGGACAAGAAGGGCAGCACCAAAGGGGACAACACAGGGGAAGGGAACAAGAAGGAGAAGAAGGAGGTGAGAGCCCTGAGCAAGATGCTGGAATCCAGGGTGGGAAAGGAGTGGGAGGCAGGGGAGCAGCTCACGTTAATCCAACACCTGATGCCTCTTGGTGGGCTCGATGGGGACACTCCAGGAGGGTCCTGTGGGGTGTGGCTGGAGGGCCACGGTGTGACCCCAGTGCTGTTGTGTCCCCTGCAGCACGGTGCCGACGAGGAGGTCATTGCTCCAGGAGAGAAGAGCAGCGAGAACTACCAGATAGTGAAGGGGGTGAGCGAGAACAAACCCCAGTGCACCAGCAGGAAGGAAAGGGGAGAAACCCTGGGTGGGGCGGGAATACAAATTCTCCTGTGCTTCAGTAGAAACAAGTCCAAGCCTGGCTTGCTCCTGCCAGTTCAGCACAGGGAAAAGCTGTGCACTGAGGGGACTGGGTGGGTGACACATCTACGAGGGCTCTGCAGGGAGGATCCCTGAGGGGGTGCCGAGATTTGTGAGCAAAGCAGGGAACACCCGGGATTGCGGAGGGAACATCTGGAATGCAGAGCAGCCCCAGTGCTGGTGACCATCCTGAGAGGCTGCAGGCTCAGCCCCTGCCTGCCGTGGTCCCTCTGCCCCCAGATCCTGGAGCGGCTCAACAAGATGTGCGGGGTGGGGGAGCAGGTGCGCAAGAAGCAGCAGCGCCTGCTGAAGAACATGGATGCCCACAAAGTGATGCTGGACCTGCTGCAGATCCCCTATGAGAAGGTGGGTGGACAGAAACCGACCGCTCCTGAGTGCCCAGGGCCAAGGGGGCACACGGGGACCCCCCTGAGTGTCCTCCTGCCACTCCCACCCTGCTCAGTTCCGCGTGTTTGTCCTCTGTCCTCAGGGGGATGCCAAGATGATGGAGATCCTCAAGTTCACCCACCAGTTCCTGCAGAAGTTTTGTGCTGGCAACCAGGAGAACCAGGCCCTGCTGCACAAACACCTCAACCTGTTCCTGACCCCGGGGGTAAGGAGGGGACACGGAGGGCCAGCAGCACAGGGAGGAAATCCAGCGCCACTCCTGGGGCTGAGAGCACGGGATGGAAAAGCCAGGAGGAGACACCAGGCAGGGCAGGAGTTGGGGACAGTTCCTGCAGCCCCCTGACCTCGCTGTGCCACTTTTCCCCAGCTGCTGGAGGCGGAGACAATGCAGCACATCTTCCTCAACAACTACCAGCTGTGCTCGGAGATCAACGAGACGGTGCCACAGCACTTCATCCACTGCGTGGCCACCCACGGCCGCCACGTCCAGTACCTCGACTTCCTGCACACCATCATCAAGGCCGAGGGAAAGTACGTCAAGAAGTGCCAGGACATGATCATGACTGAGGTGAGGATCTCTCCTGCGGGGCAGGAGTTGGGGGGAAGCAGGACAAGGCTCTTGGAAGCTGCACTGTTGGCTTCTTCCTTGAGGAGAGTCTTCCAGCCATGCTGGATCCACTCTGGAACCAACCAGCCCCAGTGCTGGTGGCCATCAGCCATCTCCAGGGGCTCAGTGCAAAGTGCAAGAGTTTCCAAACTCTCCAGTTTGGGAGTCCCACAGTTTTTGATTGCACTGCAGATGCCTGGTTTTCCCCATAAATACAAATCCCTGTCCCCTTCCCAGCCATTGTTGCTCATCCCCCACTGCAGAGGGGACACCATTGGCCTTGGAGGTTTCTGACCTTCCTTTCTCTGAGTGGTGACCACTGACCACTTGTGGGAGTTTTCCTCAGATGACTTCTGGGCCTGGATTGAAACACAGGAGACGGTTTTTCGTGTTCAGATTTAGATGTTTATTCTTCAAGGGAGTGAGTTCTCAGCACTTTTAGGTAGAAATGGCAATGATAGCTTCTACATGCAAGGGCCTTTAAGAGTAAACTTAACCAATGACTAATTGCCAGCTAATTATTGCCAGCTAAACTGTTTGCCAATAACCAGACATCTTTGACCTGCAGTGTGGCATTGTACACCCAATCACACAATATCACCCAAACCCGTGGAGAAGAAGAAAAAGCTGCCACCTAAAACCTTCCATCTTGTTCCATACACTCTTATACCCTAAAACCTCAAGCTATGAGTTTTCACCCTGTGTCATTATACATCCTATTCAGATTACACGCCCATAATCCCAGTTCCATCACTCGATTTTGGGAGCCTTCTCCGCGGCCTCAGGTCCAAAGCAGTGTTCTGCTGAGGGGCTGAACCTGGCAGCACAGGGAGCCCAAACTCCTGTGTGCCCAGGGCTCTGACAGCCACTGAGCACTGCCCCTTCCCTGCAGCTGACCAACGCCGGGGACGACGTGGTGGTTTTCTACAACGACAAGGCTTCGCTGGCCACGCTGCTGGAGATGATGACGGCGGCCAGGGACGGGGTGGAGGAGAACAGCCCCCTGATGTACCACATCTCCCTGGTGGACCTGCTGGCCGCCTGCGCCGAGGGCAAGAACGTCTACACCGAGATCAAGTGCACGTCCCTGCTGCCCCTGGAGGACGTGGTGCGGGTGGTGACGCACGAGGACTGCATCACGGAGGTACGGGGTGGCAGCCAGGAGGACACTGGGGCTCTGTGCTGACCGTCCCCTGATGGTGTCCCTGCTCCTCTCCCCCTCCCCGGCAGGTGAAGATGGCCTACGTGAACTTTGTCAACCACTGCTACGTGGACACGGAGGTGGAGATGAAGGAGATCTACACCAGCAACCACATCTGGACCCTCTTTGAGAACTTCACCCTGGACATGGCCCAGGTGCTGGGGAGGGCTGGGAGGGAGGGACACAGCAGTGGTGGCTTGGATGGGGACAGGGTGGTGTCACCAAGACTCCCTTGAAGCCTTCTGCAGGGAGGGCACGGAGGGGACCTCATATAGCTGCCACACAGGGTTGGGGTGTGGTCAGTGCTCTCCGGCGTGACCACAGGAGCTGTGTCCCCGGCCACGTCCCTCAGCTCAGTGTGGGCAGAGCCTCTGGGCAGACACGAGCTCGCCCCGGTGCCATCAGCGTCCTCCCTGCGCTCACAGATGTGCAAGAAGAGGGAGAAGCGCCTGCCGGACGCCACGCTGGAGAAGTACGTGCTGACGGTGGTGCTGGACACCATCAACGCCTTCTTCAGCTCGCCCTTCTCGGAGAACAGCACCTCGCTGCAGGTGACAGGGGCTGGGCAGGCTGCCAGGGGCCTCAGCCAGCCCCCCCAAAAACGCGGTTTGGACGCGTGTGCTGACACTGCTGTCGCTCCTCCAGACCCACCAGACCATCGTGGTGCAGCTTCTGCAGTCCACCATGAGGCTGCTGGAGTGTCCGTGGCTGCAGCAGCAGCACAAGAGCTCGGTGGAGTCCTGCATCCGCACGCTGGCCATGGTCGGTAAGGAGCCACCGCCGTGCCCAGGGGACAGGGGACAGAGCCACCCTGGGCTGCCCAGCAGTGGGCAGGACACCCTGTCCCTCCTGTGGGGGTGGCAGGACACCACGGGGAGAGGCTGCCAGCTGGGCATGGGGACATTCAGCGCCCAGATGTGCTTTTTTTGAGCTTCATCTCAGCACGCCCGAGATAATGTGGGGATAACCAGCGCCTGGGCTTGGCTGGGAGCTCCCTGGTGTGTCCCTGCCCGGACACAAAGCCAACATTGACAGTGGTTTTCCCTGGCTAGGACTTTGCCCTCCATGTGCATGTGCCTGACTCAGGCTGTTAGCACTGAGTCACCCTGGAAAGAGTTGCTGGTGGCTGGGCTCTGGGTGGGGATTTCCCTTTGGAATTCCTGGCAGGGTGCTTGCAGCCTCCCCACACTGGGCTTTGCTAACCAAAAACTGGGGCTGGGGTCTCTTCCCACCCTGCGTGGTGCTGTGGGTGTTGGGCTGTGTGGGAACACTCCAGCCCATCCTGGCCTGGAGCACTTTACCGGTGTGTTTACCCCAAAAATGCTGCCAGTGAGGTGAACGCTGGTGAAGGGATGCCCAGGCAGGGTGAAGGTGAAGGGAAC
>VWZN01009047.1:249975-266679 GCA_013396955.1 Regulus satrapa
AAGGGATGCCCAGGCAGGGTGAAGGGATCCTGGGGAAGGGATGCCAGGCAGAGTGGTGGCACCCAGCTGGCTGGTGGCTGTTTCAACCCCACGGCCGTGTCCCACAGCCAAGAGCCGCTCCATCGCGCTGCCCATGGACCTGGACGCCCACGTGAGCTCCCTGCTCAACAGCAGCTCCACCAGCACAGTGCAGAGGAACACCTCGAGCTACAAGGCGGCCACACGCACCTTCCCCCGCGTGTCCACCACCCCCAACCAGTGGGACTACAAGAACATCATCGAGAAGCTGCAGGTACGGGGCAGGGTGTGGCGGGGCTCAGCAGGGCACAGGCGTGTCAGGGTCCCTCTCCCGTGCGTGCCCTGGCTCTGAAGGGGGGAGCTGTGGCTTGCAGGACATCATCAACGCCCTGGAGGATCGCCTGAAGCCGCTGGTGGAGGCCGAGCTGTCCGTGCTGGTGGATGTCCTGCACCGGCCGGAGCTGCTCTTCATGGAGGGGACGGAGGCGTTCCAGCGATGCGAGAGCGGCGGGTTCCTGTCCAAGTGAGCCTGGTTTGGGACTGCCCTGGGGGTGCTGGGAAGAGTTTGGGACCCTCGTCCTGGCTGGGCTGTGCTTCTCTGTGTGCTTGGAGGGGCACACAGATCAGGGCTCCCTCCCAGCTGTGTGACAACAGCTTTGCTGTGCCAGGCTGGTGCAGCACACCAAGGACCTCATGGAGACGGAGGAGAAGCTCTGCATCAAGGTGCTGAGGACGCTGCAGCAGATGCTGGTGAAGAGGAACAAGTATGGAGAGAGGGTGAGCACCGTGATCCGTGTCCACTCCCAGGCTGGCAGAGCCCACCCTGGGCACCCAGGGGTGCTCAGCCAGTCCTGCCCTGGCCCCGGCCTTGGCACGGGCACGCTGCTGACATTTGTTTGCCTTGGCAGGGCAACCTGCTGCGGAAAATGCTCATGAACAATTACCTGCAGAACAAGAGGTCCAGCTCCAAGGGGGAGATGGGGGATGCTGCTGGGGGAGGTGAGTGCCCCTCTCCTGCCCCTTCCCCTCAAATTCCCGGCTCCCGAGCAGTGATGGGACCAGGGCTGTGGGTGGTTGCTGTGTCCCCACCTCCACGGGAGCAGAGGATTTGGGGAGGCACTGGGATGGCACTGCCCTGTGCCACCACGGCATCACAGCCTCGTGTCCTCTCACACAGGCCAGGACCAGGACTGGTCAGCCATCGCCGCTGTCCAGTGCCGGCTGGACCGTGAAGGGGCCACCAAGCTGGTGGCTGACCTCATCATGAACACCAAGAATGAGAAGATCTTCCAGGAGAGCATCCTGCTGGCCATCCGCCTGCTGGACGGCGGCAACACCGAGATCCAGGTGCTGAGGGGGATTGGGCAGGGTAAAGGTGCAGTGCTCAGCCCTGGGCAGTGGGTTTGGCCAAAGTACCTCTTGTTTTTGTGCAGAAATCTGATGCTTTGGGTTTCCCAGCTCCATGGATGGAGGAAGGGCTGGAGGCTGCGGGAGGGGCAGGTGGTTCCAGGTTGTTTCTGGAGTTCTGCTGATGCCCTCTGCCGGGAATTCCTAAAATGGCTCAGGGCTGCAGCTCTTGTGGGGGATCTCCAGGGTCATCTCAAACCCTTTGCCACAGGGAAGCTGAAAAGTGGGTGTGTGCAATACCCAGCAGGGCTCCAGGCAAAATCCAGCTTATCCTGGACTGGTCTGCAGTGCTAAGGCTGCTACTCAGAGGGACAGGCAGGGACACTTGGGACTCCATGCCGGGGGCCTGAACGAGTGTTCTTTCACCAGAAATCCTTTTACAACCTCATGACAAGCGACAAGAAGTCCGAGAAGTTCTTCAAGGTTCTGCACGACCGCATGAAGAAGGCGCAGCAGGAGACCAAGTCCACGGTGTCGGTGAACATGAGTGACATCGGGAACAAGCCCCGTGAGGACAAGGACGAGCCAGACCCCGGCACCAAAGGTATGGGGCCGTGTCCCCTTGTCCCCTGGGCAGGGCCAGCACTGGCTCGGTGACAGCCTGAGCTGACGAGGGGACCATTCCCTCCAGGACGAGGAGACACCTTCCTGATGCCCGGCACCCCCACGCGGTTCCCGATGGCCGTGGGGTTCCGGAAGGGCCACGAGCCCGGGGAGCAGGGCCAGAACAACGAGATGGGGGTGACGGTGCTGATCATGGAGCCCATCCTGCGCTTCCTGCAGCTGCTCTGCGAGAACCACAACCGCGACCTGCAGGTTGGTGCTGGGGCTCTGCGGGTCACCTGTAGCAAGGCTGGGATCTGCCCCACTTTGGCCCCCCCAAATGCCGTGGCAGCCTAGTGGCTCTGTGCCTCAGTTTCCCCGTGTGTAATGCACCATCCCTTGGGGATGACTCGGGGCTGTGGGAGCAGCTCATGGCAGGACTGGCTGGGGGAATGAGGTCTGTTGGTTACAGGGGCAGCCCCAGCCCAAATGTCTCTCAGATGGCAGCTGGACGGGTGTGGGGACAGAGGGGTCAGCACTCCATTCCCGGGCTGTGCTCCACAGAACTTCCTGCGGTGCCAGAACAACAAAACCAACTACAACCTGGTGTGTGAGACGCTGCAGTTCCTGGACATCATGTGTGGCAGCACCACGGGCGGGCTGGGGCTGCTCGGCCTCTACATCAACGAGTACAACGTGGCTCTCATCACCCAGACCCTGGAGACCCTGACCGAGTACTGCCAGGGGCCCTGCCACGAGAACCAGGTCCGGGGCTCATTCCCCAAACCTCACCGCAGACCAGGGGAGGTTTTGGGGGGGATGTGGGGAAAGCAGGGACAGGTTTTGGGTTCAGAGTGTGAACAGGACAGACCGTGAGCAGCAGAGGTCACAGGGCTCCTGCACAGCTCACCCAGCTGCTGCTTGGCTGCAAGATGTGGTGATGCCGAGGGGGGTAAATAATTCGCTGGTGTGAACGGGGCCCTTTGCAGGGAGCAGCGAGGTTTGGGGGCCCAGGGCTGGAGGCAGGACCAGGGTGGAGCTGGGAGGACTGGCAGGATCTGTGGGATAACGCATTGCCCGACTCCCCCAGAGCTGCATCGTGACCCACGAGTCCAACGGGATCGACATCATCACAGCCCTGATCCTAAACGACATCAGCCCCCTCTGCAAGTACCGCATGGACCTGGTGCTGCAGCTGAAGGTGCACAGAGGCCTGGGCTGGGGTGCTGGGGACGTGTCCGTGTGTCACTGCATGTGTCACCGCATGTGTCACTGCGTGTGTCACTGCAAGGACTCGCTGGCAGGGTCACGGGCTGTGCTGTGGGGTGAGGTGGTCGCTGTAGAGGGGACCCTGCCTGTGTCAGACCCTCAGATGGGCTCGCTGGGGCAGGGCTGGGGCATCCCCACCACACTCAGATGGCTCTGGCACCGGGGAGCTGGCGGGGGCACAGGATAATTCAGCAGCAGGGCACGGCTCACCTCACCAAGGGCTTCTCCTCGCCAGGACAATGCCTCCAAGCTCCTGCTGGCCCTCATGGAGAGCAGGCACGACAGCGAGAACGCCGAGCGGATCCTCATCAGCCTCCGTCCCCAGGAGCTGGTGAGGGAACTGGGAATGTCCCACTGGCTCACGCTGCAGCTTCTGCTTCGCACCCAAGAACCACCTCCCCTGCCCCACTGCTGCTCCTCCTGCCCAAACCCTGGCTGGAGAAGGAAACGGGGAGCGGGGAGGAACTCAGCGTCCCTGTGCTGCCTTGCAGGTGGATGTGATTAAGAAGGCCTATCTGCAGGAGGAGGAGTGTGAGAATGCCGAGGTTTCCCCCCGGGAAGTTGGACACAACATTTATATCCTGGCGCTGCAGGTATGGAGCCGTAAAAGCATCCTGCCAGGGCTGTGCTCACAGGTTGCACATTTTCCTCCATATTTATGCACATTTTCCTCCGTAATTATGCACATTTCCTCCAGGCGGATTTGCCTCCCTGGGGAGCCAAATGTGCCTTTGGCTGTGGGGATTAGCCATGGCTCGCTGGCCATCCTGCATCCCCTGTGCCCCATGTCCCCCTCCCGTGGCTGCTGGTGGCTGCCTGTGCTCACTGTCACCATCCCTGTCCCCCTCCCAGCTCTCCCGACACAACAAGTCTCTGCAGCAGCTCCTGAAGCCGGTGAAGCGAATCCAGGAGGAGGAGGAGGAGGGAATCTCATCCATGGTACGGAGCGGCCTGGGGGGATGGAGGCACAGCCCCCACAAGCCACCCTGATCCGAGGCTGCAAAGAGCCCTTGCAGAGCCCACCTGGGCTTTGTTGGTCAGGATTGGATGGATTTTGGTGCTCCCCAGGGGGTTAAAGAGGGAGAGACACCTAAGTGGCCTTTCAGCCAGAGGTGAAGCCCAAAGGTGTGTGTGCCCTGCTGTGGGGTGACACAGGCTGGTGGTCCTGGGGGGGGTCCTGCCCTTCCTTACTCCCTTCCCTTCAGAAAGGAAGAGCTGAGTCCTTTGCTGCTGTTCCTTGCCCCTCAGATCCCAACAAGATTCAGCAGGAATGTGATTTCCCCGGGGGTTTTGTGAGCACTGGTTTGTAATTTGTGGATTAGCAGCACTTGGATGTAATTATTGCAGGGAATCGATTGTCTGTCACTGCAGGGAGCACTCGCACCCCTCATGGAAGCTTTAATTCATTTGCTTTTCCCTGAAAACCTCATCAGCTGTGGGAGATGTTGAGGCACGTTGTGGGAACAGTCGGATCCAGCTTCTGGCTGGATCCTCATCCTCTCCCTTTCCCTCTCCCCATCCAGCTCAGCCTTAACAACAAGCAGCTGTCGCAGATGCTGAAGTCCACGGCCCCGGTGCAGGAGGAAGAGGAGGATCCACTGGCTTATTATGAGAAGCACACGTCCCAAATCGAGGCAAGACCTCTTGGCTGTTGGCTTTCCAGCCTGCCCACGGCCCAGGAATCCCACCTGGCTCCAATGCCTCATGTCCAATTATTTTGCACCAGGAGCTGTCCCCCCTTCCCATCCTGGCAGGAGCATTAGCTCCAGGAACTGAGGGACGAGCAGGACCCTTCCCTTCTCTCCCAGCAGCAGTGGGATGCAGCTGATCCAGCCCATCCTTGGCATGGATCCCCCATTCCCACACTCCCACCTACCCCAGCCAGGGCTGCCTCTGCTTGGGGCAGTTTGGAAGTTTTTAAATGAGTGGCTGACAATATTTGGATCTTGTGGAGTGGGAGGGAGGAGGAGAAGGCACAGCTGGATCTGGGAAGGAGGGGAAAAAAAACCACGGCAGGGCAGGATCTGAGGGCTCTGCTTCCCTCAGATCGTGCGTCTGGACCGGAGCATGGAGCAGATCATCTTCCCCGTGCCCGGGATCTGCGAGTTCCTCACCAAGGAGACCAAGTACCGGCTCTTCACCACCACGGAGCAGGACGAGCAGGGCAGCAAAGTCAGCGACTTCTTCGACCAGTCCTCCTTCCTGCACAACGAGATGGAGTGGCAGAAGAAGCTGCGCAGTAAGAGCAAGGCAGAGCCTCCCCTGGGCTGGGCCCCGGTGGGAAACAGGGAAATTCCTGCTGGGAATGGCATGGCTGAGCTGCCTCACACCTGGCAGAGTGCAGGGGGTGAGGGTTAGAATCCCAGCGATGGGATTCCTCTGTTCTCCACGGGCTGAGGTGCACCTTGCTCACATTCCCTGGGATTCCAGCTGAGGTGTTTTCCCTGGAAAGCCCTTTCAGTTGCCTTCCCCTAAGCCAGGGTCTCGTAGCTGCACATGGGAAATAAAACCTGTTTCTCTGCCCCCTGCAGACCTGCTCAGGGGATTCCAGGGTGGAAATCCTGGCTGGAAATCCCGAGAACTGAGTAGAGGGTCACACTGTGGATCCTGCAGCTGAGGAGCTGCGAGGGAGGGCAGAGCCAGCCTGATTCCAGGGTGTCAGAGCAGGTTTCCAGAGGGCTGGGAAACCAAGGAATGTGAGCAGAGCCACTTTGAAAGTGCACTCCTCTGCCAGCAGATGAGCAGGAATGTTTTCAAAGCACTTCATGAAGGGTTTGAAGGAGGTGGGAGGCTGGGTCAGTCTGGGGCCAGCAGCTGCAGAGCCCATGGGGATCTGGGAGATGACACAGCAGCTCCAGGGGTGGGTCAGGAAGGACACAGGGATGGCACAGAGGGTCTGGGCTGACACAGGAGCTCCAGGAGGGCACAGGGGCTCCAGGAGGACCCGGTTGGCAGGAGGCTGGCTGAGGTTTGTGTGTTGCCTCCTCTCCCCCCAGGCATGCCGCTGATGTACTGGTTCTCCCGCAGAATGACGCTCTGGGGAAGCATTTCCTTCAACCTGGCCGTCTTCATCAACATCATCATTGCTTTCTTCTACCCCTATGTGGAAGCCACTTCCATGGGTAAGTGTCCTGGCCTCTGCTTCTCCTCCAGGTGGAAGGGAAAGGGTTCTTCACATGCAGGAAAACTGGCACTGCCCTCATCCTTGGGCCTCTAAAACCCCAGCTCCTTTCTGCTGGATAAAGGATGAGTCAGGATTTCAGTTTCCAGCCCTCCAACCCCTCCTTCTCAGGGAAACCTCTCTTCTCCTGGGCTGCCCTTCCCCTGTTTGTACAATGTGGGGAGCAGTGATGGGACACGTCCCTGTTGTCAGGCAAGGCCTCCATCACCTACAGTGGTTCTGAGCTCTCAGATAAATCACATTAGAAAATGTATCAGTAAAAACCACCTGAACCGAGACAAATCTTCGCAGCGCAGCGTCATCATTTCCGATAAAGAGCTCATTAGTGTGTCTGGCCAGCCTGGCAGCAGCAGCACCCCTGCCCTTAGATCCACATGTTCCTCTTCCCAGGAGTGCTGGATTCCCCGCTGATCTCCCTGCTCTTCTGGATCCTGATCTGCTTCTCCATCATGGCCCTGTTCACCAAGCGCTACGGGGTGAGGCCGCTGCTGGTGGCCCTGATCCTGCGCTCCATCTACTACCTGGGCATCGGGCTCACCCTCAACATCCTGGGAGCTCTCAATGTGAGTGTTCCACCTGCTGGGGGATCAGGAAGCTGCTCCAGCTTCCCAGAGCTCAGCAAACCCCACTCCCCCCCCCTGTTTCTGGCCGTCCCCAGCTGACCAACAAGATCGTGTTCGTGGTGAGCTTCGTGGGCAACCGAGGCACCTTCATCCGTGGCTACAAGGCCATGATCATGGATGTGGAATTCCTGTACCACGTCGGCTACATCGTGACCAGCGTCCTGGGGCTCTTCGTGCACGAGCTCTTCTACAGCATCCTGGTATGATCAATTCAGGTGGTTGGGGGGCACAGGCAAGCCTGGCTGCTGCTTTAGGAGCTGGAAGGTTCCTGTGACACCTTCCAGGGGCTGATTGATAGCAAAGAGAACAATTCCCTGTGCTCTAATCTTTGCATGGGCTGAGATTTCTGCCTCCCGACAGTATCTATTGCTGTCTCTCTCCCGGTCCTGGGCTGTATCTCTCCTTCTAATCTTCTGTGTGCTTTATCTGGGTCAGCTGGGAGGCAACGTGAGCTGGCGAGGGCAGAGCCAGGGTACATGTGGCCTATTCTTGGCTCTCCTGCTGTGCATAAGTCACTCCATTCTTCTCTGTTTCCCTTCAGTAAGCTGGGAAACTTAAAGGCTTTGTGCGAAAAGTTAGTCAAGGTCTGCTGAGCGATCCAAGATCTCAGGATAAAAGGGGATATAGATAGGCCAGGCATTATCAAGAGAAGCACCCCGCAGCATTTCTTTGCTCCTGGGTCCTTTCAGCTGTTTGACTTGATCTACCGTGAGGAGACCTTGTTTAATGTCATCAAAAGCGTGACGCGGAACGGGCGCTCCATCCTGCTGACAGCCCTGCTGGCCCTCATCCTCGTCTACCTCTTCTCCATCGTGGGTTTCCTCTTCCTGAAGGATGACTTCATCCTCGAGGTGGACCGGCTGCCGGACAGCAAAGCCAAAGGTTGGGCAGTGCTCGGGCTCCTGGGACGCTGTGGGACCCTCCACACACATCTCAGGCTCTGCTGGGTGGGGTTTTAGGCTGGCAGCACTGGTTTCGGGGTCACAGAGAGCACAGAGCAGGGTTAGGGGTTTGTGGTGGCAGAGAAGGGGGCACAGAGCTACAAATGAAGGGTCGGCACTGCAGGGAACTCCGAGGAAAAGCTTCAGGGCCTTGAAAAAGTAGGAGAATATGAGGGAACTTTTTTCCCGAGGAGGTTGGCATCTTGCTGGGAGCCCGTGGCAGTGGTTTGCTGGGGAGAGGTGCCTCTCTCACAGGGCTGGGGTCTCTTCCTTGCAGACGATCCCTTGGGGATGCAAAAGAACATGGAGACCTTCATGGAGTCGTGCAGCAGTGACAAAATCAGCTGTTCTGCTGCACCCACTGCCTTGGAAGGTAAGAGAGCCTTGTGGAAATGCCAGCTCTGTGTGGCAGCGTGGATTTGCCAGCCCGCTGAGAAAAATCCCAGCTTTTCCAAATCCTCTTCCTGGGACCTATTGGGCAAGAGGCCTGTGAATTTTGCACTGACCCTGGCATAAAAAAATGTTGGGGTGGATTCATTTAATCAGAAGGGAGGTGGGAGCTGCTGGAGGAGCTGCTGGCATGTTGCTGGCTGGGACATCACAACAGCCAGCTGCTCCTGTGTCACTGCCACTGCAGCTGGAGCCATCCCACTGCCATGGGACGCTCTGCCTGTGCTCTGAGCCCTCGCTCTGCTCTGCTCTGCTCCCCAGAAGCTGACCCGGAGCAGTGGGAACGTGCCTGTGACACGCTGCTCATGTGCATCGTCACCGTCCTCAACCACGGCCTGCGCAACGGCGGCGGCGTGGGGGACATCCTGAGGAAACCCTCCAAGGACGTGAGTGGGGACAGCACCCGGCACCTCTTTCTTCTGCTAAGCCCTGCTGCAATCACTGCTGGCCCCTCTTCCTGGGAGCTGGGACACATCCAGCTCCATCCCTCACGTTCTCCTCCTCCCCTGGTGCCTCAGCCGTGTCACAGGGCTGGGGTGGCTGGAGCAGAGCTGGGCAGGATGCCCAATTCTCCCTCTCCTCCATTTCAGGAGTCCCTGTTCCCTGCTCGAGTTGTCTACGACCTCCTCTTCTTCTTCATCGTCATTATCATCGTTCTCAACCTCATCTTCGGGGTCATTATTGACACCTTTGCTGATCTGAGGAGCGAAAAACAGAAGAAGGAAGAGATCCTGAAGACCACCTGTTTTATTTGTGGTGAGCACTGGGAATACAGGAATTGCCCCAGAGCTCTTCCTCCCCTCCCAGGTTTGGGGGAAGAAAAAGAATTTCAGCTGGATTCTGGTTTTTATTTATCACTGCAGAACTTGAATCTGTTCAGCGAGGGGTCACTGCACAGGGAGGGGTTTAAACAAGGACACAACTGGAGGGAAATTCTCGATTGTTCCTCACCCTGCTGATGAGGTGTTAAACTAAAACCACATTGTGAGGTTCTTGTTGCTGTGCATCTCACTGCCGAGACCTTCCCTTGGCCAGTGGGGAAAAAAAGCAGCATATCAATGGAGAAATATAATAGAGAAAATGCTCTGAAATCATTTCAGCCAGCAGGAGGCATTAAAAAAAAAAAGAAAACCCCAGTTAATCTTTCTGCTTTTTCATTTAAAGATCTTCTGGGTTTATTTTACTGGGCCAGAGGCAGAGCCAGCAGGACAGGGGAAGGAATTGCTCCCTGTGAGGGTGGTGGGGCCCTGGCACAGGTTGTTCACAGCAGCTCTGGCTGCCCCTGGATCCCTGGAAGTGCCCAAGGCCAGGCTGGACACTGGGGCTTGGAGCACCCTGGGATAGTGGAAGGTGTCCCTGCTCATGGCAGCAGGTGGAAGATCCCTTCCAAGCCAAACCATTCCATCATTCTCCGATTCTGTGATTTTCAACAGAAGTCTCTTGAACCCCCAGCTGGGTTGTTTCCCCCTGGTTTGGATGTTTATGTTTATGTGCTGAATGCCAACTAATTATGAAACGCGCTTGAATGTTGCCTTTGGGAGGGGATGCACCGAGCTGAATTTCCTTCCACATCTTTGCTGCTCACTCCCTGTCCTCCTCCACCCTTCCCTGCCTTTACCCAGGGCTGGAAAGGGACAAGTTTGACAACAAAACCGTGTCCTTTGAGGAGCACATCAAATACGAGCACAACATGTGGAACTACCTGTACTTCATCGTGCTGGTGCGGGTGAAGAACAAGACCGACTACACGGGCCCCGAGAGCTACGTGGCACAGATGATCAAGGTACAGGTGCCCTCGGGGCAAATCCCAACCTGCCTGCCCCCAGGGATATCAGGAACAAGGTACTGGCTGAGGAAAAACAGCCCTGGGAAGTCCTTTTGGAAAATATTGGCTAATGGTGCAGTGCCTGAGTTCGGCCTTTGCTGGTTTTTTCCACGTGGTCTGCTTGAGGGTTTGTCCCATGAGTTGAAGGGTTGAAACAAGCAGAGCGTGGGGCTGCAAGGGGGTTTCGAGATAAGGGAGGGAAAGGAAAGCGAGGAAAGTTTTTCTTGAGCCCATGAGCCAACCCAGAAATGGGCCACGCGTGGGAAAGTTGCAGATTTTTGCCAAGAGAATTTCTTTAATCCCTAAGCACAGGGAGGCTGCCTGTTAAACCCCACCTTCCCTCCTCCTCTCTGACCCAACTCCCCTTTTCTGTGGTCACGTTCCCAGAACAAGAACCTGGACTGGTTCCCCCGGATGCGAGCCATGTCTCTGGTCAGCAATGAAGGGGAAGGGGAGCAGAACGAGATCCGCAATCTGCAGGACAAACTCAACACCACCATGAAGCTCGTGTCTCACCTCACCTCCCAGCTGAACGAGCTGAAGGAACAGGTATGGGAAACGGGAAATCCCCAGTTGGAACCCTCTGTCCTTCCCAAAATAGCCACTGAGGGCAGGGAGGAGCGGGAGGCAGGACCTGCCCGAGGCAGCACAGTGACAGGACAAGCACAGGGCTCCTGCAGCTCTTTCCCGGGGGAATTTGGGACACGTGGGTTTGGGTAGTGCCTCATCAGCTCCGAGTTTGCTGGCAGAGGCTCAAAGCAGCACAGTCAGACGCTTGGGAAGCGCATCCAGGAGCAGGAGGGCCGGGAATCGCCTCAGCACCTCCCTGTTGGCATTGCAGATGACGGAGCAGCGGAAGCGCAGGCAGAGGATGGGGTTTGTGGATGTCCAGAACACCATGAACCACTGAGAGCCAGCTCCAGCCAGCGAGGGACTGCGCCTGTGCCAGCTGAGGAGGCTGCTCCTCCCTGGGCTCCAGCACGGATTGGCACTGCCTGGGGACAATGGACCGTGTGGAAAGGGCTTTCCCAGGCAGCATCTCCCTTAGAGCGCTTGTAAGCAATTCCAGGAGCAGGGGCTGGCCCGAGTCCCCCCCCCCACCTGGGCCCAGGTGTTTTTCTAACGCCCTCGTAGGAAGATAAACCATACGGGACTTTTCATTCCTCATCGCAATAACTCTTTTATTTTGCAACTGTGGAGGGTTGTATCTTTATCTCCCTGTGCTCCAGCCCCTCAGCTGTGGGGTGAGTAGCTGTAGGGCCGCACTATTTAACTTCTCCCGAGTGCCACTTGTCCCTGTGGATATTTGCCAAGCAGCCCTCGTTATCTGCTGTGCCTGCTCCACGCTGACCCCTCTCCATTTACAGAATTCTCTTCATCCCGTGGTGCAGTAAAGAGCAGCTGAACTCAAGGAGGTGGATTTAATTTAATTAACTCGCCAGATGAGGAGCTGAGCTTGTCCTAGTGGGAACTAAAAGTCTTTTGCCTTCTGTGGACCGAGGATCTTTGGGCAGCAGTAGTAGGAGGCTGCAGGTTTACAGGAGTTCACTGTGAAGGGGTGTCCTGTGTTTTAGTTTCATCTCTGGTGTCATGTTTTACCTTTTTTTTTTTTTTTTTTTTCTTTTCAGTTGTCGTTATCGTTGTTACTTAAGAACCGAAGTGTAAATTGCCTTAACTAAATTAAATACAGAATCATGTTATAATAAAAACTTCAACGTGGTAAAGGAAAGTCCCCTTCCTGTGCCCTCTGGTGTGTCAAACAGAAGCACAGAACAAGCCCAGGAGCAGCACCCAAGGCAGGGCTGGCACCCAAGGCGCTCCCAGCTCCAGGTGTTGCACATCCCCTGCCAAACGCTGCCGTGAGGAGCCACCAGCAGCACCAGCCTTGGTTCCTGGAGCTCTGGATCAGAGCCTGCCGCAGTTGGAAATTCTTTCAGTGCCTGCCAGGAAATCACTGCTGAAAACCCATAAAAAGGAGCAGCTGTTGGTGCTGTGGAGGCCTGGCACAGCTCTGCTCCAGACACTCATCCTTCCCAAGCCAGCCCCAGCTCCAAGCCCAAGAACAGACTCTGATGGAAGCAGTAAAGCTCTAAAAAGGAGTAAAAAAAGCCCGTAACAGTGAAGTTGCAGAGCACTTGAAATGTGTTTATGGCCCCATCTAGCAGCGTGTCATTGAATGCTGCCTTCACCCCGAGCTCTGCACTAACCCACACATCCCTCTGCTCAGGCTGGGGGGATCTGCACAGAGCTGGCTCCTCCAGCAGCAGCAGCAGCAACTCTGCAGCAGCTGATTAAAATCTCAATTAAACTCGTGCAGTGCTCCGCTGTCACCATGGCAAAGTCACCCTCCGTCCTCTCTGTCTCCTCTGAAGGAAAATAAATGCGATGATTAAAGTTCTCCCTCCCTGCACTGCCCTGGTCCCTGGGCTAACACACAAACACAAGCACAGAGAGGTTTTCACATCCTCTCTTGTTCTCTTTGCAAGAACATTTAAAGCTGCACCTCCTCCCTCTGGGCAGCTCCTGCTTGTTCCATTTTTATGAGATACAAAGGGCCAGCTCTGACACCACAAAGTTCCCTTCCCTACGTTGCTCCAGCACGGATGTGTTAAGCTCTGCCCCAGATTCTCAGCAGAAAAAAAAGGAGGCACTAAATATGAAGAATGTACAGCGTAGGGCTGAACAAAAATGCTGTTGCTAAGAGGAATAAGTGGTTTTATTCATCACGGCAGCACCCAGAGCTTCGGGGATATGTACAGTGGAGAAGCTGAGAGCTGGGCCCTCACTTGGAGTCCTCCTCGGGTTTCTTGGCAGAGAACGTTTCCCGCAGTCTTTTCCACGTCCCTTTTTTACCGTCTTCCATCTGTTTCAGAATGTCTGCAAAAGGAGGAGGGAGACAGAGATGGGGCCAGAGAAGATAAGCAGGAAAGCAGAGGAATGAAACCCTCTTTAAAACAGCTCTGCCTTCCACCTAATTTCCTTTCCTGACTTTTCATCTTAATGAGTTTTCATTCCAGGCCCCGGGCGAGGCTGGTTTCCCTTCCAATCAATGCAGGGAGTCTCTTATCACTAACAACTGATACTCAGTTTCCACGCGCCGCAATCAGTTAGGAACTGGAGCAGAACAAAACTGCTCTGGCTGCTTCATGAAGGATGTGCTGAGAGCACTCCTGCGTGGGGCCCTGGGCTCCTTCCCGAGGCCTGACACGGGAGGAACAGCGAGGGAATTGGAAGATGGTGAAAGAGAAGCTGAGCTCAGGGTTGGGCTGACGCGGCCAACGCGTTCCTTTCCACGCAGAGCCTTTGCAAGCCCTCTGTTGTTCCTGACAGCGCAATATCCACCCGATTCTTCACTCCTCAGCCGAATCACTGCTCAACTGACTCCTGGTCCGACACCTCCACAGGCCTGCAGGCAGTGCCCGGGCTGAGGAGGGTGCACCCCAAAGCCCAGATGTCCCTTTTCCCCTGCCCTGCCCTCTCAGAACAAGCCCAGCAGCAGCAGTACCTGTGGCCAGGATCGTCCTGCAATCCTCCACTGTCACCCCGGTGAAGGTGGTGTCTCTCAGGCGTGGGTACTTCCCGGGAGAGCAGGAAAAGAAGGGAGAGAGACAAAGAATTCACTCGCAGCTCTCGAAAAAGGCACAAGTGTCACCAGCTGGCACAGCCTGAGGGCGTTTTCAGCTGGGATTCTGTTCATCCACACCAAGAAGCAGCCCTGCCCACCCTCAGCTGTCCCTCAGGCATTCCCAGGAATGCTGTTGTTCCCAGGAATGCTGCTGTTCCAGGAATGCTGCTGTTCCCAGGAATGCTGCTGTTCCCAGGAATGCTGCTTTTCCCAGGAATGCTGCTTTTCCCAGGAATGCTGCTTTTCCCAGGAATGCTGCTGTTCCCAGGAATGCTGCTGTTCCCAGGAATGCTGCTGTTCCGGGGAATGCTGCTGTTCCCGGGAATGCTGCTGTTCCAGGAATGCTGCTGTTCCCAGGAATGCTGCCGTTCCCAGGAATGCTGCTGTTCCCAGGAATGCTGCTTTTCCCAGGAATGCTGCTTTTCCCGGGAATGCTGCTGTTCCCGGGAATGCTGCTGTTCCCGGGAATGCTGCTGTTCCCGGGAATGCTGCTGTTCCAGGAATGCTGCTGTTCCAGGAATGCTGCTGTTCCCAGGAATGCTGCTGTTCCCGGGAATGCTGCTGTTCCCGGGAATGCTGCTGTTCCCAGGAATGCTGCAGCAGGTGGTGGCTCCCCCCAAAGAGGGGGGCACGGCCAGTGCCACAGCTCTCACCTTGTTCTTGTAGAAGTTGGTGTGGATCCTGACTAAGCTCTCGTACATCTGGTCACAGGCCTCGGGGTCAGGGATCTGCAGGGGACACGAGTGTCACACACGGTTTTACACGCCCACAGCAAAACCCCTCCTGGCTCCAAGGGACAACGGCCACGAAGGAGCAGCTCAGAATTCCCTCTGCACTGCTGAATTCCCATCTGCTGTCCTGCTCCAGGTGTTTCCCCTCCCGTCTCCCACCAGCTGGGAATAACAACACCCCAACCCAACTTGGGATTTGCAGGATGGAGCTGAAACTCCGCACCGACAAGGTCTGACGGTGAACACGTGGCCGCAGAGAACGTTATCGGCGCTGTGAAATGTGTTATTGGCCCTTCCCTGCTCTGTCTGACCGCTTCTGTCACCTGCCTCCTTGTAGGGAATCACACGGGACAAGGTGCCAGGCTGGACCTCAGAAACTCCCTGCAGGGGGCTAAAAATACCCTGTAATTGATGAGGGAAATCAGCACAAATGACAGGGAACAGCTTGGAGGGTAACTGGATTTCTATTTCAGTCCGGCTCATCCCCAACCTGTGACAGGTGTCCGCCTGGCACAGCCCCTGCTCAGCTGCTTTTCCAGCCTACAACGTTTTCCCTGATTTGTTTTGTGGGGTTTTTTTGTTTGTTTGGGGTTTTTTTTTGTGGTACAATGAGCCCAGCTCACCCAGAACTCAACGCTGCTGCTCCACGAATGGTTCAAATGGTCAAGAGTAAAATTAACACCAACAGAAAGGTGTCAGGATGAAGTCGGGAGAGTAAGGAAAAGCCCTCCTCGTTCAGCAGGGCTGCAGGAGAGAGGATACAGGGACGGCCACATCCCCCTGCAGGTGAACCCCACCCCAAACACCCCTGCCAAGGCTCCAGCCATTAAAAGGGTGCCACAAACAGCATCCCTTACCCTGGAAATCCAGCAAATCCCCTTCCATCAGACGGCTAAAGAGGCCTTGTGGCTCCAGTTCCCCCCCTCAGAAGCTCCTCCTGCCAGCACATCCAGCCTCTCTGCACACAAATTGCCACCACTGCTGCAGGCATCAATTCAGATTTCCAGGATCAGTGGCAGCTTTGGGATCTTGGAGCCAACTGGCGCAACACATTAAGCTGTCCTGAGCATATGGAAAAGCAATAAAACCCTTCCCAAAATGCCTGCTGCAGACTATTCTGGTCACCAGCACAGGATTAGGAGCCTATAATGGCCCCTTGAGGTGGAAAAGGCATCTCTGGAACAATGTTTTTATGCTAAGAAAGGGCACATTTGCATTCCGCAGCAACACCTCTGCGCCTGGGAAGGTCTGCAGCCAAGTCAGGCATCAGATTCCCTAATTTATCTCAGCAGCAGGGCTTCAACTCCAACAGAATTACAGCTGGAGGCGGAATTCGATTGTACAACCACCGCGTTCCATCAGCGTCAGGCAGCTCTGCGGCAGCACCCCAGCATCCCCGCCTCGAGGTGAGGGGATCACAGGGGTTCTCTGCAAAGCACAGAGCAAGAACTGGGCATAAACCAGCTCTCCTGAGGGTGAAACAGCTGTCCTGGGTACAAACCAGGTGTGCTGAGTAGAAACCATTTGTCCAGGGCACAGATTTGGCCTGGGTACAAGCCCAGTGTCAAGGGCACAAACCCGGTGGTCCTGGGTACCAATCATTCACCCAAGTTAAACCCAAGTGTCCTGGGCACAAACTACTGACCTGGGCACAACCTGGAGGGGCACAGGGCTGGTATTCTGAAGGCTTCCAGGGATGTGTGTTCCAAATATCCTAACATCCCAAGAAGCCTCAGGGAACCCCGAGCACAACCTCCAGCCGGCCCCGAGGCAGAGCCGCGTGTGAACCCCGCACTCCGCCACGACCCCTCAGAGACCCCTCAGAGCCACCGGAGACCCCTCAGAGCCCACTCAGAGCCCCCCTCAGAGACCACTCAGAGCCCCCGCAGAGACCCCTCAGAGCCCCCTCAGAGCCACCGCAGGCCCCTCCCGGGCCGGCGCCGCGGGGCTGCCGCTCTGGCAAACCGCAAACCCCCCGTGCCCGCCCGGCGCTCACCGGCGTGTTCTCGCCCTCGCGGAAGGCCTGCGCCACCCGCTGCCTCAGCACCGCGCCCAGGTCCCGCCGCTGCTTGCTGTCCTCCACCGGCCACT
>VWZN01009047.1:267940-278126 GCA_013396955.1 Regulus satrapa
GGGGGAGAGGGGAGAGCGGGGAGGGCTGGGGGGGAGAAGGGGGAGCGGGAAGGGCTGAGGGGGAGAACGGAGAGTGGGAAGGGCTGAGGGGGACGGGACGATGGAGAGCAGGAATGCCTGAGGTGGAGAAACAGATCCACCAACTATCAGACACTTCACTTTTCCAACAGTACACAGGCAAAATTAAAGGAGGTTTGATCAGAAATTTAGAAACGAAAGATTGAAGGTCAAAAGTCTGACCACCCTCTCCATGAGGAAATTCTGACCTGAGCCTCCCCTGGCCCAGCCTGAACCCGTTTTCCTGTCCCCGTTCCTGGGATCAGATCCCAAATCCCCCCAGCTGTCCCCTCCTGTCAGGGAGTTGTGCAGAGGAAGAAATTCCCGAGTCTCTTTTTCTCCAGACTGAGCCCCTTCCCAACTCCCCAGGACCCTCCAAACCCTTCCCAACTCCCTCAGGACCCTCCAAACCCTTCCCAGCTCCCTCAGGACCCTCCAAACCCTTCCCAGCTCCCTCAGGATCCTCCAAACCCTTCCCAGCTCCCCCAGGACCCTCCAAACCCTTCCCAGCTCCCCAGGACCCTCCAAACCCTTCCCAGCTCCCTCAGGACTCCCCAAACCCTTCCCAGCTCCCTCAGCTGCTCCTCACGGTATTTACGATGGTTTGAGTCGTAAAATCCAATCTCATCCCGACCCCTGCCATGGACAGGGACACCTCCCACCGTCCCAGGTTGCTCCAAGCCCCGTCCCACCTGTCCTCAGACACTGCCAGGGATGGCACAGCCACGCTGTGCAGGTGCATGAGGCATAAAAAAGGGAGGGCACATTGAGCTTTTTCTAATTATTCAGCCAACGAGCTGTTTTCTGTGCAGCAGGGGAGAGTGAGGGGCTGCCCAACGAGGCGCTCCGGCTGTGCTGTCACACCCAGACCTTTCTCACCCACCGCTTGTCCCACCCGTGCCCTGCTGTGCACCCCGAGAATGCTCAGGTGGCTCTGCACAAACTCGCCCACCAAGTCTTATCTGCAGGCTTCTGGTGTGAGCCAGGACAATCCGTGGCTCAATCCCTACTGAAACTGGGTGTTAGCAGCTTTTTATTTTTTTTTACAGTTTGTGGTCAAGCAATAACCCAACACTGTGAACAAGAGTCTTCCCAGGTGGACTCCGGGCCAAACAAAATACACAATTGGGCCAGATGTCTTAAATTTTCCGGCTATAAATTGCAGCAGCTCCCCAGCTTTTTGCTGTAAATCCAAGTGAAGCGTCTCCCTTGGGATCTGGTGTTTAAACCTGTGGCAGTAACGGCTCTCTTTAAAAATTACAGGCTTAAACAAAGGATAATGTCCCTCAAGGATGCTGCGGGAGGGAAAAAGAGATGGACAACGGTGGGAGTTACTTCCACAATTTTATTTATATCCCCACTCCCCGGTAGTGGAGTCCTGTAGCTCTATTCCTTGTGCAAGGACTTCTTCAAGATTTCCCACACCATGCAGGAAGGAATTATATTTGTTCTGTCATAATAATAAAATCTGTCCACAAAAGCTGTAAACATTCTTTTTAGAGTCTTTTGTTACTGTCTCCTTCAAACACACTGTGCACGCACACGTATACACACACACACACACACACACACACACACACACAATATTTGTATCAAAGAATTTCTGGGTGACCTTTGACGTTTAGTCCCTGACTCAATCTCACACTTTTTTTTTTTTTCTTTCTTTTTTTTTTTTTAAAGCAAAAATCCCTTGATGTGAATGTTGGTTTTTTTTGTGGCTGATACCTTACGGAGTCATTGCATTCCCACACTTCCAGCCCCAGTGGGGCCTCTTTCCTAGAAAATCCATGGAAAATTCCCTGTTATAACCCCACAGGGATGTTAAAAAGCTTGGTGAGGTGCAGCTCTTGGTCTGAACACGTGCACAGAGAATCCCGAGCAGGGGCACTGGGAATGTTGGAGGGTGTTTTTCCCTCCCACCTGAGCAGGAGCAGGAAGGGAAGCTCCAAAGGGAAGCTCCATCAGTTCGTTCCTGCCCCAAACCCCCTCCTCCCGCTCGGCTGCGGGGCGAGCAGCTCCTGCTTTGTCATTAAGACTCTTCTCAAGTAATGCTTTCTTTGGCTCACAAATAAATCAAGGACAGCGGTAAAACCAGAAAGGAAAATAAATCTTCTGATGGATGGCAGAGAGAGCAGATTCTTCCAGCTCTCTGCTTTCCACGCTTCAGTTCAGTGACGGCACTCGGAGAATTTTCAGCTCTTCCCAGTTTATCTGTGCTCCTTCCGTGCCACATCCAGCGCCCACAGGGTCCCACACAGCCGACCCCAGGCGGGATTTTCAGGGCTTTCAGTCACTAGGAAATCCAGGCCGTTTCACAGAAATTCTCACTTCCCTTCCGACAAGCTCTGAAGGATTTTGATGAGGTTCTCCAAGCCAAAAATGTAGCCGTGGTCCGGCCCGTCGTGCGGGGTGGGGTTGGGGTTGCTCTTGGAGCCTTTGAAGGTGGTGTGGGCAAAGTCTATCATCCTCACATCCACCCTGGAGGGGTTCGCGCCGTGAGTTTTTGGGAAGGGCAGGTGGTGATCCGCGCTCTCCTTGTGCTCCTGCCCGTCGTAAATGATGAGGAGGGAGCTGGAGTAGAACCTGTAGGTGCTTTGCTTCCTGATCACGGCCAGCAGGGCCTTGAGGCGCAGCACGATGGGCTCCAGCAGGTCCATGCGCAGCTGGTTGCCGGTGCACAGGAACTGCCGCAGCGTCTGCCGGAACCCCTCCGGCGACAGCTTCCTCCCGTAGTATTTGTCTTTGCACAGAAAATGGCCCGTGTCTGCCTGGTAAACCTGGGAGGGGAGAGAGGAGCGAGCCAGAAAATCAGAGTGTCCTGAGCTGATGTCCTGGGCCATCCTGGCGAATGGCGCCCGAAGATTTTAGCCTGGATGTTTCACAGATCCTTAGTGCGTATAGCTCTGAACTTCACATAAAATGTGAAAATGATTTGGTAGTTAACACTTGACACTGACACAACAAAACAATTCCTCTGGGCCAAGAAGCCAAGGACACCCTACAGTCTAAACAAAAGTGAATTGGGAAGGAGTGAGCTGGGGAGATAGGATACCTGAAGCTGTACTTGGAGAATTAACCCCTGGTATGCAAACAGACCAAACTTAAATCTGTCTGAAGCGACCATCTTGGGTGTAGCCTCTGGGAGGCTTTTGAGTGGCCACGGTGCATCTATTGAAGGCCTTTAATAAATATCCACTTTATTCTCTTAACTCTGTCCAGCCTCTGTTCTAGGCAGCCACTCCAAGGCATCACTGTGACCACTGAAGTTCAACTCTGCCCATAGGAAGATGCCAGGGATCAGAAAAGGACATGGGTTTTCACTTTATATTCCTTTTTCATTAATCTTAAATTATCCTTCATGCAGGGCTTTGAAACTTGCTTGAGAATATTAAATGAGGGAAACGCGTGTCTTGGGTTTCCAGGAGGAATGATGGGGATTTCCAGCAGGAGAAATTTAATCCAAAATGAACCCCTGGCTCTCACAGCTCCAAGATGGGACAGCTCAGTGAAAGAACAAACGGGGCAATGTGGTCCTTTTGGAGATTTTCCGTGCAGCAGCCAAGAGCTGAGCAGGAATCTGTGTGTACAAGCAGCTTCTCACATGGGGTGAAGGGCTCCAGCTGCTCACAGAGAGAAAGGGCCACCCTAAACGTGCCACATTTGACACCCTCCCTGAGCGGACGCAGAGCCGAGCGCCTGCTTTTTTACAGCCCCATTTTGGAGGGGAAAAATCCCCACCAGCCAAGAACCCCTGGAGATTCCAGCTTGGCTCGGGGAGGGGGGAAGCAGCAGGCGGAGGGGACGGAGGCTTTACCTGCATGCCGCAGATGCGCACGCCCAGCGACGCCGAGGTGCTCTGCTCACACTTCTTGATGTGCCGGGCTTTCTTCTCCTCCGAGGCATCATCCCCGTGCTGCCGAGTGCCCATCTTCAGGTCCAGGATGCAGGGATAGCTGCACTTGGACACCACGTTTTCCAGCAGGAGGAATTCTGAGCGTGACTTAAGGGAAAACCCAATACTTTTAAATTCTAATTGAAAGAGGCCTTAAATCAAAGCAACTGCTGACGCTCTCCATAACAGCTCACAACTGTAATGAGACTTTCTGAGCCAATTTCTCCAACGTGTCATTGCTATGGGCCTCTCGCTGCCAATTCCAGTTAATTTACTGTACTACAGCCCTACCAATTAAAGCCCCAACAGCTCCATTCTCCAGTGACACCGTAGCCCTGGGCTGTCACTCCGACACCTTCCCTCGGTGCAGAGCTCGAACCGGTGGGTGGGGGAAGTTGTTAAACTCTATTACTCACATGACTGGTGGGTAATGAAGTGTAATAGGAAAATAAAAGGCGAGGCAGCTGCTAATTCCTGCATAGTTGTGTTTTTAAATGTATGCCAAGGGGATCTTTGACTTCTGCTGAGAACTCTTTATGGGAAATTGAGGTTTTTTTTCCTTTTTTCTTTTTTTTTTTCCAACAGTGACAGAAGCTAACAGAGAATATTCCTTATTTTCCCAGAGACTGTGCAGAGGGTGGGATGCATTCCCCTGCAATAAACCCTACACCGATTCCCAGCTGTTATCTGTGGCCAGGACTGTGCTGGAGGGGAGGGAGGAGAAAGGATACGATGAAGTTTGTTCTCGTTGTGCTTGGAGTACATGCGGTTCAGGTGCTGCTGGTGACAGTGCAGTCCCCAGGGGTTGTAGCTCTTCCTTTCCACCTGCCTCCCATTTGCATCTTCCAAAAGGGAATCTGTGTGGTACTGAAGGTCTGTCCTCAAAAGCATCTTCCCAGGGCAGCTAGACAAAGCACACAAAGGGACACGTCGGGTTTATAAGCTCCAGAGGAGAATATTCCCTTTCCTCTTTTTTTTTTTTCTTTTTTTTTCTTTTTTTTTTAGAATCTCAAACTTGATAAGGTGGATTTTCAGGGACTCTCAAAGGAACCATATTGATCATGTCCAACCTGCAGAGATCCTTTGTTACTCCATAACAGTAATTCTCAGAAAGCCAGCTATTGCTGCCTGCCAATACTTCTTTTCATTATAATTTAAAGTGTGTTGGCTCCCTTGAAAAGCCATTCACAGCCCCAGCTGCCAGGACTGTCTATTTATCCACCTAATGGGCACAGCACAGGCAAATGGTCCAACAGTGGGAATGATTCCCAATTTGGAGGAGCTGGCTTCAAGGAGAGCAGGGAGGGAAAGAGTGATGAGATCTGTTCTCCTTGGGGGGGCATTCCTTGGTCCCACTCACCCCAACTCCACCACTTCCATCGCTCCAAAGGCAACAGTTCCACAGCAGGAATATTCCACCTTCAGTCCCGGGTGGCCCAGGGCTGCTCTGAACCAGTTTGCGATGAAGGAGGTCCCCAGAAAACCTCTGGGAGCCAGGGGAGCTGGGAGCAGTGGGTGCCTTCCTGGGAGAGCTCTCCCCTGGGATGGGATGGGATGGGATGGGATGGGATGGGATGGGATGGGATGGGATGGGATGGGATGGGATGGGATGGGATGGGATGGGATGGCACAGGACTGAAGCCCCTCTGTTGCCAGCAAAGGCACATTCCATGCTCTGTGACTGTTTTCCCATGCTCTCTCCTCTCCTGGAGCCTGCTGTGCTCCAAGGAATGGGGTTTAGAGCAGAATTTGAGGCACATATTTGAGAACGACATCCCAGATCCACCCCACTCCATCCCCACGCCAGGGAAGAGCACAACCACCCACACAGGGCGTGGGTCACCTGATTTGGGCCACTGAGACCAGCCCAAACCCATCCCAACCCCAGCCAGGAGGACTGCAGCGAGTGGCAGACCCTCACCTGTCTTTGAAGGTCTTGGTGACCTGGGTGTGGCTCCACTTGCATTTGTGCCACAAGGCGACCGCGGGGTCGCCGCCGGCGCTGTCCGGGGCCAGGCTAGGGCCGGCAATCAGGGTCAGGTTGCCCAGGCTGTCCTTCTTGAGGTGCACGGACACGATGCCTGGACAGAGGGGAAGACAAACGAGACAGAGATGAGCCCGAGGGGCAGCACAGAGGCACCACCTCGCCACCACCTCGTGTTTTGGTGGCCTTTTTACTGATCCCACTCTGATTTCAAGCCCAGTAAAACATCCTAAGTAAGGCTGAAATCCTGGAAAATACTCTTAGGATTTTCAAGTGTTCCCCCTCTCAAGGCTGAGTTTGAAACCTGCCTCCTCTGAACCCCACATTCCTTTGTCCCCCACCCCTCTGAGCCCTGCTGTGCTCCAGGTGACCCAGAAAAGCTCCCCGCTCCAGATCAGGGGCTCCCAGCTTATTGATCACAAGGGATTTAGGTGCTTTTTAAAGACAGCACAAGGCTGGAAACACTTTGCATTGGCAGGAAGCAAAGGGAGGGTTGGGGACGAGGCATTTTCCAAGGACACCCAGCGTGCCAACTGCTTCGTTTAATTGGAGAGCCCTGGGAGCAGGGCAGGGATGTGGCCTTGGGCTGGCAGTGCTGCCTACTCATTGTCATGGTCACGTCCTTCCCCCAGCGCCAAGGACCAGCACCCAGACATCCCACAGGGGGCTGGAGTGTCACACGCCCGGTGTTTGCGCCCGACAGGGACCAGCACCGTGACCGGAGGTTATTTTTTTCCACCCCGAGTGCTTAAAACACCATTCTGCATTTGAACATCGCAATTTTCCCTGACTCTGACAGGAATCACAGGGCTCAAATGCCAGCCAGTCCACCACGGATTTAGCCCAAGGCGAGCCCATCCCTGGCACGGGGCTGGCTGGCTGCGCGTCTCAAGTGACAGCGCAGGAATGGCCACGGGCCGCGCTGCCGCCGGCTCTGACCTTTCTGGGAAAAGCAGATAACGCCACCCCGCTCCTCCTGAGCCTCCAGGGGCCTTCTCAGAGCACAGCCTTAAGCTGCACCAAGGGAAGTTTAGGTCCAACACCAGGAAAAAAAAAAAACAACTCTCCACTGAAAGAGTGATTGGGCGCTGGAAGGTTCTGCTCAGGGTGGCGGTGGAGTCTCCGTCCCTGGACGTGTTTTTACAATGTCTGGATGTGGCACTCAGTGCTGTGGTTTAGTTGATGAGGAAGTGTTGGGTCACAGGTTGGACTCCGTGACGTCAAAGGTCTTTTCCAGGCTGGCTCATTCTGTGGTTTAGGGCTCGGGGGGCTGCCAGCTTCCAGAGAGGGCAGGGACCAGCAAAAGCAGCACTGGAAGGAGCCCAGCTGGGGACATGGGGAGCTGGGCTGGATCCAGCTGTGCCCAGGTCTGCTGAGCACGGGGGAGATGATCCCAGCAGCTTTACAAACAGTTCTGCTCTCACAAGCAAAGGTGCCAAAGCAAACAAACGTGCAAAGTCCCTTCTCTCCATTTCCAGCGCGATTCCAGTGAGCAAACACCGAGCAGAGGCTTTGCCTCCTGTGCCTCACAGGGGTTTCCCCACTTGAATTGTCCCTGCAGCCACCCCCGTTGGACTGGGGTGCCCATCCCTCCCCGTGTCCTGCACCCCAAACCCTTGGGTTTGGATGCTTTTCCCTCGCCACAACCATTCCTGGTCCCTTCTGCTGTTCAGTCAGCCTTACAGTGAACAGGCTGCGTTCAACGGGCTGACTTTGCACAGAAATAGGGGGAAAATCTACCCAGGCTGCTCTGCCAAGGGAGCTCAGGGGCTGCAAACCTTCATTAGGGGCAAGAGGAATATTTTTAGCCCTCCCAGCCCTCTGTGGTGAGCTGAAAAAGTTCCATCTTCCTCAGGCTCCAGCATTACCTTTTCCCTGAGTCCCATTCTTTAAAAATCCATATTTCTGAGAGCAAACAAATCTCCTCTCAGCCTGTGAAGCCTGGATGACTGCTTCACGTTTTCAGGGGATGTAGGCATGGGAAAAGGAAAAAAAAAGAAAAAGCTAGCATGTCTTTTGCCTAAATCAAAGCCTTTTTCATTTTAAAAAGTCACTGGGAGGCGACCAGAGCCCTCGATTGCAAACACCATAACCTTAAAAACTGTCCCAGTTCCTGCCTGCAGTCAGCAGGGCTGTGCTCATTTGCATAGTGCTGACGGGCTGGCCCCAAAAAACTTATATATAGCGTGAAAGTAAGAGTTGTTAAATATCAGCCATTAATATGAAAATTAATGGGGAGATTTTCAAAGGCGAGAACCGAGCGTTAAATTGGAAGGGAATGTGATCCTCTCCCTCCTCCCAGCTGGAAATTCAGTCTTCAAAAAACCTACAGCTCAGCCTGAAAAGTGCTTTTTTTGTTCCCTGGGGGGATTCCACAGGGGGTTTGCAGGTGTCCTGCCATGACCTGTGTGTTGCAGACAACCCCCAGAGCTCCTCCTTTGCAAACACCTCTCCAAAGCTTTTGGGTGCCTGTCTGTGCTGGCCTTTGGTGTCACTGACACCCCAATCCCCCTGCTCTGGCACCAGCGAGGAGCCAGAGGGTATTTCTGGGTGCTGTCACCATGCTGGTGGCATCCCAGAGGCTCTCAGGAGGTTTCACTCTGTAACTCTGCCCTCGTGGGTTTATTTTTGTGTTTACAAGCGCATCCATCTCCTGTCGAGGGTGCTGGGAACCTGAGCAGAACTGGGCTGGAAAACAAGCCCAGCATCCCCTCTGCGAGCTCAACTGGGACAAGGCAGGGCCTTCAAAGGGGATAAAAATCGGCCCCCAAGGTCACCAAAATGTCTGATATGGGTGAGGCAAGCAGGAAAAGCCACAGGCTCAGGGTGAGGCTTGAATGATATTTGATCCCCATTGTAGAGAATGTCACTGCTGCACAGAATGTCACCATTACATAATGGTCCCAGGGCTGTTCCCACAGCCCAGAAATAGAGATGAGGTACATGGATACGTGTGAAAGGGGGATGGAGCCACCAGGATCATCCCCTTCATTCCACCTCTTTAATTGCCCGGCAGCGGGGCTGGGACAGCCAGGTGAGGAATAAACCTGTGAGCCCAATGCCACAGTGGAGAATTGCTTTTTAATTACCCCCTCGTCATAAAACTCCCAGGGATTTGAAACAGGAGAGGAAAACACCAAAAGGTTTGAAGTTTGAATAACCAGGGCACCCCTGGACTGGTTAAACTGGGACTGTTCATCAGCAAAGGCCCAATGCTGCAGCACCAAACCCCAGCTCCTGCCAGAGGAAACCGCTCAGAGGGAACTTTTCTCCCTTAAGCATCTTTTTAATATTGTCCCATAAATCTGCAGAGGCCCCTGGCTTTCTGGGAAAGGGAGAGGCTGGGCTGGGAGCGCACCGGAGCCGTGGCTGACTGAGCTCTTTGCTGTAACGCCGAAGGACCAAGAGATATTTTAAGTTTTTACGTGACAACCAAGCTTCTCGCCTCCCCCAAAAGCCAGGGTCAGGAGCTTTACGAGCAGCACAAGCCTGGCAGTAAAAGCAGAAAATACAGAAGGAATAAGAAAGAGAAAGGAGGGAGGATGTCTTTTAAAAAAATCCTGATGCTGCTCTCCCAGTGCTGCTTTCCAGGGGCTGGGCTGAGACTTCCAGCTGGGAACAGGGCTCAGGGATGGGGCAGCAAGGCTGGGGACAGGCAGGAGGATCCTCTGTGCCGGGAAAAGCCCCACCTGCAGCACCTGGGGATGCTTTTGAGGAAGGAAAATCCTTACCTTTGTACTGAGGCGTGAACTGCCTCATGGCCAGGGGCAGGGACTCGTAGAAGCTCAGCTCCTGCAGCACCAGGGGCTTGCAGACGGTGTGCTCGTCGTAGGTCAGCATGCTGGTGTGGCCGCCCACCTGGTGCACGAAGGGCTGCAGGAGCACGGCAGCGCTGCCCTCGCCGGGGCCCAGCGGGCTCTGCCCCACCATGGTGCCAGGCCCGGCCCGGGCGGCTCCGGCCCCCTCAGCGGCACACGGAGCTGGGAGCCGCAGGCCGGCACCGGGGCCGCCGCGCCAGCTTCCACCCNAGGAGGGTAGGATGAGCTCTGTCGGCGCCCAGGGGCTGGCAGGGAGGCCCAGCCTGGCACGGGGACTCCAGGTGTTATAAATAATTATTAGATAGTTGGCTTTTCGCAAATATTAAAATGAAAATAGTTTAGTAGTTTAGTTGTGCTAGTAAATTAGAAGTGTTGTAAATATCTTTCTCACGGGATTCTGGTTTTTAAACAGATAATAAGTCTCTCACATCCTTG
>VWZN01009047.1:278202-295952 GCA_013396955.1 Regulus satrapa
GATTTATGACCAAAGAAGTGGACAGGCCAGGGCCATTTGGGGAAGGGGGCTGTTGTTGAGTAATGCATGAAGTTGTATGAATATGTAACAAATCAATGCATTTAACGAAAAGAATCTTACGTTGGGTGTGCTCTTTTGGTAACACGCCAAGAGACACCCGGCCGGCTGCTTTTTGCCTTATTATTCTCTTTATTATCTATATATTAAAAAATTTTATAACAGAGAAGTGAACTTCGTTCTTCACACCAGGAAAGGCCCGGTTTGGATCTGCTGGGGACAAGAGGCAGCAGGATCGGGGATTGACACGCTGCGCTGATGCTGGAAAGCACCCCCAGGCCTTCCCTCGGACATTCCCTGCACTGCAGCGTTGTTATAAAGCCCCTGCAAGCCCCCGGGCACCCCCTTGCCCTACAACACTGCGGGTGGGGTGAGCAACAATTCCAAAGAAACCCCAGGGGTGGGACGTTCGCTGTCATTGAGCAGCGGAGCAGCAGCAGGAGCATTTCCCTGCCAGGCTGACACACACACACACGGCAGGATGTGGATGTGTCACAGCGGCACCCACGGTGTTCGCACACAGCCTTCCACCCTGTCCCCTGCGCCCTGCAATGGGTCCACGCCTGATTCTGGCAATTCCTCCTCGATTCTGACAGCAACAGGTCTGGGCTCTAAAGTGGCAACGTGGGGAAATCGCGGAGCACATCCGTGGTGCTTCCCCAGCAGCAGCACCCACCAACACCCGCTCCTTCTCCCGTTCCTCACAGGAAACCCGTGGATGGCTCTTGCACATCAGGAACTGAACCCCACGGGCACCAAGGATGACAAAAAAAAGGAGCTGATGTTGGTGCTGGAGCAGCCTGGCTTCACCGTAGAGATGGACACTCCACACCCCAGACTCACAGGCATGGGAAAAACTTATGAAAACCATCATTTGAGGATGGGTCCAAGGCAGCACAGGCCCTTTCTCCTGATGGCTCCACCTTCAGCACAACCTGAGGAGCTTTGCACCCTGTTTTTGCCAGCAGAACCCCAGTGCAGGGGGACAATGATGCCCTTGCAAGATCCAGCTCTGCCAGGAAAGCCTCCAGGATGGGCTGCCAGGCGAGCAGCTCCACCCCTGCCAGGCCCAGGGCACAGCTGTGAGCAGGGCAGCGCTGCCAGCCCTCCTTGTGCAGGAACCAAGGAAGGTGGTGGCACCTCCTGGAGGCCCCTGCAGCTTCCCACGGTGGGCAGGGGCTCTGCAGGAAGGGCTTTCCCTGGAGCCAGCACTGATCCGAGCTGGATCCGCTGGCACAGAGCATGTTCCCCACCCTGCTGGAAGCATCCAGAGCTCAGGAGTCAGACTTGATGATCCCCCTGGGTCCCTTCCAGCTCGGGGTATCCCGTGACGCTCAAATCTCCCCTCCTGCTGGGATAATCCCCACGGGAAAAGCACCTGGACCAGGTGCCTGGCTTGTTTCCCACCTGGAGCTGTGGAGATGGAGGGAGCTGAAGGCAGGGAAGAGCCACTGCCCCATCCAAACACATCGGCAGCTCCTTTATCTCCCCCAGGGTGGGGTTTCCCCCCTCTCATTATTCCTCTTTGGAATTATTATTATTATTATTCCTGCTCCACAATTACCTTTCCAGGAGGAACAAAGCCAGGCCCCCGAGCCCAGCGCTTTTCCAGCCGGGAAGAAAGAGGCTCCTCGGAGCCTTCCCAAGCATTAATAAAAAGCATTTGGCGTTTTGTTAAGTTGTGGCAATTTTTAAAGAGGATTTTCTGCCTCGGGAGCCGCAGGTTTGTTGTGGTTTGTTTTGTGTGGCTTCTCCCCCCACTTCCTCCCATCCTTAAAAAGAAGGAGAAGAGCCAAAAGCAAGCGGATTTGTCATAACACCTCTTTGGAGCAGGGAACAACACGACTTAAATCCTTTCTTGCTTCTGAGACAGTCCAAGGCTCAGACTCAGCTGACACAACCCCCTGACAGCTCTGGCAACCTTAGAATTGCAAAGGGAGTTGGGGAAAAAACATTCACAATTTGATAAAGCTCCTGAGTGTTTTCTCCCGAGCAAAACTCAGAGCGGGATTTGCAGTAGGAGAAGGAGGTTTTTGGGTTTTTTTTCTGGGAGTTTCTGCCGGGAAGGAGCTCATCCATTCGGCGCAGATAAATGTTCCTGCGAACATTGAGCTCCCCTGAAACAAGACACTGGAAATAAATCACTTCCACTGGCTCAAGGTATCGCAAATGCCAGGAGATATTTACGTCACTAAAAATACACAGAATTACAGATAAATCTGGACCCTCCAAGCAAAACCAGAATCTGTCAGTGTTTTTCCCCCAGCTAAAGGAAAAGCAGCTCAGGTGCTGCAGGTGGAGATGAGCCAGGAAATATCGGGGAAGGAGGATATGGAGAAGGTTCCTGTGCATAGGAGAAAAATATTCCATTCTCCAGGAAAGGGATGGGGCTTTGGAGAAACCGTGGAAGGCATCCCTGCTCCTGGCAGGGCTGGAGCTGGAGGAGCCGGTGTGGGGGACAGCGCTGCTCCCCTGGCACTGTCACCTCCCACCCTGCTCCCAGGCTGGGCAAAATGTCAAAGAGGCTCAGCCGAACAGGTTGTTTATCCCCAACTCCAAACTGAGCCAAAAGGAACCAGGCTGATTCAATTCTCTGATCTTTGAGTGGCACCTACTCCACCCCATCCCGAACAGGACTCGTGTGGCCCTGAGGGAAATGCACAGCCAGGCTGAGCTGGGTCCTTGTGGCAGCAACACCGGGAATATAAAAATGCAAAATCCCCCTAGAAACAAGAGCTCTGTGCACAGCCCTGTGCTCTCAATGTCAGCCCTCCTGGCCACCTCCCGGAGCATCCCAGCGCTCCAAAGTCGGGTTCCGAGCACTGCAGGGGCTGCAGAGTCTTGGCTTTGTTAAAGGCCAGAAGGTGGCTGAGATCTGAGAGTGCCCAGCTCCCAGTGCTGAGCTCACCTGGAGCCCCGCACGGAGCCCCAGAGCTGGGATCTGGTGCCACCGTGGACCCAGTGTCACCCTGCACCCAGTGCCACCGCAGACCCAATGCCAGCACACTCTGCAGAAAAGGGCACAGCTTTCCCTCACCCCCCTGCCCACTTTTCTGCTTTCCACAGCACCTCCCTCCCCTCCACCTCCCAGCCCGACGCTTGCCAGCCGTTCCATGGCTGAGAGCCTCCAGCTCCAGGCTCGCTGCAGACATTCCCACCAGCCCCAGGCGTTGCTGTCCCTGCTGTCCCCGTCCCTCCCTGTGTCCGTCCTGCCCTGGGCTCCAGCCCAGCCCTCACCTGGGGTCTGGCGGCTGCTGCCCCTGAGCCTCGGGCCGCGCTCTTCGCTGCTTCTCGCCGCGGCTGCCCAGGCAGGAATGAGGGAACATTTGGGCATGGCCCGGCTGCGTCGGCGCTGGCAGGAGCCTGGAATGTCCAGCTGACATTCCAGTGGGGCTAAGGAGAGAAACACCCTGCGTGGGACAGGGAAACGAGGGCTCGGGACAGAACGAGAAGAGCCGGCTGTGTTCTCCAGCTTGGCTTGGGAAATCGGCTCTCCAGGAAAACAACTGGGGATTTGTCCATGTGTTTTTCACGGAACTCCCCCTCAGCTCGGCCCCCGCCGGGTTTGTCACCTCCCTGCAGAGTGGGCTGACACTGGGAGAAGGATGGAGCTTCCCAGAGCTCCCAAACCACTGGGAAGAACAGTCCAGGGAGATGCAGGAGGAGAGGCACAGGGGCTGGGGGACACCAAATCCCCGTTGTGGCAAAGAAAAGGTGAGGGCAAAGCAAAGGAAGGCTGGGGTTTGCCCAAAGCTGGGCAGGAGCTGAGGGGATCCAGAGTTCCGGCCCTGCCAACGGGAAAGAAACACGTCAGAGCTTGGGAGCCGTGTGGGGAATGGAAAAGTCCCAGGGAGCTCCATGCCAGGGCCACACTGTCCCCTGCGGCCACTCAAGGACAGCGTGTGCCCCCCAGGCCTCACTGTCCTGTCCAGCGTGTGCCAAGGGCTCCTGCCAGCCCTCGGCACCCCCCAAAAAAATCGGGATCCAGTGCTTTTTTAGGGAATCACAAGGAACACGCAGCCTGGGCAGCACCCAGGACAAGGAGGGGACGGTGCCCACTCTCAGCCCCAGTCCTCAGCAGGAACTTGAGGAGTTCAGCAGAGCTGTGCCCAGGCCTGGAGCCCCCCAGGGATGCCGTGGGCGAAATGCCAGGGAAAAAGAAACCTCGCAGTTGGGATAAGGATTGGTGGAAGTGGAAATTCCCATTAACAGGAGGGGAGAAGCCTTGCTCAGGATGAGCAGAGGGATCAAACTGATGGTGGGGGCAGAGGCTGAGATTAAAGACAAGGATGAAAGAAAGACCCAGATTCCCAAGGCTTGGCTTCACTCTGCTTCATGCTGGAATCTGAGCTCAGGAAAACACTTTTTTTAAAAAATAACATTGGTTTCTGAAGGAGAAAAAGCTGATCTGAGCACTCTGCACAGAAAGACCCGGGGTTTCTGCTTTCCTCTTCTCCTGTCCCCTGAGGCCAGCGGAGTTTCCTCCTCCTCTGGAGCAGTGCCCACTTCCCATTCCTTCTGGCAGTGCCCACCTTCCATCCTGGCAGTGCCCACCTGGGATTTCAAGCCTCGTTGGGCCACGTTTGCCTCCCTGACAGGCTCTGTCGGAGAAGTTATTTATAGAAATGTGGTTAATTATGGAAATTTACTTTGCAAGAAAGTGGGAAAGGGCCCTCAGCAGCTCTGGGGGCTGGGAAGGGGCAAAACCTGTTTTTCCCAGGGAATGCCCAGCCCAGTCTGGTGTGGAATGGGGCTGCTCTGCCCTGGAGAGAGGAGATGGGAGAGGGGACACGGTGGGGGTGACACTCACAGCCCCTGGCACACGGAATGGCTCCAAACAGCACCATTTCCTCACCCGGGACAGATTCCAGCTGTAATTTACCAACCTCACCTGGGTAAAAGCATCCCACCAGGAATGTGGGGCCTGAGGAGCATCAGCCGTGCACCAATTCCCTCCCTCTTGTTGCCAAATCTCAGCAACAGCTGCCACGGAGAGGAGCCACCCCCTTCCTGTGCCACTGGAAATCCCCTTTGCCACGCAGAGCCACAGGATGAGATGAATTCATCCCAACGTGAGTCACTCCCCAGAAATCAGTGATGGGGAACCACTCCTGCCATACCCCAGACCTTGGGAGAAGCTGGAACTGGACCTGATCCAAGCAAAAGCACTTGGGACAGCCTGTGATGTCTCAGCACAAATAAAAGTAGTAACTTATTGGTAATAAATTTATTTCTGATATTGATTTTTTTTTACAGAGCTAAATGGAACATAGAAACAGCACCAAGCCATTGAAATTTGTTCTACAAAACCAAGTTTAATACAAAAGGATGACAGCGATGCCTGACTGAGCTCCTGGACGGTTAAAAAAGCTCACCCAAACCCCACCAAGAGTTTAAAAAGGTTTAAGAATAGAGGCACCGGTGTTTGATTTCTCTGGCAGCATGATGATCTTGAGACATTTGGGAAGAATTAAAGTTGCCTTTATTCCCTATTTATTACAGTGCAAGGGGCTGGTCCTTGCCTGGAAGAGCTGTCGAGTCTCCTGCCCAAACACCCACACCCGAAAATTTGGGCTAAGAGCCACCTCCAGGCAGGATATTCCCTATTTAATGGGAAAGATCTCCTGGTTTTACTCCTGGAGAGCTCTGCTCCATCCCCACGGAGTCTCTGTGCCCACGTGGGGAGAGGTGCAGACCCTGCCAGGTGAGCAGGCACAAGGAACAGCCCTGGAGTGGCATCACCTGCCCAGGGCTGTGCCCTGGGACAGGAGCAATCCCAGCACCCAGCTCCAGGATATCCTCAAAGAGAGCAACATCCAGCGGCTACAGGGCTCAAATCACTGCTGCCCTCGCTCTGCAACCCCTCCTGCCCGAGGCCAGCAAAGGATTTGGGTCCTGCAGCCTCAGGAGCTGCTGCAGAGCCCTGGGGAGAGCAGAGCAGCAGCTCCTCTGCCGAGCCTGAACTGCCACAGCCTGGTGCCATTTCCTGGGAAACAAAGGTTCCTTCGCTGGACAGAAACAGAAGCTGAAGTAACAGAGGGATTACAGACACGAGATACAAGGCAGCAGGGCTGGGAGGGAGCCAGGCTGCTCCTGGGACCCACAGGGGGCTGCAGGAACAGCCACAGTCCCAGAGCTGGCGCATCCCTGCTCCCACACGAACACAGACACTGCAGCTGCCCAGCTCAAGCATGAACACTGAGCCCTCAGAGCCCTCCCAAAGCTGCTCGGTAACAGCCACGGAGCAGTCCTGGGCTGCAGCCACAGGAAAGCACCTTTAGAAGCTTCCTATATCCTTTATTTTCCACCCAAATCCCACCCCCCCACACCCCCCAAAAAGAATAAAGCACATAGACTGCAGACTTGAAAGTGTAACAGGGTCACAAACTCTCCTCCACCACCCCCAGCCCAGCCCAAACCACCAAGGCACATCAGGCTCCCCCCTCTTTCCAGGCCCACCTTCACCCGATTCCCCCCTCTCCCCAATTTTGGATGGATGAAGCCAACACAAAACATTTTCCTCGCCGGGAAGCAGCCAAGTGCTTCCTCGCTGTCTCTGCACTGATAAAAACAAACGCAAACAAAGACACGCCTGCACTGCCACCCTAATGTTTCCATGGGAAATGTTAACTTTCAGCACATTCCCTGATGGACTCCGCCACCAGTTGGCCTTTGCAGAACTGAGGTCGAATTTTGCACCCCCAGGCTCTGGCAGAGTCCCCCCAGCCCTTGAGAGGGCTGTGCAGTTCTTCTTTGTAGGTTGTTGTTTGCTTGCCACGGGAGCCAGGTCTCTGTGGAAGGCTCACTTTGGTGCAATTCCAGCTTCCCACCAGCTCAAGCCCATCTTCATTCCAAGCCAGTATTGCCCCTGAACGTGTGTGTTTGGAGAGTTTCAGCAGTGAGAGCAAACAGAGCCGTGCAACCCCCAACCCTGGGGCCAGGCCCTGCTCCTCCCACCTCCAGCAGGGGCCCGAGCCCT
Organism: Regulus satrapa; assembly: GCA_013396955.1. Lineage (NCBI taxonomy): Eukaryota > Metazoa > Chordata > Aves > Passeriformes > Regulidae > Regulus > Regulus satrapa. The sequence goes on from VWZN01009047.1 coordinate 285,239, forward strand.
GCACAGGGTCCATGTCCCCACCCAGCTCCTCCTGCTGCCCTCAGTGCTCCGAGTCCGACAGGTACGAGGGCTGAGTCCATCTCCACACCAGCATGTCCTCCCCTGCCACCCTGTGGGATTCTGTCTGGATCCGGGACTCGTTGGAGGCCAGGAAATCCACGGCTCTCTCCCACACCCGCTTCATCTTTTTTCTGCAAGGAACAGCAAGAAAATAAATGAGAATCCCAAGCTGGTTTTGCTTCCCTGCCTACAGCAACTGTGACTGTGGAGCTGGCTGCCTCCTGTTCGCTGTGCAGGCAGAAAAGGGCATCAAACAAAACCCTGGTTTGGAGATTTCAGACCAGGGCATGGCCACACAAATCCTGCCTGGGGGGAAGATGAGAGGCTCTGTCAGTGCCATGAATTTCTGCCTCAATTTGTGCTGCAAAGGGACTGGGTGAGCAAATTGTCCTCCCCGGTCCTGCACACAGAGATCTCAGTCAGGGGGACACTGATGTTCACCCCAGCTTTGGATCCAGCAGTTCTGAGCATCTCACACCCAGGGATGGCTCAAACAGCTGCAGCCATCCCTCGTAGGGAAAAGAATCTTGTGTCTGATAAACAGGGAGGGCGTTTAACACTTCACAGGAGGACAAAGCAGCTGCATTTAACCGAAACAAATGAAAAAACCCTGCAGAAATGGAGCAAAGCACCAGGATCTAGCCCTGCAGCCCTTCAGCCCCACCAACCACAGAGCCACGACCTCGATCACAATTCCTGTCTGAGAAAGCCCCAAACCCAACCTGAGAAAGCCCCAAGCCCAATCATGCCAGCCCAGCTCCCTTCCCAGCTGCACAACTCGAACTGGCCCTTTCCAGGCACACACAATCACTGTAGAAGAGCCCCAAAATCCCGTTCAGCTCATGGGAATCGTTCTGCTCTGGAGAGCCAGGTAGGATGGCTGGGAAAGGGGACAGCACCAGACACCCAGCAGATGGGGCAGAGGACTCCTGATGCGCCAGGAGCAAGCAAACCAAACCCAGGTAGTGCTGGACAGAGCAAGGACAGCACACCTGGGGCACTGCACAAGTGACAACACCCCCGGGGCTGGCACACTGATCTGCACCAGGCGCAGGCACAGCCTGAGCCGGGTCCAAGCCTTTCCCAACCCAAAGGCTCCAGCCTCGTCCTGCAGAACAGCTCCAGGGATGCATTTTGGAGCTGTTCTAAATCCCACCCTGCTGCTTCCAGCCCTCCTGAGTGCCCGGGACCAGCTGACCTGCTCTGAGGAGGGATCAGGCTGTCCCGGACGTGGAAGATGCCAACGTAGGGGTAACGCTCCAAATTCCGCTCCCATTCCTTGTAGTGGTCCTGGACAACAGCTGCAGGACAGGAGGACACCACAGTGAGGGCTCAAGCCTGCAGGGAGCAGAGCAGGGCTCCCTGTGCTCCCACAGCTCCTACCTATGATCTTCTTCACCATTTCATACATGGCTTGCTCCTCCTCCTCCATCTTCCGCCAGCGATACCGGAGGTAGATCAGGATCCCCCAGAGGGTTATCAGACCTAGGAGAATAAAAAACAAAGGGAATTCAGGAACTGACAGCTTCCTGCTTGCTGGATGCAGCTTTAGTTCTGACACTGTGACCCAAGCCTGCTTGGAATTGAATCCCAGGGATTCCTTTTGTTGCCCAGAGCGGCTGCACCCCAAAATGCCCCCAGGTGCTGCCCTCCCCACAGCACAGGAGCACCTGTGGATGTGGGATGAGGTGGTGGGAAAGCCTCAGCACGGAGCTGCCCTCACAAAACAAACCTCAGCACAACCACAGGGCCGCAGGTCTGCAGATCCCAGAGGAGGCTTTGCCAGAGGCCTCCCCCGTAAGGATCACTCTGGAAAACTGTCAGGTTTCACTGCTCCGTGGAGAGCTGCTGGATAGGGAAATAAAGCCTGGGGCTCCCGTGGCAGCCCAAAATGTAGGAGATGTGTATGGAAGGTTTAGCACTGACAATGCCCCCAGTAGGAGTTCAGAGTCTGCAATAAACAGAATTGTCCCTTGTCACCCCCTCCCTGTCAGGCTGGATTAGAAACTCCTGCAGTCACACAGCTCTCGTTATCACCTCGCTGGGTTAAACCCCTGTCTCAGCCGAGGCGTGACAGACTATTCCAATAAAACCTCCAACCCTGAAATGCTACAAGTCATTATTAAAGAGGCTGGACGACTTGGGAGCTTAGAGAAAGAAAAAAAATGAAAAACTGACTCCTTAAGGTAAGTGAACACACTTATTCTGCAGCCTGTAATAATAGGTACTTGAGGATACCCAGAGAGCTCATCAGCTGCCTGATTTAAAGCAACTTTTAAGCACTCGCAGCGCAAGAAGAGTGCTGTGGGTCTCCTGTGCTGCCAGAACAAAGGTTAATTAGACATTAACTCATCAGCAGATTTATTTCACCTCTGTTAGGCATTTCTTATGGCTGAGCAACGTGTGATCTCAGGGCTCCATCCCTGCAGCTGAGCCCCAAGAGCCACTTACTCCAGAAGAAGAGGAACAGGTTCATGATGGCCGTGACCACGGCGCGGCGGAAGCGGCAGCCCAGCCCCATCTGGGGGTGGGCAGATTCCAGGCAGAACACTTCCTCCACGCTGGAAACCGCCTCCGACAGGTCCCTGCCTTTCAACCTGATGGGAAGAGGCAGAAAATCTCACTGAAGAGAGCAGGCTGCAACTGCAGTCTTTAATCAAGGCCAGGAGAACGACCAGACTGCGGATGCAGCAGCTCGCAGGAAATGCCCCCGGAGCCAGGCAGAGCCTCCTGCCAGAACATTTGGGGACTGGCTGCTCAGCCAGGGATGGATGTGGCTTCGGGAAGGCAGCGAGGCTGCAGCTCCCACTGGCACACCGAGTGTCCCTGCACTGCCTCTCTGACAGCCCCTCTCAGCGTGCCCAAGATTAAACTCGGAATTGCATTCCCACCTCCCAGCTCAGGGATGGAAACGTTCCCCTGAATCAGAGCCACTGCTCAGCCCCGGCAGTGGGAGCCAGGCTGGGAGCAGGAGCAGCTCAAAGAGTGGCAGAGCAGCAGCACAGAGCCCTGCAGAGCCCTCAGTGCCCTCCCTGCAGCGCTGCTGCTCCCAAAGCCAGGCTCGCTCCACACAGAGCCGTTCCCAGAGCTCACAGGCAGCAGGGGATCCAAGGGACCTGCACCAAAGGGGACTGTATTTTTTAAGCTCCTAATTATTAACAGCCCATTAGACAAAGAAGTTTGCTCAGTTTACGGGAACTTCAGAGAACTCTGCCTGGTTCTGGGCTCTGCAGGAGCTGCACGCACACTGTTGTTCCCCACCCCCTTGTCTTATTTACAGCCCAAATTCCACGGAAATATTTAAAACATGCAGCAGAATCACCCAGTGCAAAGCTCATTTTCAGTCCTGCCTCTCAGACTAGCAACTAAAAAGTCATCTCACGTAGCTAAAAATGCCAGGGGCAGGGTTTTGGGGATGCTGCCACGCGGGCTCCGGGGAAGCGGAGATGTTTGGGGACCAGCCAGCAGAGCTGCTAATTAACAAAATAAAAAGTGGGAGGATATCGTATCCCACAGCTTCTGACTGGAAATGTGCTGGAGTATAAAAATACGAAATTTGAAAACTCTGCATCCCAGCCCACCTACAAATCCAGCCCTGCCCCTCTGGAAGCCGTGCCCCGTCCTGGGAATTTGCACACCCCAGGAATCAAAGCAGCAAATGCTGTCTGATCCGTGGATCACAGCAGCAGCTGCAGGAATATTTAAGAGCAAACGGAGCAGTGGGAATTCCTACAAGCCTTGCCCACCAACCCCAGCACCACGACTGCTGCAATTCACTTAATCAGAGACACATTTAGCAACGTGAAAACGCAAACAACTGTTAAGGCTTTAGAGTTGGAGCAGACTGGAGGCAGCCCACGCTTCCCAGAGGAAGGTGATGATGGCTGCTGACTCTGGATAACACTCTTTCTGTAGGTTATGGACTGGATATTGTGGTTTTTCCCTCACTATTGCTGTTCTTTCTGATAGATGGCTGAGAAATGTTCCCTCAGTGACCCACCAGCACCCACAGTCAGTCCAGACCATCCATTCAGGAGGGATTTCTCCATGGAAAGGGTGGTCAGGCACTGGCAGGGGCTGCCCAGGAAAGTGGTGGCATTCCCGTGCCTGGAAGCGTTCACTTGGATGTGACACTCAGTGCTCTGGTCGGGTTGTCCAGGCAGGGATCGGGACAGGTCAGATCCCCGAAGGATTTTCCAGCCTCAGTAATTTTGGGATTCCCTGTGCACTCTGCCAGACAGACAACTGACACTGAAGGTATCATTCCACATCCCCTTCCCTCTCCTGCTCCTCAGGACTTGCTCCAGAGGATCCCAGAGCGTGGGTCACACCACCACAGGTGGTGGCACAGAGGGCTTTTCCAAGAAACCTCTGGCCCAAGGATGTGGCTCCACAAATGTTCTGGAGAGAGGTTATCCTAGGAAAAGTGACCATGTGGGCAAGTTAAGGAAGAGCTGCAGGCACAGGAGGACACCAGGAGCACTCCACAGGAGGCACAACACAACCACTGATGGCCACGAGCAGCCCTGAGCTCCCACCTGCATCCCTGGACACTGTCCCACAGCCCGGGCTGGAATGAGCCTCCTGGAGGGAGCTCAGCTCCCATCCTGCTGCAGGGCTCTACTTTTCCTTTGGAAGTTTGCCCAGCCAGCCCAGCTACAGCCAGCCCAGCCAATCTGCTGCAGCCTAACAAGCTCTGGGAGCTAAAGGGCACCACTGACCCTGTCAAATTCCACCCCGGCTGACACCCAGATCCCCAACTTTGACACAGTGGGCTCCTGCCTACCCAATTCCCAAATTCTTGTGGCTGCTGAGCATCAGCAGATCCCCACCTTTGACACAGTGGGCTCCTTCCTGCCTACCCAATTCCCAAATCCTTGTGGCTGCTGAGCATCAGCAGATCCCCACCTTTGACACAGTGGGCTCCTGCCTACCCAATTCCCAAATCCTTGTGGCTGCTGAGCATCAGCAGATCCCCAACTTTGGCACAGAGGGTTTCTGCTCACCGAATTCCCAAATCCTTGTTGCTGTTCAGTATCCAGTGCAGGGCAGCTTCAAACTTCTGTGAGGAACTGCCAGTTGCATTCTGTGCAAAGGAAGCCATAAGAAGATTAGCTCTCCATTCATTTAAAATACTGACCAACATGATTGCATTACAGCCGTGGGAGAATTCATTCCATAGGGGCTGTCCCTATAAGGTTAATTCTTATCAGGATTCTGCAAAGGGGAGGGAGGAGAACTAAGCCTGAAGGTCTGCCCGGCCTAAAGTCTTCTGACTGGGGAGATGATGCATGAAGCACTCTGTGAAATAACACCATCCCAGACTGTTAGGGCTAACCACTAAATACAACATAATCTTACTGACAGGTTACCAGGAAAGAAATGGAATGCTGGATCAGAGCAGTCTGTCTCCTGACACTCTGCAGTAGAGAAAAATCCTTCTTCTGCCCAGCCCTCAACTCAGGGAAATTTCTGGTTTCACAAGACTGATGGCTCCAGTGAAACAACAAACCATTAAGATTTACAGGGGGTGAATAAAGAGATGGAGGAAGAAATGATTTTCAAAAGAACTGCTGAGAACAGGACTGGCCAAAGGGGAAGTGAGAGATATGGGAGAGAATCAAAGCAGGATGAGGAAGCAAAATGGATGGTGAATTGTTTTAGTGTCTATTATTTATTGCTTTATAAGAGACTAAGCACTGGGTTATAACAAAGCTGCTCAAAGCCCACTCACCAGCACGTGATCCTTCGCCTCACTAACCCAAATGCATTTGCTTTTTAGGTTCTCAGGGTTTCCACATTCAAAATTACCTGGTAAGAAAAGTCAAATAGAAAAATCATGTTTGTAAAAAAGCCCTTGAACAGCTCAGAACCAGGCTCTGAATGTACACCAAGCAATGCTCTCCTTTCCAATCAGCCCCAGCCCTGAGCAAAACGATTCCAGGGTGAGATTTATATTGCAGGCAGATCAGATTATGACTATTAATAAAATGCTCAGCCACTGCATGGAGGTTGGATGAGGGCAATCAAACCTCTCACTTCAGAGCTGCTGCTGGATAAGGGCAATCAAAGCTGACACTTCAGAGCTGCTGAACACACAATGAGGAGGAAAGAATTGCTCCTGCCCCTTGCAGAGCACAGAACCACGGCTGCCACCAGGTATCAGGTGTGGAGCTAATGATTGGTGTTCAAAATGCCTCCAAGGAGTTGAAATCACAGCTCTGCCTCCAACCCGGGCAGAGAAATGCTGGCAAGGCACTAAATCCTCTAAATCTTGCCTCACCAAGTTGACTAAACAAATGTGCTAAGTAAATCTGGTGGAAATCCGAAGTCAGATTTGAAAAGATTTAGCAATTCTCTGCAGCTTCAAAATCCAAAGGCTTCAGCCTCGAGGTCTGAAATGCAGAAAATGGAACTGAAACCCTTTTACTGATTACCACTGCTGTGGATCTTGCTGAACAAGTCCCTGCTCATACAGTGGATTTCTAGCAGCCTACTCCATCCCAAAACACCAGTGATGGGCTGGATTTACTCCCGGAGTAGGGACTGTGCTGGGCCAGCTCCTCATCTCAGAGAGCCTGTCCCACTCTGTGGTGAGGAAAAGGAGAGGCACTCCCACGTCTGCTGCCACATTTCAGCAGAAATTACAATTTCTTAGGTCACTTCACGTGTAAGAAGAACACATCAGTTTACACTCCCGGCTCTACCTTGAAGACAATTTCAAGCTGTTGGTAGAAAAGAATAACAAACCCAACCAATCCTACCCGAATTCCCCCAACACTTCAAGTACAAACAAGGCCCACTCGCCCAGGCAGGGTGACAGGAGTGCATTAGCCAAGCAGCACTCAGAATAAAAATAAACCTGTTTTCCTCTTCCTTGCCTGCCTCAGAACTCTTGAGCGGGAGCTGCCTGTTCCATCAACCCCTCCAGAGTGGGACAGGAGCGAGCAGAAGAGGCAGGGGTGGGGATGGGCTGGCACTCACCTGCCTGCACCGACAGGTAACTGAAGAGCTCGTGCAGCACAGCCATGATCACGTCCTTGTGCTTGGCCTGGCAGAACTGCAGGGCACAGACAGGGACACATCAAGAGCAGCTCCAGAGCCCTGACAGAAGCACAGCACTGGAGCGTGGCTCAGTCCTGCACCACCAGCTCCAACCCAAGCTCCTGAGCGGAGGAACACTCCAGGCACAAGTGACCCTGAGAACCTTGGAAGGAACTGGGTGAGTTTTAAGGTCCTTTCCAGCCCAAAGCTGTCTGGGATTCTGGGATTCCATCAAGTGCCACCAAGCCACAGCCCAGCCTGCAGCACCACACCCCCGTCACAGATGGGGGAACCCAGAACTTCCCAGAGCACCAGAACTCCGAATCCAACAGGAAACCTTCTCCCTCCTGATCACGGGATGTTTGGGTTGGAAGGGACCTTTGAAGCTCACCCAGTTCCAACCCTGACACCTTCCCCTATCCCAGGTTGCTCCAAGCCCAGCCCAACCTGGCCTTGGGCACTTCCAGGGACGGGGCAGCCCCAGCTTTTCCAAAGATCCATCCTGAAAGAGGGAGCAGAGCTGTGCAGGCACTCCACGGTGGAGCTCGGGGAATTAGCTGGATTAAATCTTGGGCTGTTAAAGCTGAAAACAGCTTTATTGCAAACCAATACTACTGCTGGTACAGTTAAATGTTAGAAAGAAATTGATTCACATAATTGGGAATTTAAATTTTTATCGTTCAGAGTCTCATACACACTCCTAACTTAATCTGGCCCATTAATTCCAACTCATCAAGTCTCAATTTTTCTGTAAAGCGATAGAACTAATCATTTTACAGTGATACTGTTATGGGTGAAATAGACTACCTGGAATAATCACTGTTCTGTGAGAGCTCACAAGATTGAGGATAAATAAATAAATGCTTACATCATCCGTGCTTTTGTCACAATCCACAGGCAAGAGATTAACTAGGAGAGAGAAGAGGGTGAGTTAGCTGGCTGCAAACAAGAGCTTTGATCAAGAAAATAATTATCTTTTTCAAAGCAGGCTCAACTTAAAGCCTGGATCTGCTATTTTTTCACCTTCCCCTGGCAGCACCTGCTTTGGGAGCAGCCCTGAGGTAAAACACACCAATGATGGAGCTGATGAATGCCTTCAGCTGGGCCTGGATGTTTTAACAGCTCCTGCTTGAGGAGAAGCTTCACGCTGATCTTTACACTCCAGTGCTGCCTCTTGCCACCCACCAGGGTCACCTGAAATACCCCAGCACAGCCAGGGAGGGAAATGAACCCTCCTGGAGGGCTGAGGGCACCTCTGGGCTCTGCAGGGCTCCAACAGCTCCCGGCACCTGTGGCACGGCCCAGGGCTGGCACCATTCAGTCCTGGGCAACATTCCTGCCTCCAGCACTCCTGGCACGGCTGAAACGGGACAACCCAGTGGCAATGGGCAGCTTTATCCTGGCTTTGGGAATGCTTTCCCAGCCCAAACCAAGGGTACAGTGTGCCCAGGCTCAGGAGCAGCACCTTCCCAAAGCAGCCCCCAAACCCTTCCTTGTTCAGCTCAAAGCCTGAAATATTCCCATTTCCAACTGTTCCAGCTGGGGAACTCTGCTTTAAAAAGCAGCTGCTGGGGACAGCCCTTGTCATTTCTCACTGAAGAGAGAGACACACTCTGCCACACCTGAAGTGCTGGATTGATCCGCTGCACTTCCCCCTTGGAGAGAATAAAGGCAGGGAAGGGCCGTGCTGGCAGAGGGAATATCAGAAACACCCCCCAGGTACTACACAGACATCGTGTCACACCATCACATCCATCCTTGGCCCAGCAGCAATCCATCACATCCATCCTTGGCCCAGCAGGAATGGCACTCCACATAAACCCCACGCTTCTGAGGGACTGAAGGCCAAACTCGTTTGGAAAGAGCAAACTTTTGATTTGCTTCCCCATGATTAACGAGGCTTCCCCACAGGAAAGGCGAGATGGGAAGAGGGACAGAGACGTCAGGTCACGGTTAACGAGGACAATGAACGCGACGGAGGGGATGGAAGCAACAAAGGGAAAGCAGGAGAGGAATAAAGATTCAATGAGAATTAAACCAGCGCACGTACAGCTCTCCTCTCTGCCGTCCAGCCAGCCTGACCCAACCATCTTCACCACCAGGATGCCCAGAAAAATCAGGAGCAGCACCAAGCTGGCGAGGCACAGGAACTGGGACAGGTAATACTCCAGGCCTTTGCCCTTGCCCTCGGGCCGCTGCCTGGGCGCCGAGCGCAGCAGGGCCGTGCGCGGGGTCACCCCGGGCCCCCCATCGCTGGCCGCTCGCCACGGGAAGCGCCGGATCAGCCCCCCGGCCCGGCCGCCCGCATCCCGCTCCGCCTCCTTCCCACCGCCGGCAGCCAGCTCCTCCTTCCCTCTCCTGAACAGGCTGCTGAACCTGCCGGGGGCCGCCGAGGAGCCCCACGGCGAGCCGGGGGGGGCCTCGCTCTCCCGTCTCCACCAGGCGCTGGAGGAGAGCCCCCTCCTGTCCCCCGCCGTGTCCCAGGAGCTCTGCGCCCCGCTCCCCCCTCCCAGCGTGCCCCAAAGGCCGCTCCTGGGCTTCTCCTTCTCGCCGGGAAGGGGGTTGGAGCCCGCCGAGGAGCCCCAGAAGGGCGTGGAGCTCAGCCCCCCAACCCCATCCAAGCCCGAGGCAGCCCGGCCGCCGAGCCCCCCGCTCCTCTCTGCCGAGGGGCTCCACTGCGATGCGGAGTTGGAGCCCCGAACCCTGTCCAGGCTCGGCCTCAGGCCGCTGCTGAGCCCCCCGCTCCTCTCTGCCGAGGGGCTCCACTGCGATGCGGAGTTGGAGCCCCGAACCCTGTCCAGGCTCGGCCTCAGGCCGCTGCTGAGCCCCCCGCTCCTCTCTGCCGAGGGGCTCCACTGCGATGCGGAGTTGGAGCCCCGAACCCTGTCCAGGCTCGGCCTCAGGCCGCTGCTGAGCCCCCCGCTCCTCTCTGCCGAGGGGCTCCACTGCGATGCGGAGTTGGAGCCCCGAACCCTGTCCAGGCTCGGCCTCAGGCCGCTGCTGAGCCCCCCGCTCCTCTCTGCCGAGGGGCTCCACTGCGATGCGGAGTTGGAGCCCCGAACCCTGTCCAGGCTCGGCCTCAGGCCGCTGCTGAGCCCCCCGCTCCTCTCTGCCGAGGGGCTCCACTGCGATGCGGAGTTGGAGCCCCGAACCCTGTCCAGGCTCGGCCTCAGGCCGCTGCTGAGCCCCCCGCTCCTCTCTGCCGAGGGGCTCCACTGCGATGCGGAGTTGGAGCCCCGAACCCTGTCCAGGCTCGGCCTCAGGCCGCTGCTGAGCCCCCCGCTCCTCTCTGCCGAGGGGCTCCACTGCGATGCGGAGTTGGAGCCCCGAACCCTGTCCAGGCTCGGCCTCAGGCCGCTGCTGAGCCCCCCGCTCCTCTCTGAGGCGCCCCAGGGCAGCGAGGAGCCCCGAAAGCCATCCAGGGCGGCGCCCAGCCCCTGGCTGAGGCCGCGGCCGTGCTCTGCCCCGTCTCTGGGTGTCTCCCAGCGGCACGCAGGGCTCGGCTCCCCGGCCCGGTCCGCCCCGAGGCCCCCGCTCCTCTCTACGGACGTGTCCCACTGCGAGGGGGAGCTGAACCCGCCCAGCCCGCCGCCGCCTCTCTCCACACTCG
>VWZN01009047.1:295970-318474 GCA_013396955.1 Regulus satrapa
GGCGGTGATGGGCCCCGGGCGGTAGCCGAGCGCCAGCAGCTCCTTGCGGAGCTCCGCGTCCGTCAGCTCCGCCATGGCCGCGCCAGGCCCCGCCGGAAGCGCCCCGCGGGCGGGAAGCGACGCCGCCATGTTGGGAGGGGCCCCGCGCGCCCCTGGCGCCGCCATGTTGGAAGGGGCACGGGGCGTGTGGGGAAAGGGCGCGAAGGGGGGGCGGGCGCCATGTTGAGAAGGTCAAGGGAGGTGCGGGCTCCCCGCGCCGCCGTGCCCTGAGGGAGCGGCGGATCCCGCTCCGCGCTGCTCCCTCAGCACCGGGAAAAAGGGGCGGAAACCGGGAAAGCAAAAGGCGAAAGCCGCCTTATCTGCGGGACGAGCCGCTGTCGACGATGGGTTGTCCCCCATCGCTCTGTGGGGCTGCTTCTGGAGCGGCATCATCGAGATGTTCTGAGACTTTTAGGGCCTTTCTTTAAAAAAAAAGGTCTCTTTCTCGGCCACCTGCCACCCCCACACGCGTTCCTGTCATTGCTAGCTAGTTGCTGAGCTCTGCCAGAACCCCAGGCAGGACCAGGATGCAGATCCATGAAATATTTCCCGGGAAGGGGGGGAGGTTGCTCCGCACCTAAAACAGCAAACCCAATGGTTGACTTGTAAATTTATTTTGGCACAGCTGTGATGAACAGTAATTGCTTTTTCCTGCCGCCGCTGCTAGAGAAAGCGATGAAAGCGGCTGAAATAGGGCGATGTAACGTCGGGATTTAATTAAAGGCAATAGAAGAGCGGTGCCGAAGGTGCTGAGGGCTGGCTGCGTGCCGCGGGTTTGGTGACGGGTGTGTGACACCGGCATTGGGGACACGCCGGGGTCCCTCGGAAACGGCATCTGTGTGGAGACGGGGGCTCCGGAGGAGCACGAGGCTGAAAGAGCCGAGCTGTGCCTTCCCAAATCACAAAATCCCTCCAACACCATCGAGTCTGACCTGACCGATCCCCACCTGAGGGTCACGTCCAGTCTGCCTTGGACACCTCAAGGAAGGGGATTCCAAACTTCCCTGAGCAGCCCCTTGCAATGTTTAACAGCCCTTTCCATGCATAAATTCCTGCTGATGTCCAGCTTGACCTTCCTCTGGCACAGCGTGAGGATATATCCTCTTGTCCTGTCACTAATCCTTCTTTCAGGAACCCCCTTCCTTAGCAGGCCCCCAAAGCTCACCTCACTCTTCCCAATTTATCCAAGAAAGCAGCAACAAGATGCTGAGATTTGCTCGTCAGGTTGGCAACAGCAAATACATCCTCAGAGAGGCCAGGGAGCCCATTAAAAGAGCAAACTCAGCTGTGCTGGAAAAGTGTGAACGTGCTAAGCTGAGCCTCCTCTGTGCTCCACTGCCAGCTCATGATGTGGAGAAGGGTCTAATGTAAATAAAAAATTCCAATTTGCTCCTATCACACGGATCCTGTGAGCTCACAGCTCTCGCTTTGCAGAAGCTCTGCCTGGACGTGCAGACAAGTGCTGGCTGAGCTGATGCAAACCTGGTAATTACATGAACTCACCTTGCTCTGGATAAAACAGGAAAAAAAAAAAAAGAAACCACAAAACCCGCCCAAACCCATCCTTTAAATCTGTTATTCTGTCCATCAGGGGAATTACCCCAGGCCCAGCAGCCTCATTGCCATCTTTGGAGGGGAGGACATGGGATTGGTGTTTGACAGCTGGAGGATGGGGGAAAAGCTGTGATTCCTCCTCAGAGGGAGGCTGGCAGCACCAAAGCTCAGCAGGATCAGGTGCCTGTTCTTCGTGGAGAGAAATCCATGACCCCTTTCCCTTCCTCCTCCTGGGAGAATCCCTGCCTTCCCTGGAAGGCATTTGGACTCCTCAGGGAAAGCAGCAGGAACAGACCTGTCAGACCCTGTATCCCCATGGGCAATCTTTGTTCCCGTCCCCTGCCCACAGCGCCAGTGCCGAATTTGACGGTGGATTTTCTATTTTTGCAGCCCCTTCATCATCCTCGTGGCTCTGGGAGCACCAAGTGGTGCCGAGACTGCAGATGGGCTCGGCAAAAAGCGTTTCTTGGCTGGAAAAAGCCGGAGCTGGCTGCGGGAAGCTGGGACAGCGCGGAGGGACAGCCTCCACCTTCCCTGCGAGCCCAGAAGCTGCCTCAGAGCTGCTGGCAGCGGCTCTGATGCCAGAGGAGCAGACGCGCCGCGCCGGCTGCTCCGGTTCTGGCAGCCTGGGGACAAGGCTGGTGTGAGCAGAGCTCTGGGAACGGATCCGTGCCGGAGCAGGGAACGGCTGCACCCCAAACCCCGTGGCTGAGCCCTTCCAGAGCTGACTGATGGGCTGCTGAAACCCCGCGGCCCCACCCGCCTCCTCAGCCCCGGATTTTGGGTGAGGGCCCTGCACGTGGCACCCGGGGAAGTGTTGGCTGACTGTGCCCGTTTGTCACCCTGTCACTCACAGCCACAGCACAGGTGTGACCCAGGAGCCCTCCTCCGCCTGCCCGTCCCAGGCCTGCTCAGTCCCTCAGGGAGTCAGAGGGAACTCTGTTCCCTTCCCTTCTCTTTCCCCCAGCTATTGGGCTTCTCATCTCACCATGAAATTCTTGTTTGGTTCCTGGAGCAGCAGATCCTTCCTGCCTGCCTGCAGGTGTGACCCGGGTGCTGCTGGCTGCCAAAGCACCTTCCAGGGCAGGGGGAGAACGGATCTGTCCTGAAACCTGGAGACCGCTTCCTTCTTACCCTGACAGCCTGAGGGGGCTGCTTGGGGTCCCTCCATCTCTTTCCAGTGGGAACCTTTCTGCTTCTCCTGCTCAGGTCCCTGAAGGTGGAAGGAATTTACTTCCAAAAGTTGAAGTTGTATTTTGGTGCCTGTTTGGACACCACAGCTGGTGCTGCGGGACAGGACAGGGGTTCCTGTGGTCTCTGTCACAACCAGCCATAACATCCCGAGCTCATTTATAACTGGGACAACTGGGAAGAGCCACTGGCAGAATCCATGGCTGGGGTCAAAGCTGGTCCTTGCTGATGCAGCTTGTCTGGGCCCAAGGGTAAGAGCAGAGTCCTGAATCTCCCTCTGGAATTTTCCACAGTGTCAGCCCCACCATCACCCCAGTGGGAAATGGTCCAGAAAGCAATTCCAAGAGGCTCATGTTCACATTCTTTCTTTCCATCACTGGAAAACTTTCCTTCTTGGATGGCACAGGGGAGGTGTTAGCCTGGAAAACCATGGGAGTGAAGGAGCTGGGAAAAGGGCAACCTTGAGGGACAGCTCTGACCTGCACTGGAGCTTATGGAAGGGGTTTGGGAGCAGTTTGCCCCTTGAGGGGGAACTCTCCTTTGTTTTCTCGTGGCAAAATCATACCCAGGGTAAAGGTTTGGGTGTCTCTGGAGCGAACAAGACTCTGACCTCGCTGCACACTGGTGTAAATGTGGCACAGCTCCTCCTGTAATTCCCACGCCAGCTCTTCCATGATATCGCCCCTGTGCAGATGGAGCTCCTGCAGCCCAGACTGCTCTCACTCCCAGCCTAATGGAATGTGTTATTTCCCATCTCCCTCCCACTCAGAGTCATTACAAAGCTTCCACGGCTCGCACTGCCTCAGCAATACTGGGAGCTTCCTGGAGCTGATCAGTCCCTGGACAAGGAGCGTGCCTTTGGATCAAACATTAGCGCTGTAATCCACTGCACGCTGCCTGTTCCATTATCCATTGGGAGCTTTCTCCTCTCCCAAGGGCTGCTTACGGCACACTGCTCCGAGGGGTGTTGTTCCAGCACAAACAGAGCTCTTGGAATGAGCTCAGTGAGAACAGAACTCCTGTTAGGTTGGGAGGATAAAATTGGATTTGGAATTGGATATATTCGCGTACGTACCATTGATCTCATCCATCCGTACTTTACATATGTTGGATTCCCTGCTGCCAGCAGAGAGGAGTAGCTCTCAGATAAGCCAAAGGTATGGAAATGGAGAGCAGGATGTTCAAGTGGAATTAGGATTTCACCTTGGGGTGTGTTTGAGAGGCAGGAGAAAGGGCAGAGTGCCGTTCCCTCCCACTGTGCCTGGCACAGCTGTTCCTCACCGTGCCAGGGGATTGATAGCACCGGGCTGATAGGAGGGGTTTGGGCACGGCCAGGGGCTGCCCATCAGGGCTCCTGTGTCCTCCAGCAGTGTGGGGGTGTGACAGAGCACCCTCCTGGAGCAGGGAACTGGGTTAGGGACACTCAGGTCCCCCCTCAACGCTGCTCACCTCGTGCCACCAGTGTGGCCAGGAGATCTGGTAAAGGTTTGCCTCAGTTTCCCTCGTTGCCAAAAGGGAGGACTAAAACCTATTAGTCCCCAAAGATTAATTATTCAGGCTTCACCACATGCTTTCACAGAATCCCAGAATCCTTGAGGTTGGAAAATCCCTCTGGGATCATCAAATCCAACTTGTGCCCAATCCCCACTTTGTCCCCAGCCCAGAGCACTGAGTGCCACATCCAGGCCTTCCTTGGAGACTTCCAGGGATGGACACTCCAAACCTCCCTGGGCAGCTCCTTCCAATCCCTGACCACCCTTTCCATGAGGAAATTCCTGCTGGTGTCCACCCTGAGCTCCCCTGGCCCAGCCTGAGGCCATTCCTTCTCCTCCTGTCCCTGTTCCCGGGATAGGATCCCAAATCCCGTGGGCTGTCCCCTCCTGTCAGGGAGTTGTGCAGAGCCACAGATTCCCCCTGAGCCTCCTTTTCTCCAGGCTGAGCCCCTTCCCAGCTCCCTCAGCTCCTCACAGGACTCTCCAGAGCTGTGCTCAGGAAAACAGGGATATTCTCCAGAACCTGGAGCCTTCCCTCTCTCTTCTTTCCCACACTGGGCACTCCCTGTTTGTTTGAGAGGCTCGCAGGACAGAAGACACAAATCCTCCTTTTAATTACGCTGCACATTTATTATCTCACCTCAGATTTTGTTAATCTCTCTCACAGATTTCGTTTACATAACTGGAGTCTTTCAGCTTGAGCAGCTCCAGCCCTTTCTCTTCTGATCCTACAGATATCAGTCAGCTAAATAGAAAAGAAATAAAAGCACAAGTGTCCTTAAATCTGGCATTCAGTCTTTCCAGAGCTTTATATGTTGTTTCCTCCTCAGCTCCCCAGCTGAAAGCTCAGAGGCAAACTGGGACCAGGAGAGCAGAGCAGAACAATCCCACAGGGAGAGCTTAAACATCCCAGAAAAGGCCAAGGTGCAGGGACAGCCCCATCCCACCACCCCTCAACCTGCAGGCAGGAAGAGCTGCAGAACAGCCATTCCCTGGATATTTGCTGCTGCAATTCCCACACAAGATTTCCCAAAGCAAAAGGAGGATTTGCAGCAAATTGGAGTGTAATTAAGTGTCAGTGTCAAGCCCCCGTGCAGGCAGCGAGGTGTTCCAAGCTGGCTGCACGTGCTGAGCTGCCTCGCAGGTACAGCTGCTGTTATAAGCTCTGCTGGAAATTGTTCCCTGGAGACTGAGGACTTTTTGGGAGGAGGAGGAGGAGGAGGAGCAGGGAAGTGGCAAACAGAGCTGCTGGGAAGGGTTGTGCTGCTGCTGCCAGTCAATATCAGCTCCGGGGCACAGGCAGCACCTTCCGAGGGAATAACCTTCCCAGAAGGGTGCACACGGGAGCAGTGGAGACCTGAGGGCTCCACAAAGTGAGCAAACATGACACAAAAACCCTTCTGGGGAATATAAATATCTCTGTGCTGATGAGCTGGTGAGAAGAAGGAAAGGCAGAATTCCCAAGGCAGAAATCAACCCTCTGACAGTACCATCTGGGGTGTCCTGTAACAGCTCTGCCAGCAGTTTCTCCAGGACATCTTGGTATTTTTCCAGCTGCCTTAGGGTGAGCCAAGCTCTGACAGGAAGGGCCTGCTGTGGAGAAAGCCAGAGAAGTCAAAGCAAAAAGGTGAGGGGAGCAGAGGGAGGGAGCTTGGGATGCTTTGACCCCACTTGGATTGAGTTGGTGGAGGGTTTAGGGCAGATTTGGAGGGAAGAGGATGATCCTCATATAGGGAAAAGCAACATTTTGAAGGCAATGCACTCCTGAGTGTTCAGAGTGCTGTTGCATAACCCGTGGGCTGGCTCAGAAATCCAGATAAAGGCACCTCCTGCCAGCAGGGACTGCAAAGAAAATAATTTCTGAACCTTCTAATCCTCCACTGTGTGGCACATCGACCCTTCCAGCCTGAGCCTGCAGAGCTCCTGCCCCAGCAACAGCTGAGGACGAGCTGTGGTCCTGCTCCAGCCTGCTGGACTTGGAGCCAGCTGTGCCCAAAGCAAAGAGCTCTGTTCTGGTGCTGCTCGGCTGTGGGGATGTGCTGGGTATTTCACACTTTGAACTGGGCCTTTTTGCTGTTTAAATCCTGTTACCGAGTGTTGGTGCGTCACCAGTGCACGTTAAGCTGTGCCTTGGCCAAATTCCAGCCTGGTTGGTCCTGCTGCCTGTCCCACTGGGTCTGTTCCTGTTTGGGGGGACCTGCACCCTCCTCTTGCTGGCAGGGAACGGCCGAGCTCCCTGCAGGAGTGGCTGCCCACACAGGGAAAACATTCCCTGTGCTCAAGCGGAAAAGCACAATTTTCAGACTCGGCTCGCCAGGTAAGTCTGCCTTTGAGGGCTTAGCCTGGCACTTCAATCCCTAAAATTGCCCATTTTCTGCTCTGTGCACAGACTTTGGGCCCGAGTTTTTTAAAGAAGGCCTTTCCAGTGCAGAGAACTGTGGGGTCAGAGGTGACAGAGCAGGAGCTGAAGCAGAACTGGGAGCTGCTGCCTTGCACCTGGCGCTTCACTGCCTGGCAAAGAGACCTCGAGCTCTTCCCACCTTCCTCAGGGAGAAGCAGTTGGGTCTCAGGGGTGACCCGGCTGCTGAACCACCAAGACAATTTATGGAGTGGCGCTAAAACTGCTCTCCATGTAAGCAGGCAGAGGACAGCTCTTGGACTCCTTGTCCCCGTGGGCTTCTCAGAGTCAAATGGCTCCACATACCTGGAGGGTCTTGGCTGCGTTGACATCCACGCCGGATTGCTCAGAGAAACCTTCCTCCTCCAGCTGCTGCAGAGAGCTCAGGGATTTCTTCTGCCCTGCCTTGTTCCTCTCCTTTTCCTGCAGCTCGGGGGCAGAGAGCAGAAGGGGCAGTTGGTGATGCTGGGCTCAGCAGCAAACCCACCCCAGCCAGGAATCCCCGGTGCTGGGGTGGTGGAATCCTCCTGGGAAGGGCCCATCAGCCGTGGCCTGAGTGGCCTTTGGGGACTGAAATCCTGCAGTGCTGGGGACACGCTCAGGTTACGGGGCAGGGCGGGAAGGTCTGCAGTAAAAAAGGCCCGCGTGTGGTGGGGGATCCCTGTCAGCAGGGCTGGGAGCTGACAGCACTGCGGCCTCACCCAGCTGTCCCACAGAGCTCAGCCTGGCTCTGTTCTGGAGCCCTGCACATGCAGAGGTCACATTTCCCCAGCCTTCCTGCAGGTCTGTCGTGTCACCTCCTTCCCATCTATGGGGCTAAAGTTGCCTTCAGGACCCTCTGGAAAAAGGCAGAGGTGCTTTGGAGTATGTCAGACACAGCAGGACACGTCACAGACAGCACAGGCCATGCTCAGTGTCCAGTGTGGGAGCACGAGAGGAGCAGGGACAGCCTTTGGGGACAGAGTTCACCCAGAAAAACCCCCAAGGGGTACAAACACAGCCCATGCGGGTCCCCATCCTCCTCAAGGACATAGAAGGATGTCTGTGCTCCCCACAAAAAGCAATTGTTATCCGGGGCTAGGTGCTGGAAATGGGATTTCTCCCGGAATCCGGGGGCTCGGCGGTGCGGGGGAGGCTCACCGGGGCTGTGTTTCAGAAGCTGCCGTCTCTGAGCCTGCCTGACACCTTTCAACGGTATTTGTTTCACTTCAAAAGGAAAAAACGTTCTCTCAGCACGTCCCAGAGGTGACAACCAGCCGGGGGATGGTTAATTATTTGTTACAACAAAAGAGCCATCACTGAGCTGATGGGAGGCTGCAGCTGCTCTGGAAGAATTCCAGCACCCAGGAAAGGGAAAGGACCTGCAGGTGACACCCCCACAGGTGTGGCAGACCTTGGGCAGAGGGGTCCAGGCTCTTCCTTTCTGTCTCACACCTTAAAAATTCCCTCTGCTTTCCCCCCAGAGCAGTGGATTTGGGGAGAAGGATATCAGTGTCTCCTGTTGATGGTGTGCCCTGGCAGTTTGGGGGATGAGGGTGGGAGAAACCTTTTTCCTGGTTTATTCATTCCAGAGGAGTTACCTGCATTTTCTGGAAGTCGCTCTGGGTGAAAAAGGGCATGAAGCCTTGGGTCTGCTCAGCCAGCACGGACAGCAGGGACACCAGCAGCAAACTGGCCACCACCTTCCTCGAAACCATCCTGAGAGCCTGGACAACACGGGAAAGGAGACACCAGGGCAAGAGTGGAGAGGGAGGTTTGTCAAGAAACGCCTTTGGCTCTGCACCAGCTGCAATCCAGCTCAGCCCCAGCCCACCAGAGGGATATTTACTCTTCCAGTTGCTCCTGAGCTGAGAATAGAAGTGACTTGACTGACAATTCCCTTCTCAAAGCTGTTTGTGTAAACAGATTTGTTCTTGAGCAACATGTCCAGAGATTTCAAACCCAGCCCTTCAGGACTGCTCAAGCCTCCCTGAGTTCTGAGTTGGTTTAAGACCTGAACACATCCAGAGCAAACCCATAAATCCCAGCACGGGCACGGCAGACAGAGGTACTGCAAAGAGAAAAACCTTCATACAGCTGTTTTGGTAATTTTTTATTTTCCTCACCACTAGAAACCATTCTGCATGGACTGGATCTTTTAAGAAGCCTCATTGAGTCCAAGGGAGATGGGAAAAGCATTTTCCAGCCCGACTGTGTCTGAGCCTGGAATAAAGGACTTTAAAAACCACCTCTGAAGTGATCTAACTGTGACTTCACGTCAGGAAAGGACTTATGTAAACATTGAATGTTCTCTTTAAATATTAAAATATTCTCTCTGGACAGACTTAATGAAGTCTGGTCCTACGGCTTAACTTCTCCACCTGATTGGAGCCTGATCCTTAATTAGTTTCAGCAACCTCTTGGTTTGGACATTATTGAGAAGACATTGTTAAGTCAGATTTGACTCCTGAATTAGATTTCCCATAAATATCAGCTGGTATTGAGCCGAGGGCCAGTGGAAGTTAATAAATATTCCCTTTCCATAGCACCTGCCAGTCACAGCCTCTCCTCTCCTCTCCCATTTCACTGCTCAGGGCAGCGCTGCTGCCATCTCCCACTGGGCCACCAGAGCCACCTCCTGCCCTGGCACATCCCAGGGTGTGCCAGCCCTGTTTCCTGCAGGGATCCAGGCAGGAATTCTCAGGCTCTTCCCTTGCAATGCAACCTCAGCACCATCAATCTTGGGGGCTTTTTCATTTGTTCTATCGCTGCAGTAGATATATAAATAAATAAAATACTGCTGAATACAAAGAAAATAAACCCAGTCACCTCCTTCATCTCTTCTTGGCTAATCCATTTGGGAATTGATTCTCTCCCTTTTCTCCCAGAAAAAAAAAACACCCACACAGGCTTCTCCACTCAGAAATATCCCTGCTGAAAGCCCTTCCCCGCTTGGCAGGCAGGATCTGTATTCCAGCCTGGACATCTCCAGCTCAGCACCTCTCCAAGCAGAGAGCACTCGGTGGATTTGCTTCCCACCTCCAAAGGGAAAAGAAAAAAGCAGGAGGATCCCAAGCTCAGCACCGGCGCTGTGGGGACACAGGGCTGGGACAACAGTGCCAGCTCTGCTCACCCCCAAAACCCAGTGTGGGGGCACGAGGGGTGGGCAGCTGGCACAGTGGCAGGACAGGACGTTCACCCACAGAGCTGTCTCCCAAAAAATCCAACCATTCCTGGCACTAGTCACTGTCTGAGAGTCATTTTCTACCTGCTCAGAGCAGCTCCCTGAGCACAGAGTGCCTGATGCCCACAGGAGGCAGGAGCTGCTGGAATCGGTGCTCTGAGATGGGAAGGAGAGAAAAGCACCTTTCCCCTTGTTTCAGCATCGATTTTGTTCCCTCTTCCTCCTCCTCTGAGCTGGCTCTGCTGTGGCCAAGAGGTGCCAAGACCTACCTGGGAGTGCAGCCACGGGACACTGGAGGTCGGAGCTCTTCTCCCTCCTGTCACAGCTGGATGCTCCTGCTGGTTCCCCTCCCTTTATAAACCCATCCAGGCACTGCACTCTGCACCTGGGACCCTGTCCAGCTGCCTGGCCTGCATGGAAACGCCTTTCCCAGGCAGGGAATACTCTCGTTTCCAGGCAGATCCCTTCTGCTGCCTCCCCAGATTCCTCAGCTGTTCCCTGTGGTCCCACAGCTGAGACAGATCTGCTGCTCCCTCAGTTTCCCCATCTCTAAGATAGAGAATGTCCTCTCTCCTGGCTTGTGTTTTTGCATCCTAAGCCTGCAGGACAAGGTTTTTAGGATGTGAATGTCCCGGCACTAAAATGACACCTGTGTCAGTTATATTTCTACTGTAATTGAAATCACAATAATACCAAAATTGCCACTTTGAGTCTTCAGATGGGCCCTTCTCCCATCCTCCCTGAGCCTGGCACACTGATCCCCCTCGGGAACACAAACCCTGCACTGTCATCCCTCTCCAGACAAACGAGGTGCTGAGAGAGGGAGGGAATTGTGCAAGAACTCATCCCTGCTCTGCAGGGACCATCAGCCGGGAGCTGATGGCAGTGGGTTTGGGATCAGGCCAGGCACATCCCAGTGCTGCTCCTGAGGGAGTCTGGGAGCAGCCAGGCGAGGGGCAGGAGGGAAAAACGAGTTGGGAAGCCATGAAATCCTCCTGGATCCAACAGGATCCATGGGCTGGGAGAGTGGGGAGCAGCAGCATCCCTGCCTGGCTGGGGAGGGATATGGGGAACAGCAACTGCCCAGCCTAGGAATGCTAATTTGTCACCTGGGAATGCCATTTGTCACCTGGGAATGCCATTTGTCACCCGGCCCCATCGCAGCCAGTCAATAGGACACGGGCACACCAGGTGTCACCAGGGACCTGCCGCTGTCACAGCCGTCAATAACGCTCGATTTGGGACAGAGCCCTCCTGAAAAACCTCGTGTCCAGCACTCAGGTGCTTCCCAGATCCCTGGGCATGCTGCCCAGTTTATCACCCCCTGGGCACCCAGCACAGCTCTGCTCCCTGGAAACCTCCCTGGGAACGTGGCTGGGGGTGATGGAAAGGACGTCATCCACACGGGATTTTCCCCTCCCTTCCCTAAACAATTTGCACAAACCCCATCCCATTCCCATT
The DNA here is from genome assembly GCA_013396955.1 of Regulus satrapa. Lineage (NCBI taxonomy): Eukaryota > Metazoa > Chordata > Aves > Passeriformes > Regulidae > Regulus > Regulus satrapa. The sequence goes on from VWZN01009047.1 coordinate 307,270, forward strand.
TTAATTGACTTTTCCAGTCCTCTTCTTCGCATGGGTATGATGGATGCAGCTGACGAGTCAGCAGATGGTGCTGGGAAGTGACAAATTAGTTACCAAGAAAGGTCACTTTTCCCGAGCACTAAACTTTCCCGTGTCTTGTCCCACTGTCCCTCCAAGACGCGTCCGGCTGGCAGCTTTCCATCCATCTGGGATGGAGCCTTCTGCCTCGGGCAGGACAACCTTCCAAGTCAAACAGAGGGATGAAAATTAATCATATCTGTATTAGCTGCGTGCAGCCTGCCAGCTTCACCTCTTAATTATGTTCTGACAGGAAGGAATCGTGGAGCTGAAAATAAAGGATTTGACTCCAGATCTGGAAGTGCCAGGGCAGGTGGGAGCAACAGGCACCTCCCGGCTCTGGCTTGGCCCAGTCCATAAACGCAGCTTTTAGCATATCCTGGCTGCAAAACAAGGATAAATGAAAATAAAAAACCCCAGCTGGAGGTCTCCCTGCCAGCACTGTAATTCCAAAATTCCATCCTGCTGCATCCTTGGCACAGTTTGCAATCTGCAGCCCCCGAAACTCTCCTTTGGGCTCTGGTGCCAAATGGCAGCTGAAGTTAGAGGCTCAACAAAAACATGATGTGCGGGATGGGTTTGGGTGCAGTTCTGCTTGTTCTGAAAGTTGAACATTTGGCATAACTGGGAGTGGTTTTCCCAGGAAACTGGCAGTCCATTGGGCCTGGGAGCAATTGCAGTGTCAGGGAACAAGGGGCAGGATGAGCTGCCCGTGCCAGCAGCACAGAGCGTTCCTCTCTGTCTCTGTGCTCCCCCTCCACGCTGCTCCAGGCTCAGGTGTTTGGCAAAGAGATGCAGGAGGGCAGGAGATCAGAGCCCGATGTGGAATTGGAGCCTGGGGAAAGCACAAGGGGCGGTGGGGAGGATTAAAATCCCACCCGGGCAGGCACTGGGGGTTCCCAGCAAAGCTTCCAGCTCAGGGCTGAGAACTGGAGCTCCAAGAGCCACCAAGGACCACGTTCCCTTTCCCCCATATCCAACAACTGCTTGGGTGGAGCTGGGGATGAGGGACAGGACTTTGTGCAGGACCACAATCCCGCCAGACCCACCATGAGGCTTGGAAAAATCCCATCCCCAGTTCCCTTCCCGGAGCCCACAGGAATCCATTCTCACCCCACTCCCATGGAATTATTTTTGCTTGGGGTCAGCTGGGTCCAAAACTCAGCACAGGATTGAAGGGCTGCAATCACACAGCGAGGTCAGTGTGGGGATGAGCTCATTTTGGGCTTCCTGCTCGAGAAGCAGGAGCTGAAATCTCCTTCTCCCAGCCCAGGGAGATCCTCCAGCTGCTGCCCCTGCATGGATGTGGCACAGATTTCATGGGCTCCTGAGGAACAAAGCACCAGTGTCAGATTTTCATGCAGTTTTCCAAACATTAATGCCAGATACACATTTGCAGAATCCCAGACTTAAAGCACGTGCTCATTGCAGCGTGAATATTTTAAGGGTCTGGATTTCCCCCTTCCTGTTCCCATCCTGCTCAGATTCCTCCCAGCTCCAGTGTAATTCCAGATAATTCCTGGGACCAATAGGAAGGATTCACCTTCTGCTGACTCCCCAGCCCAGTTCAGCTCCTGGTTCTGACAGCAAAGGGTGGTCTCCAATTAACGGGGAATTTGTCTTGTGGAGTTTCTCCCTCTCCCACTCCAGAGGCTCCAGGGGCTGTGGGCACGGGGCAGGGCAGGTGTGGGGAAGAGGGGAAGGTTTGGGGGAGCAGCAGAGGCTCAGGAGCCTGTCAGGGGCAATCATCTCTATTTAACATCCTCTTGTGGTACCTGCAGCTCCCAGAGCTCCCTGAGGAGCAGCTCCAATGCAGCAACTCTGGGATTGGGATTTACAGCCCAAAATTCACACCTCTAGGCATCTCTATAAATCAGCCCTGAGGTGACCTGGGCACCCCAAAAACTGGGGAAATTCTGCCTGCTGCCTCAGTTTCTCCATGGAAGAATAAAATGGAGGGGAAATGGTTTTCTGGACAGAGCCTGGGTGGATTTGGCTTCTCTACAAGGGCTGGAGGGGACAGGCACTGACCAAAATGTCCTATCCCATAACAGTCCTCTTTCACTGGGATTTAAAAAAAAAAAAAAAAAAAAATTTAAAATCCTTTTTTCTAGTAAAATAAATGTCAATGCTTATAAAAATTTTCTCTTCTCTCAAATAAGGAAAGAAATAAACAGGAGGAAAAAAATGCTTCCTTGCCTCGTTTCTCTACATTTTTGGTCACTCCTTTGCCACCCTCTCCCCGATCTGGAAGAAGTGAAGAGAGAAAGGAGAGGAGGTGAGAAAACACGATGGGATGCAGCTCAGCTGTTCCCATTTTGGTTTTCAAATCCGAGCCACCCGGTTTTCACTTGAGGGATCAGGAATATTTTTAGGAATGGTACAAAATGCAGCCTAACACCCAGGGAGGGGCTGTGACTGCTTTGTCCCATGGGGCTGGTGATGACCCTGGGCACCCCACTGTCCTTTTGGGGTGCTGTGATCCTGGGCAGACAAGGGGAGAGCCCAGCCAAGCCCAGGCAGGGAAATCACTCAGATTTCAGCCAAAGACCCTTCTCACAGGAGATATTTATTCGCTTTGATGAGGAGGAATTCAGGAATCCACACTCCAGGCACCCTCTGACCTTTCACTACCTCATTCCCTCCTGCCCTGCCCTGTTCCCATATCAAACACAAGGGACCAGGTTGAACACTGCAAGGCAACACCACCAAGGCACCAGGAAAAGCCCCAGATGGGTTTGGGGTTTGGTTTTGGTTTTTTTTTTTGGTTTTTTTTTTGGGAAAGGACGGGTGGGAGAGGATCCAAGCACCAGGATCTGCTGGTGCTCACCATGGACAGTGACCACTCCTGGGGAAAGAGGGGCAGGGAAAACAACTGGGAGGAAGAAAAAGAGGGAAAGAAAGAATNAGGGAAAACAATTTGGGGAAGGAAAAGGAGGGAAAGAAAGAAGAGCAGGGAAATAAAGAAAAGGAGGGAAAGAGAAGAGGAGGGAGTGAAGAGCAGGAAAAACAACTGGGGGGAAGAAGAGGGGAAAGAAGGGCAGGGAAAACAAGCAGAGGGGAGAATAAAAGGAGGGAAAGAAAGGAGGGACAGAAGGGGTCCAGGCATCGTTGTGCTCAGCAGTGCCAGCTGCCAGCAGATTTCCCAAGACTGGATGATGCCAGATTCCCAGGATTTATTTGTGCTCTCACTGGAGTCTCCCTGTTCATCCCAGCAATCAGCAGCCATTTATCTGCCAAAGAGGAGAAGGGTTCAGGCTCTGAAGACACTAATTCATCCTGGGAGGAGCAAGGAGGCAGTTCAGGGTGAAAACTGTGACTCCCATGTGGCAGGTTAGTGAGCTCCTGGGTGAGGGATCCCGGGAGAGACTGGGGAGAAGGAACAGCAGCACATCCATCCCAGCTGGGATATGGGAAAAACAGAATGGAAAACTGTGACAGCAGCAGAAAGATCTGTAGAGCCTTGGGGCCTGTGCAGGCCTGATCCCAGCACAGGGCTCACTTTTGATAAAATGCCCATTTAATCCATGGATATTTTGCCTAGCCGTGGAATAGCAACCTCAGCGAAAGCCTCTCAACCACAAAGACTTTAGAGGGCTAAACAGTAAAGATTGGGAATTAAGGAGAATAAATATTAATGAAAGGGGTGGGAAAATCCATCATTCCTCCAGACAATGCTGCCTGTGCTCCTCTGCACGGGGCTGTTGTGTTTACGGCTCTCTGGAGCAGGAGCCGCGTGCTCGGAGGGATCGTGCTGGGCTGGAACTGCAGCAGGAGCCACACAGAGCCTGGAGAGAGCCCACGGGAGAGGGAAAAGGGAGCAGGGGCTGCCCAAAAAAAGGGCAAACATGGGATTCAGCATTCAGGAAACCCTGCGCTGGGGTCGGTGGCTGCGGGTCAAGGCCGGAGCGGCGCAGCCGGAGCCAGCACTGTTACATAAAGGGATGGGGAGCAGCCTGGCCTGGGCTGGATGGAGGAAATGAATCCAATTACAGGATGAAGGGCACAGGGAGAGGATGGACACATTTGGTCTGGAGCAAATCCCTAAAAGGCTTTAAAGCAGGGATGGCAAGAAGAGGACGTGAATGAATTGCAGTGCAGGACACGCAGCCACCACCGAGAGGAGTTGGGGCCTTGGAATTGGGCAGGAGGCAGGAATGGGGCTCTGCACCTGGCTGAGAGAGAACCCCTGCCTCTGCTTCTTCTAGGGACACCGATTTGGCTGCTCCTGGGGATGTTGGAGCGAGGAGCGAGCCCAGCCAGGCAGCAGGGAACAGCCCTGCTGGAAAGAGAAAACAAGCAGGCAACCCCCAAATTTCCTCCGTGCTGATTCCCATAAGATTATAACCCAGCTGCCCATGTCACAGCAGGCTCCAGACTTCCACTGAGAAAACTAAAGGCTTGTATTAGAAAGAGAAAAAAAAAATAAAATAAATTGACCCAGTTATGACAAAACGAAGCAGCACGTTCACGGCATCGCTGTGGAAGCCCATGAGCAGCCACAACAAGGCCCTCGGGAGCAACAGGATTCTACTTCAAATGAGATTTACAAATTAAAATAAGAGAGCTAGATTATTTCTGTGTGCCTGAACCCCCTTTTCTGGCTGCTCAGGCAGGCTCAAGTGGACACTGAGGGGTGGGGGGGGTCCTGCATGTGCATCCCTTGGGAATTCAGGATGAGCCTTTCCTTTGCCTCCCTGACTTTGCAGCCAAACACCTGCCCCTGGTCAGGCAAAGGAGGAGAGCTGGACACAGACCCCTGACCCCCATTTCCCCCTGGTAACTCCTGCCCAGCACCTCAGAGAGCCCAGAAACCAGATCAAAACCCAGCCTGGCTCCAGTTTGTACGGCAGGAAGATCAGAGGGGTGTTTTTGCCATCCCCGGAGCCCAGCACGGCTGGCTGCAGGCACAGCCCCGGGATTTGCCGGCTGCTCCTCGCCGCGGGGCCGGGAGGGACTGTCTTGCACACCTGCCCACTCTGCCACAGCCCCGGGTTGTCACGGAGGGAGAAGTGTTGACAGCACCACACGGAGCGGAGCAGGAGCGCAGCTGAGCCGGGATTGCTCAGCTCCTTGGCAGGGAAGCCACAGGGCCCAAAGAGCGCCTGCCTCTCCAAGGAAATCCTGCAGCGCTCGGAGAGACGTTACCTGCATCAGCAGCAGGAGGAAAAGGAGATGACAGAGCGGGCAAAGACCGGGAGAAGAGGTTGGCGTGGAGGAGCTCTCCTCACATCCCAGCTGCGTTATGGCCTGGGGGGAGAGCCTGGAGCAGGATGGAGAGGGAGAACCTGCGTGGAAAACAGGAGCTGGGGTCCCTCATGCTCAAATTTTGTGTGTGAAAGACAGAAGACAGCCTGCTGTGGAGTCTTATTTTTGGGGATAGAAGCAAGGGCACCTCCCTGTGCACCCCCAGCCCCTGCCCTGGGTGGCTGCCCAGGGCACGGCCACGGAGTCACAGAGCTACCAGCCATGGCCAGGTAATCCCTGCTGGGGGAGGGCCGGCCCAGCAAGCCCAATTGTAAATACATCAGTGTCCTCCTTCTCCCTGCCACACGTTTAAATCTATTTGATCCACTCTAATGGATTGATCTACAAGTTTGTGCACACACATCCTGCTTTGGACGGGCGGCTGGCAGCGCCTCGCCCATCACGGCCTGTCAGCTCCACTCAGCCTCACCTCCAGCGCAGAGCGAATCCAATTACAGGATAAAGGGTTTTCTTCCCCTCCATATGGTCTCTATAACGCTCTGGCTTTATCTTGCCTTAACCCCTTTCCTGGTGAGGGAGCTCACAAGCCCGGCCTAAGCGGCTCAGCGCTGCGGCCCTGGGTGGCTGCTATGTGATACGGGAAACGGGGTCTTCCCAGGGCACCCAGAGGCACATTCCTCCCTCTTTTCCTGCCCACTGGGGAGGAATGAGCCCCCACGGGAGGGAGATTCAGGGCAGCACTGGTTACAAAACCAGCCAGAAGCACAGGAGTGAGCTCGGGCGTGCAGGCAGCATCGCGCTCACGGCCGGGGCTCGCGGGGCTGTGCGACAGCCCAGCACCAGGAGCTCGGCACAGATGTTCCCTTCATGACTGATTTGTTGTGCTTTTGCATTTCCCTCCACCTTGCTCTGCCAGGTGTTTCCTGGGTGCCCCCTGGGCATGTGGGTCCTGTGGCTCCTGTGCCCTGGGGCTGGGACAAACACCGCAGAGGGCTCCAGGAGCCCACCTCCCCCGTGTGAGCTCTGCCTGCCACTGATCCCTGTGAACCAGGCGTGTCGGCTCCGTGCAAGCCGGTTATTTGATTATAATTATCATCCCTCGCTTTACACAGGACATGAAAGCCCAGAGCAGCTCAGGGCCCCGTCACGCCGCGCGCGGACAAACAAAGAGCGAGAGACAATCCCAGCTCAAAGCGCTCGGCAAAGCAGGAAAACCTGCAAGGGGCAAGAAAAGCCTTTTCTTGAGGACAAACAGAGCAGCAAAGCTCTCCTCCCGCATTAGGCAGGGTCTGGAATTTGCTGTTGTAGTAGAGTCAGCGCAGAAAACAACCGGGAGCTCTCCAGGAGAGAGAGCTTTCAACTGAAAGCATCAACTTTCCCCGCTAAGAGACACCAAATGAAAGCCATCTCTGTGACAGGGCTGCAGCAGGAGCCGAGGTTGCATTCAGGACACGTCCTGGAGGGACCAGCCACCCTCACCGGTGTCATTTCCCTGCTCTGGGTTTATTCAAGGCCTTGGCCATTGCTCCGGCTGCGCTGGCCTGCCCAGAGCTCTAAATCCACCTGCCTCGGGGCAGTGACCCAAGGGGACACGTCCGTGAGGACAGCTGGCAGGTGGCTCAGGTCTACCTGCCCCACAGGCAGCTCCCAAAAAGGGGAAGGGCCTGGTCCAGGCCTCTCAGCCCAGTTGTCCCTGGGAAAGGAGCCTGGGCACCAGCCATCAAGCCAAATGTCCCCCACACTCAGCTCCTCTCAGGGTGAGTGGAGAGGATCTGCTGAGCCAGGAAAGGTCCCTCTCCCAAAAATTGCAGCTGAGTGTTCCCCCAGCACCCAGACTTGGTGCCCCTCTTCCCCACACAGCTTTCTTTGCACCACTCTTGACTTTAGGGAGGGCAGGACACCCCGAAGGGGTGCCAAGAAGGGACAGGAGGTGACAATTAACTTTCCCATGGGATACCCATGTCCACATGCAAAACCTTGGAGAGGCACCAGAGCTCTGGGATGCTGCTGGTGCTGGCAGCAAGGCCCAGGTGTTTTGGAAGTGAAATATTGGAGCTGAAGACTTGTCTTCTCTTTTGAAGGTGGGCCACAGTGAAATATTGGAGCTGGAGAGAGCTGCTTTCTCCCATGGGAGTTGGGAGGGGCACACTGGAACTGAAATGGATGCACAGCTGGTTTTGTACATTAGAATTTCTGGGATCTTCTTTGATATTCAACTCATTCTGCAACAACGTGCCAAATTTTTGTACATCTGGAGCCTGACCACAGTCAGGAGAGGCAGGAAATTCCTCCAGGGGAAGCTCTGTGAGACACGAGGCCACAGGACTCCTCCACTCTCCACTCATCCCCTCGAGGAAGACCTGGAGCAGGAATTTGGTGCCTGGTGGTTTCACGGTGCGGCGATTCCAAGAGGCACAATTCCATCCCGTGGGGAGCCCTGCTCCCGGGGCACCTGAGGCTGGCCTGACCCACTTCCCTGCACCACATCCTACTTCTGCTCCCACTGGATCTGCACAGGCGGATCAGGGATTAGGACACCATCCATCCCAACTCCCCCTTAGCCTTCCGCTCCCAGCCTCCAGCTCAGAGATGCTCCAGGCGTGCAGGAGGCCTCATTCATCCCACGGGACAATGGTGACTTTTTCCATGGGCTGTGCCTTGGGGAGGGCAGTGAGGAGGAGGAGGCCCAGCTTACCTCGTTATCCGATCAGCTCCCTTAACGCCCCACATCCCCAGGATTAGTGGAAGAGCTTCCCTAAGGCGCCTTAGGCAGGTCCCCTGGAGAAGGAGCACCCATGACCCAGAAGGAAGAAATGGGGAAGAGGAACTTGGATGAGATGGAGCCTTGGCACTGGCCCTGCTGGGAAGGGTTTCCCAGGCTCGTGTGTGCTGGGCTGGGGATCCCAGACTCCGTGCTGAGAGCCTGGGAAAAGCTCCCTTCCACCCTCTGGCTCTCCCAGGCTGGGCTGGTCTCTCCACACTCTCTGCAGAGAGTTCAGGACGTCTTTGCTGAGCTTTGCCCCATGGCACAACTGTGTGTGATCAGGGTCACACAACCAAGAGCCCTGTCCCAAAACGCCACATTTACCAAAAAATTACCAACAGCATTACCTTCGGGATGGGAAGTGGCTTTTCCTCCTGCCTTTGCCCAGCTCCAGGCCTTTGGCTGTGTCAGCAGAGCCGGGATTTCCTCTGGGATAAGGACCCCAGAAGCCCCCACACCAAAGCAAAGCCCAACCAACAGCTCAGACCCACAAAGCTCGGCCCAGTCTTCCCCCAGTGACCTCCCCGAGGGCAGAGCTGGCCACTCTCCAGTCCCCAAGTGGTCTCACAGCGTCCTTCAGCCGCCCGGGGACACCCCAAACCTGTGACACACTGTGGAGCCCAGCACAGCCCCATTTCCACATCAGCCACTCCCAAACTCCCCGCTGCTCCTCCCATCTTTGCCCCTCTTCCCAAGCGCTCCCCACCCCATCCCTTCCTGCCCCCAACACCCTAAACAACATTAAACACTTAATGGCAATTAATACGCTTTAATGCAGGTTTTGGGGCCAACTGGCTGCTTAGAGGGTGCTTAAACCATCAGCCCCTCTCAATCCCGTTGCCCTTGTCATACAAAGTTAGCCGGGCCCCTCGTCAGCCTCCCCCCTCCCTGGAGGAGGCCGGAGGGTATAAAACCACCCCGGGGCGCGGCACCGCCAGCCCCCGGCGCGGCGCAGGGCAGGCCACCACCTCCGTCCCCTCAACTTTTGCTGCTCCTCGTAATTCACTCGTTCTTTTTTTTAGATTTGAGGGGAATCCTCTCGCTGCGCATTTTCCGCGCTGGGAGGGGCTGGGGCTTCCCTTGTTTCGTGAGTCGGGGTCGGAACGCAATCCATTGCAGAAAACCCTCCGGCAGAGGAGCAGCTCCCGTAGCGAGGGCAGGATGAACGGGACGGAGGGGGTCAATTTTTACGTGCCTATGTCCAACAAGACGGGGGTGGTGCGGAGCCCCTTCGAGTACCCGCAGTACTACCTGGCCGAGCCCTGGAAATACCGCCTCGTGTGCTGCTACATCTTCTTCCTCATCTCCACCGGCTTCCCCATCAACTTCCTCACCCTCCTGGTCACCTTCAAGCACAAGAAGCTCCGGCAGCCCCTCAACTACATCCTGGTCAACCTGGCGGTGGCTGACCTGTTCATGGCCTGCTTTGGCTTCACCGTCACCTTCTACACCGCCTGGAACGGCTACTTCGTGTTCGGCCCCATCGGCTGTGCCGTGGAGGGATTCTTCGCCACGCTGGGAGGTAAGGGCTGGGAATGGGGGCTTGGGGCTTCCTTCTCCAGGGCTTCGAGAGTCCGGTTCCATCCCTTCTTGGCACTGTTGGGATGTGCAGCATCGTTGCCCCTCGTGTGGGGCTCACCCCGCGCTTAGAACTGGGGTGGAAAACTGATTTCTGCGTGCTTGACCCCGATAGCAAGAGGCCTTTGCGGCGGGGAAAGGAAGCCCGGGAAGAGATCCTGGTTTGCAGGATCCAGCCTGGGGTCACCTGGCCCTGCTGGTCGCTGGGGGTGTCGTGCCAAGGTGGTTACCAGAGACCTGCCAGGGATGACCACAGCATGTTCCTGAATCGAGGCCAAGCAGCTCGGACCAAGCACAGGCTCGGAATCAATCGCCTTAGAGGTCTTTTCCCAACTTTCATGATTCCATGATTACTCCTTTGACCAAAGCCTTCCCTTCCTGGGGACATTGAGGGTTTAGATGGGGAAGAGAAATCCCTCAGGAAGGGAAGTCCATGGAAGAGTTACAGGTGTGGAGAGATGAGAGGGCCCAGAGCTTATCCAGGGGCAGAAGGAAGGTGAGGAGGATCAAGGGTGATTCCCAGGCCCTGCAGGAGTGGCTCACCTCTGTCCCAGCTGCACAGATTTGGGTGGCCTTGGGATTTTCCTCAAGGCATTTCTCAGGGACACGAGTGCTGCCAACACTTTGCCCTGCAGAAAAACAGGGAGAATTCACTCAGCAACCGGAGCCCACGCAGCCAGCGCTGCCCACGCCAAACCTGGTGATGGATCTGACAGCCAACAGTCCTTGGAGTGACCCAGAGCCACCACTGGCTTTCCTTCCCCTAAACACAACCATGCTGCCCTGAAAACACTCATTTTTAAATGAGTATATGTTCTGCCAAAGGCACAGCTGAATGTCCCAATCCAAGCCAAGCAGCAAGGAAAGGCTTCATTTTGGGGTCAGAAAATCCCAAAGTCTGCCCCATCCCTGCTCAGTGAGCCTTGGGCAGCATTATTTTGCCTTTCTAATGTTTGTACCTCTCAGAGGAGGAGGAGGAGGAGGAGGAGGAGGCTGCTGTTCCCAGGGAAGGAACTTGGCTGGGAAGCAGCGGCTGTGTGAGCAGCAGGTCCCCAGCGAATCCCAGCACAGGGTGTCGTTATCAGCAGCTTATCACAGCTGGGGGCATTAGCAGGCTTACAGCACCGACTAAACGCTCCCAAATCCCCTGAAGTTTAATTATCCCTCATAAATACATGTGCACGTTTGCCCACCCACNTGCAGGTTTGCCCACCCACGCAGGGCCCCCCCTACCCACATCTCCCCCGATCCAGAGCCAGCCGAAGGCTTGTGAAATGCACATTTAAAGGAATCAACAGGTTTGGAGGCATCTGGCAGCATTGCCGGGAATTGTGCTTCCCCACGCCCAGGTGGGATTCACCCCCTTGATTCTTAATTTATTAAAACCCCCATGGTGATTCCTCCTCTGCCCCCAGCATCCCAGAAGCTCCAGAGGATTCCCAGTTTTTTAGCAGGATGCTGCTTACCCCACGCTGATCTCCAGCTCCCTCTGCTCTTCTCTGGAAGCACCAAGGGAAGGTGGAGCCCGGAGGGGTTCTGACCACTCCGTGGGTTCTCCCTCTCCTCCCCGCAGGCCAGGTCGCCCTGTGGTCCCTGGT
>VWZN01009047.1:325761-341946 GCA_013396955.1 Regulus satrapa
TCCTCCCCACACCCTTCTCCCATCTCCCCTCCCCGCCCTCCCATTCTCAGCTCCCTGCCAGCCCCACAGGAGCCTCAGGGACCCCAACCCTTTGGTGGCACGATGCCCCCAGCCCCAGAGGGATCCAGGGGGGCTTCCCCATACACCTGGGGCTGCTGCTGGCCATGGAGAAGCAGCTCCAGCCTCCTCCAGACTCTCCATTTCTCCTTCACCCTGCCTGCCCATATTTTTCTTGTTCATCAGACTGACAAATGGGCAGAAAACAGACTCCTGGCGATTTCCTGCACAGGCTGCCCACTCCTCCTCTCCCCTCGGCGATGACTGAGAGCTGAAAAAGCAGGAATAGCATATAAATTTCCTCCCTGCTTTAATAAATACCTCTATTACCTTGTGCTTTCCCCCGGCTCCCTGTGCAGCTCCTGCTGCCTGCCAGGCAGATGTGATAAACCAAAATTCGCATTTCTGTGGGGAATCAGCAGCAGGGCTCAAGGCAGGCTGGCAGCAGCATGGGAGGGGTGAACCTCCCACCTCGGGGGTCTGGCTGCAGCTTCACATCATCCCCCAGGGAGATGAATTAATTCATTTATTACCAAAGGGGAGCTGGGGTTTGTCTGCCCCTCTTTGACACCTGTCCTGGTCCCAGGGCTGGAGGGGTCCCTCCCTTCCCAGAGGCTTGTCCCAGACACCTCTGTGCCCCTCAGAGTGAGCCTGGGCTTTCCTGAAGGGTGGGAATAAGGACAAACCCTGCTAAAATCTCACCCAGAGGGTGCAGGGGGAGCAGAAGGGTTTGGAGGTGGAGGGAAAGCTATCACAGCTGTGATCTGGGCTCTGGGCAAAGCCCCGAGCTGGATTTCTCCTCCCTGGGCCTCCTCCTGACCCAAATGCTTCCTGAGGGCTCCCAGGAGGGGATGTATCACCAGGGGACACCTGAGCAGTGCAGGAACAGCCCCAGCATCCCAGCGGGATGCAGAGACCTCGCTCCATCCCCACCCAAACCCCACCTGAAGGACAACGGGCAAAACCCACCAGCCTTTTACACCCCCAGCGCTGCCAGGAGCCCCTGGGACATTGCTGTCCCCTCTGGCACTGTCCCCATCCCCGGGCACAGCGCTGCGATCTCGGCTCCTCCTCCCCCAGAGCTGGGTGGATGGCACTGCTTTGCAAGGCCGGGGGGGGGAAGAAAAACACCTTCAAAAGGAGCATTAGGAGGTGGCAGCCACCCAATTTCCCCCTTAGCCAGCGATCGCTGTGTCTCATCCGCTTCCTGGAGTCTATTTAACTTCTAAATTTAACAAGCTCCTCAACAAGTAGCAGCAGCAAGTGGCAGCGCCCGGCTCCCACTCTGCAAGTGGCATTTGGGGGCTCGGCCCGAGAATGGGAAATTTCTGCAGTGTCTCTTTGATTTATGGCTCTCGTTAATTCTCCAGGAGGGCCCCGAGCTGCCCCGAGCGCACCGAACCTCCGAGGGATAAATAATTTACCAGATGGTTAAATATTCTTTAAGGTCTGGAGAACAGCAGCAGGAGCGGGGATTTCGGAGGGGGGGAGTGACACAAAACTACAAATTGAGCCCAAAAAAACGGCAGGGGATGGCCTGGAGCAGGGAAGAGAGGGACCAGGACATCCAGGGAAGGAAGGATCAGGATATCCAGGGAAGGAAGGATCAGGATATCCAGGGAAGGAAGGATCAGGACATGCAGGGAAGGAAGGATCAGAATATCCAGGGAAGGAAGGATCAGGATATCCAGGAAGGAAAGGATCAGGACATCCAGGGAAGAGAAGGACCGGGACATCCCAGCCCTGCTACAGTGGGATGAGCACAGCCAGGGGTTCTGGGGGATTGTCCCACCCAGATGTGCCCTTCCAGCTGTGCTGTGCCGGTGTGCAGGGCTGCTCTGCCCCTCCAAAGGAAGGGATGGATGAGGGGCAGGGAGGGAAGGGAGGAAGGTGCCAGCAGGGAGGCGGCCGGGCCTTGCAGGGCTGGAGCAGGGTCCGGTGTCAGAGAATGCCCCAAACTGGCCCTGCCTGGTGCCCTCGGGGGCCGAGCTGGAGGGACGCAAGGATTTGGCAGCAGAACCTTGATGAAATGTGGTGCCAAGGAGATGTTTCCTCCTCCTTTCCTCCTCCCCAGGGATCAGGGCAGCATTCCCAGCGAGGGGAATGACGCTGGGGGGAGACCACGGGGCGAGAGCAGAGGTTGGAGAGGAGAGTCCAAGCGCTCCTGATGCACAAAGGTCCTCCCGGCACCTCTCGGCTCCGGCTGGGGATGCTCGGGGCTCCGCAAAGCAGCGGGCAGCCCCGAGCCCCCCGGATGGAGGTAGATGGCAGCAGAGGCTGCTCCTTGCGGCACCGGGATGCGACAGCCCCCGGCAGGGTTTGAGCACCCGGCTCGCCCCAGCTCCTTCTCCCCGCCTTTCTCTCCCGAAGCAGAGCCCGGAGCTCAGGGCTGAGCTGGATTTCTGCCTGGCTGGGATGCAGCTCAAACTCCTCTGTGCTCAGAGTTGGGCTCTGTCCTGGCTCTCTGCCCTTCCTGCACCCCTGGACACCCCTAAGCTGCCACCCCGAGCTCAGCTTGGGGGTTTTCGTTTGGTTTTCTCCACTGGTCCTTTTGGGGAACACACTGATTTTTTTTCCTGCTCGTCCACCCCTCCCTCACAATTCCAAACCCATCTCAGCCCTTCCCTGTATTTCCCAGGTGCCTGATGAGGCTCAGCACGTGATTAAGAAATGCTCTAGGGAGGCTTTTCCCCAAAATCCCTGCCAGAGGGGTCCTATGGGATCCCTACTCCCTCAGGGATGATGAGCAGGGCCCTTCCCCAGAGGGTTCATCCCAGCTGCCCCTGATGAATAGATCCTTAATAATGAGACTTGATTAGAGCCTGATATACTCCTGAGGGGTTATTTGGATCTACAGCCAAGTGCCAGAGAGGAGAGAGACCCTTGGGGCTGAGCTGGGACAAAATTCCTGAGCTTTACCAAGCCCTGCTTGTTTAAAGGACTTTTAAAAAGAGGATTTTTTTTCCTAATTCCCATCCCAAGAACCTGCAGAGAAGTGAGAGAGGGGTCTCGTTCTGCCCTGCCCTGAGTTCTGGGGAGTCCTGGCACTCCTGAGATCCCCAGCAGGGGCAGCTCCCAGCATGGGGAGGGGGGGGCTGGACGGATCCGTACCATGGGCACAGGGAGAGAGAGACCACGGCACAGCCGCTGGCACACGGCCAGAGCTCTGTGATGCTCTTTTATTTCGAGGGCAGCAGCCACCGCCTCCTTTTCCTCTCTTTTTTTTTTTTCCCTGCTTTTCCTCCTTTTCCTAGTTCTCCTCCTCCTCCTCCTCCCTCTCCGGGCTGCAGCCTCCCGCCCGCGGTGCAGATGGCCCAGCATATGGGCAGCCTCCCCTCGTGCTCGCACCTTGTAAGCAGATTCTGTCAGGTTTAAAGAGGAGAAGCTTAATTAAGCAGTTGTGTGTACAATTATGTCCTTAATTATCTCCGCGTTTCGCTTCTTTGTTGTTCCCCCGTTTGCGAGAAGTTTGGGAACAACCACAGGCGTCCAGCAGGAGCTTTTTCCCTTCCCTGTTTTCTCTTTCCTCCCTCCTCCTGCCTCATTTTAGGGATTTTCTGGCTGAGGGGAGCTGCAGGACGAGCCCCCCGGGCACTGGGGCTCATCGAGCCCAGCTCGGTTCCCAAACCAGAGCAGGTTGCCAGCAGGGCAAAAAGCTCAAAAGCAGCTTCAGCCCTGGATTTCTCATCTCCCACATCTGTGCTCCAGCAGCCCCAGTGCCCCAGCCCTGCCCCAGCACCCTCGGGAATAAACAGACCCTGTGAGAGCATCATCAGGGTGATGCTTAATTGCTCCCATACCCCAGGAATGCCACCCAGGGGGCCTAATTAATTCCGCTAATTACCCCGTTCCCCCCCATCTTCTAGTTTGGACACATCTCCAGGGACATCTCGGGGTGTTCTGGTCCCCTCCTCCCTCTCTGGAGCCACCTGCAGAGATCAGGGACGAGAGGTGGCACAAACAACGGGCTAATTTGTGGTGGTGCTTTTATTTTATGCTCAGAGCACTAAACAGCCATAAACATCCCAAGCTGGAGATGCTGGAGCTGGGGGTGTTTTTATTGTTTGTAAGACCTTGAAATTTTGCCATGAAGCTTTTATTAAAAACAACCCCGATCTCTCGTTTCTCTAATTGAGTGTATTTCAAAACCCACATGCCTGCATTTGTACCCGGGTATGTTTATCTCACCACCAGTTAATTTTTATTTACCTTCCAGTGAAACTCATCTTCCTCCTTAATTCCCAGGCCTGTATTTGCTTTCAAATCAGAATTGGACCCAACAATCAGCCGTATATTTAAGGTGCCATTAAATCCTCAGCTCTGCTCTCGCAGCTTCCAAACCAGGCGGCTCAAAGCACAGCAGTGACCTCCCCCTCCTTTTCCAGACATCCCAGCGGGGAAAATGAATCTTCATCCAGCTGAGAGGTGTCAAGTGCCGGGAATGAGCCCGGGGAGAGCGACAGGAACGATGGGGGGGCTGCAAAGGGAGGGGTGAGAGGAGATTGGAGGGAAAGAGGAGAGGAACAATCTGTCCCTGGGGTCAGGGATGGAGAGATTTGGGCTGGCCGGGAAGGGAAGATCTGTGGAGGGCTCAGCAGTGGAGGGGGCAGACTGGAGCCCACCAAGCTCAGGTTCACGGCACCTCCGGCCCCTGCTCGCTGCCGTTCCCAGGAAAGGCTTTGTGTCCCTGTCCCGACCTGCCAGCAGGGCTGGGGAGTGGATCAACCCCTTCCCCGCCAGCCTGGGGGGAGCGGGAGGGGCTGGGGGCTGCCTGCTGCTCCAAATTCCTGAGTTTCCACCAAAACCTGCCCTTTTGGAGTGGCAGCAGGGAGCTCCCTCCTCTTCGGTGGTGTGTCCGTCTGTCTGTCCCTGAGCTGGCCCAAGGCAGAGCACAACGTCTCCAAGTGGGGCTGGGACAGCTCNTTCCCAGGAAAGGCTTTGTGTCCCTGTCCCGACCTGCCAGCAGGGCTGGGGAGTGGATCAACCCCTTCCCCGCCAGCCTGGGGGGAGCGGGAGGGGCTGGGGGCTGCCTGCTGCTCCAAATTCCTGAGTTTCCACCAAAACCTGCCCTTTTGGAGTGGCAGCAGGGAGCTCCCTCCTCTTCGGTGGTGTGTCCGTCTGTCTGTCCCTGAGCTGGCCCAAGGCAGAGCACAACGTCTCCAAGTGGGGCTGGGACAGCTCCTCCCCTGAATGCCCTGCCCCACTCCCCAGTTCCCTTCTCCTCCCCCCAATTCCCTTCTCCGCTCTTCAATTCCCTTCCCCACTCCTCAATTCCCTTCCCCACTCCCCAATTCCTATCTCCAATCCAAAATTCCCTTCCCCGCTCCCCAATTGCCTTCTCCACTCCCCAATTCCCTTCTCCACTCCCCAATTCCCATCCCCACTGCCCAATTCCCTTCCCCGCTCCCCAATTCCCTTCTCCACTCCCCAATTCCCATCCCTACTCCCCAATTCCCATCCCCACTCCCCAATTCCCTTCCCCGCTCCCCAATTCCCTTCTCCAGTCTCCAATTCCCATCCCCACTCCCCAGTTTCCACAGCCAAGGGATGTGGGCAGGCACCGGGGCCTGGAGGCTCTGGAGATGTCTCACCCCAGCCTGGCGCCTGTTTTGGGGCACAGCGGGAGAGAATTTGGCAGCATCAGCATTGGGATCAACGCAGCCAAGTCCCTGCTGCTTCTCTCCAGCCCCAACATCCCCATCCAGGCAGTTTGGGATGCGGGACGAGGCTGGAACACAGGGCAGAGAAATCCCCTGCACCCTGAGCCCACCCCCCCGAGGATGCTGAGGCAGGTTCAGGGAGCCCAGGGCTCTCCTGGCCCCGCTGTCTCTCGGTTATTCCCACTTCCCGCGCTGTCCAGCAGGAATTACACCCTGCAGGAATTACACCCTGGAGGAATTACACCAGGCAGCACCAGCAGCCCAAAGCAAACACAATATTTTAAAGTCCTTCCCAGCCTAACCATCCCCAGCGCTATTAATAACACTTGTAAGGAGTTGTTCTTGAATAGATATGATTTTTATCTTGACAGCGTCTCCCTAAATCATTTTTATCCCCACGAAGTTTGCGAGGAGCAGATTTTCTGAGAGCCATTTATCTTGGCAAATATCCCCACCCCTGTTTATTGCTCGCTCCCTCTTTAGTTATGGTTTGAGTTGTTCCTCAGCCTCAGCTCCCAAATCCCTCTGTCCCCTCTGCCCCCTCCACGTGTGTTTTGCTGGTGGCAGCAAAATGAAATCACATCCTCAAATCTCTGTGGCTGAGAAGCTGCTGGGAGGTGGGAAGGGGGTGTGAGCTCGTTGTCAAACATCCTCCTGTCTTTCTTCCCCCCGTGTCTTCAGCCACAATTTCGATTCGCGAAAATGAATGTTTTTTCCCCGTAAAAAAGGCACAGATCTCCCCTGAATGATCAGCTTTCCTCGGCAGAAAAGCGGCCACAGCCCCCTCGTTGTGGCAGATGGACAAAGGCACAGGAAAAGCTGGAGGCAGGGAAGGCAGTGGGGGACATTCCGGCTGTCACATCCATCACTCGCTTGGGAATAAAGACTTTGTAAAGAGAACTGTGGGGAAAGGAGCAGATTGTCTGACACCGCTCGGGAAACACCCATTCTGCTGGCAGATGGCCCGGGCTGCTCCTGCTGGGGGGAATGAACCCATCCCGGGGGGGCTGAACTCACCCCAAACCTGCTGAACTCACCCCAAAGGTGCTGAACTCTGGGAATGCTGAACTCTCCCCAAAAGTGCTGAACTCACCCCAAATGAGCTGAACTCACCCCAAAGGTGCTGAACTCACCCCAAAGGTGCTGAATTTCCCCAAAATGTGCTGAACTCTCCCCAAAAGTGCTGAACTAACCTTGGGGGTGCTGAACTCACCCTGAAAATGCCACACTTACCCCGCGCTCTGGCTGGCACTGGGACCCCTAAGGTGGGTTGCAGCAGGGTTTGGGCTGCAGGAGGTGCAGGGACAGCACCGGGACCCCCCTCGATTTAAAAGCCTGAGGGCAGAGCATCCCCTGGGCTGGGAGGCCCCACCCAACCCCTTCCCCTGCCCTGCAGAGCTGCGGAGGGCAGAGCAGAAGATGGAGCAGCCCTGGGCGAGAGCAGCACAAAAACTGACTCGGAGAGAGAGAGAGGGGAGGAGGGAGGAAGGAGCAGCGAGCGCCAGGAGTAATAAAATATTCCAGAACTCAATTAAGAAATGACAGGCAGGGCCAGCGGAGCGGGCTGGGCACGCGGTCCCACCGCAGCTGGGCCCGGAGCAGGCTGCCCCTGTGGGACTGGGGGGGTTTTATGGGATGTGGCACTCTGCCATCCCACCGTGCAAATCAACCTGGAGCCGGGCAGCGCCGCTCCTGTCGTTCCCAAAGGCTTCCCGAGCCCTTGTAAAGGAACACCTGTTACCAGGCCGCCGCTAACGGCCCCGCTGGGGAACGCTGGAGCTGCCTCCGTGATTAATGGGTTTGGCAGGAGCCGAGGAGGGGAGCCAGGAGAGCCCCGGGGGCCTGGAGGCAGCAGAGGTTGGTCCCCCACGAGGATTTGGTGGCTGGAGCCCCCGCCAGGTGGAATGCAAGAGGCAGAAGCTTCTCTGAGTTCCACGGGAAGGGAGAATGATGCAGATGTTGAGTTGGAGTCTTTGGATGGTCCAATGTGTTGGACTGCACGGGCATGGAGGGGAGATATAAGTACGATTTCTAGTTGTGATTTGGAGTAGGTAGGTAGAATATACCCTAAGCACTTTAGAAATGCTTTAAGTACCTTAGGAAAATAGAAGTCTTTGAAACCCTGACAAGCCCTAAGGCCCAGTTCTATGGCCTGCCTCCAAGACATAACAAAACCATAATAGAAATATTGTTTGCATTATTTAAGATAGGACAGATAGAAGAGAGTACACGCATAAATAAGCGTAAAAACTGACACTGCTTTCCATACGTTGGGATTGAGTTTTGGCGGGCGTAGAAAGTACGGTTAGAATCATGGGTTCAGTTCACTGGTGAATTCATTAATACAATCCCCTTTATTGGGGTGAGTCGCCATGCAGGAATGGATGAAAAAGAAGAAGATCACACGTAACTGAAAAGAAGAAAGAAGAGCAGAGCTGCCTGATGGATTTCTGCCCATGAAACCCCGGCCAGAAGACGCTGTCAAGGCCTTTGCTACACGGGACCCTACGCTGGAGACTTTTAGCATGGACTTCAACAATTTAAAACCCCGCCTTCAGAGAGATGCCTTTTCTGCAGATAAACCCTCACAGCAAACGAGGAACTTTCTGCCTCTTCGAAGGATCAAATAATTTCTGACCTCGACACTCATGCAGCCCCGCGGGGCAGAGTCCGCCTCACGTAGCTGGAGCCTGGGGAAGCTGTTCCCAGCCTGCTGCTGGGCTGGGAAAAACTGCAAATTCCCAGGTGTGAGCAATCCCAGCCTCCAGCCAGCCCGGGGGGGGACAGCACCGACCTTTGTGGCTCAGAATGAGACTCATTCTTCCTTACAGGGGTTTTTGGTGGAAGACAGGAGAGCCCTGAGCGTCCAGGAGGCCAGGCAGGGCTGAGCTGGCATTCCTGGGGCTGGAGACTTCGGGATGATGCAGCCACAGGGTTTGGGCTCCATCTCACCCCACTCCTCCTGCCTGAAACCCTCTCCCGGGAATGCCACCAGGAGCTGCAAGTGCCACACAGGCAGAGCTGCTGGAGAGCTCTGTGGCTGTCACCGTGCCGGGGACATCGGGGCTGGTGGAGCCCCCATGGCTTTTTGCAGGACGGGGCTTTGGAATCCCCCGTGAGGAGCCACCCACACTGGGATCCCTGCAGGGCCATGCCAGGGGCTGCCAGGAGCCTCTGGGCCACAGCCACGTCCTTTAGGAAGGGCCAGGAACCCCTCGGGAGGTGGAATTCAGTGACCCAGACTCACCTCCCCGGCCCACGGGTCTGGAGGAGCAGCGGGGTGAGCTTTCCTACAATTCCTACACCTTTCCCATGGACATGAAAAGCAAGGTTTGCAGGCTCCGCAGGTGAACAGGGAACGTGAACAGGTGCAATCTGTGGTCCCTCGGCTCAGCTCACGTCTGCGTGCTCGTTTCTCTGCTCTCAGGATTGCCCTCCGCGCGTTCCTGTGCCTGATATGGTTTGGCATTCTTTGCTGGAACCCACCTTGGGACCTCTAGAGACACAAGCAAACCCTTTGCCCCAGTTTATTAGTCCTTCAATTCAGCCTGTCTCAGGGTTTCTAATCAAAACAAGGGGATTTTCTTTCAGTTTTGCCTGTGTGTTATTTGAAAAACGCCGAAAATTTGGTGGATTGGGTTCTACAAAAGAACTATTCAAAAACTTAAATTAAAACATGTAAGGCTTTTCTCAGTCTCATGTGCGGAGTGGCCTCTACTCCCCCCCTTCTGTTGATCAAGAACGCGATTTAAGGTGGGATGCACTGCCAGCCAGTGGGTGCTCTGCTCATGGAATGGGAATTTGGGAATTGCTGGAGGGAAGTTTCTCCTCCCCAGGTGTGGGCAGGAGGCTCCTCCCGGCTGTCAGCAGCGCTGCCGAGCTGGCAGTGGGTAATTAAACCTTTTATTCCGTGCCTGGAGGCGCGAAGGCATCAAGGGCTCTTATCAAAGCAAGAACCCAGTGGGGAGGGAAGAGATGCCAAAGCTGCCTGGAAGAAACTTTGGGCTTCATCCTCCTCTCCCAGCTCTTCAAATCCACCCTGTGAACAGCTGGTCCACGTTCAACCGTGTGTGTGCTACGGTGTCTCCTGTCCCAGCAGCTCCATTCCCAGCTCTGCTCCTCACCCTGGCTCAGGATCCCAGGTCAGAGAGCCCATGGATCCACGTGATAAAGGGAATTTCTCTCCCTCCCTCACCCCAAACACCACCCTGTGCATGAGATGTGACCCAGAGGTTCCTCCGCTGGCTCTGCTGGGGGATGCTCAGAGTGAAGGGACAGCAGCATCTGCTCAGGACGGGCAGGAGGGGCTGTGCCTGGGAGTGGGGAGACAAAAACCACCCCAAAAGTTGTGGCAGAAGTGCTGGCTGCAGCCCAGCTCAGTGCACAGAGAGGGGACAGGTCCTGGCCCTGCCCCAGCCCCCCAGGACCTGCTGTCCCCAGCCCAGGATTTGGGGCCCTCTCTGTCCCCCCCAGGAACAGAGCTCGGTCCCCCCTAGAGTTCTGGGGGAGCAGGAGCAGCACAGAGGGGACGTGACAAGAGCTCCAAGGCGGAGTGAATTTTCCAGCTCTTGGATACAAGGAAGAATCATAACGTCGTTTATCATCTTTAAAGATACGCAGAGTCGGCGAGAGAATGAATTCTTCTTCATAACCCAGTTCCCAGGATATTTTTACTGTGCATCATAAATTATAATACCTTTTTATTTTTGCTTTATGGCCTGTCCCCCGCCAATTCTGGTGATCTACATCCTCATCCCCCCCAGTGCTTTAGGAACAATCCCTGCCTGTCTCTCTCCTCCTCCCATCAGCTCCCCAATCCCTCTCCTTCCACCAAACATCTCTTTTTCCCCTTGTCCACCCACGGAGCCGGGGCTGGGGAGCTGTGGGAGTCGCCAGGAGTGGACAGTGACACCTCTGAGCTGCTGCAGAGCCTCAGGGCAGGTGTAGCCATGGCCACAGCTCTGAACCACAGCAGGGAGGGCACCTCCAGCTCCTGGCAGGGCTGAACCAGCCCAGCAGCTCTCTCAGAGCTCCCTGGGTGGCTGAGGCAGCCCTGAGCACCCCTTGCCCCTCACACCTGGGCACACCCCAGCTCCAGGTGTTCCTGAGATGGGGACAGCTCTGAGCTGAGCCTGGCCCTGCCCTGGTGCAGCAGGGATCCCTGTCTGCGGATGGTTTGGGCTCCTGGTTGGTTTCTCCACCAGCACAGCTCAGATGTGGGCCAGGGTGGAGATTTCAGCTCCATTTACACCTGAAATTCAGAAGGGAGCAGCCCAGTGCAGGTGAGGGGACACCGAAGGATGCAGCCCTGCCTGAGGCAGCTCCAGACTTCCCAAACCCTGGGGATGACCCTGCGGGGAGATCCCCCCTGCCCAGGGCAGCCCTTCACACCACCTCACAGGGGTTTTATCCCCACAGCGATGCCAGGAGCCCAGGGAGCTCCCACTGCCCAGCTCAGCATTCCCGTGTCCGTGGCATGGGATCCTCTGTTCCCAGGAGGATCAGCCCAGCCAGAAGGTGCTCAGAGCAGCTTCCACAGCTCCTTTCTTTACAAAACCTCCTCTCTTTAAGGAAAAATCTGTTTACAAAGCTCACCAGGTGGGGAATCCCTGTGAGAGAGAGGGGGGGACGGTGTCCAGGACTTCTTCCACAGCCTCCCACCCCTCTCTGTGGGGGGAATCCAGCCGTGGAGCAGGAGCTGGGGAGGAGAGGTGAGTGTTTATCCCTGGGAAATACGGAGGTTTTCCATGACGAGGCTGGCTAGGAGCATTACATCTGCCACGCCGAGCCGGGGCTTTGCACGGGGCTCAGGCGCCCGTCAGGGAGAGGCTTTGGGCATGTGGGGATGTACAGGAAAGCAGGCGTCTCCTAGGAAGAGCCAGCACGGCTCACAGCATCGTGTTTCCCTGTGCTGGGCGGCGATTTGGGGCAGGGACTGCGTTCCCCAGGCCCAGATGGGATTTTCAGGGCTAACAGAAAATCCTCATCGCCGTCGTTCCCGTTGTCCAGCGTTCTCGCGGCCATCTGCAGCCCTGCACCTGCATGAGGGATGGATGGGGCTCTTGCACAGACCCACTGTGGATAAATAAACATTCTGTGCCCCCAAATCCGGCACGGGGGCGTGGGCAGAGAGGAGCAGGAGCTGCTGGATGTGGCCACAGCTGGAGCTGTGCTTGGCTGGTCCCTGCCCAGCGCCGCCGGGGCTTCTCGGGGAAAAATGGGAACAGGGGAGCAGGTGAACAGCCAGGAAAACGATGGCTAAGAGCACAACCAGGGGATGGTTCTGTCCCGTTGCACTGGAGCCCGGGCGATTACCTGTGGCTGGTTACAAGGCAGGGCTGTGGGTCATTGCCAGGGGGGCTCGGCAGGGACAGGAGGCTCATGAACAGCAGCTCCTCTGGGAGCCAGAGCATCCCTGGAGCATCCCTGGAGCATTCCCTGGAAAATTCCTGGAACATTCCAGGAGCATCCCATGAGCATTCCAGGAGCATTCCCAAAGCATTCCCCGGAGCATTCTTGGAGTATTCCAGGAATATACCCAGAGCATTCCCAGAGCATCCCAGGAGTATTCCAAGAATATACCCAGAGCATTCCCAGAGCATCCCAGGAGTATTCCAGGAGCATTCCCAGAAGGAATTTCCAGGAGCATCCCAGGAGGGAATTTCCAGGAGCATTCCAGGGAGCATCCCAGGAGTATTCCAGGAGCATTCCCAGAAGGAATTTCCAGGAGCATCCCAGGAGGGAATTTCCAGGAGCATTCTTCTTTCCTTCTTATCCCATCACCCGGGAGGCTTGAAACGGACACAGGGAGGGGCTGGGGAGCAGCTCCGGACAGATGCCTGCCCAAAGCCTGGGAAAGGCGGTGGAAGGGGCTCGGTGGTGCCTGCCCGCAGGGTTTGGAGAAGCCAAGGGGTCAGGGCTGGGTCAAACCCCAGCCCTGTTCAGCCCGGGGCTGCCTCTGAGCACAGCCAGGTCTGGGGGTCCCAAACCGAGACGGGGCCTAGGGAGGGGACAGAAAACAGTTCTGTGCTCACCCTAGGGCATTTCTGAGCCCGTGGAGGCAGAGCCAGGCCCACGGTGCCCGAGGATGTGGGGACACATCAGCCCGGGGCAGCTGCGAACCCTGCGAGGAGAGCGGGCCGGGCGGGCGGCGGCGGGGAACAGGGCAGCAGTGACAAATGAGTTTAATTCCTGGGCAGACACCGATGGGAGGGGGTGATTAATGAGCCCAGCACCTCGCAGTGGCCTCAGGAGCTCAGGGGGATATTTTGGCAGAGGGTGGAGCAGCGGGGACTGGAGGGTGGAGGCGGCAGGCTGGGAACTGAGGGCAGGCAGGAGGTGACGGCCACTCGCCAAGTCCTGCCCACACCGTGCCTCTGACCATCTCACAGGTCTGGGCCCTTCCCAGAAGTTCGTGGGCAGGATTTAAATCCTTCCATCGTTTCTCCTGTCCTCTTCTTTCCTTCTTATCCCATCAGACACAGAGCTGGCGTGCCTGCTGCTCCAGGGACGTGTCACGGGGCTCTTGGTGTGCCAGCACTGGCCTCCGTCCCTTCCCTCTCTGCCTCTGCCTGCAGGAGCAGTGTGGAACTGGTTAAACTGGGAGCTGGACTCTGCTGCTGCAGCCACGGGAAGGATCTGCATTCCCAAGGCAGAGCTGCTGTCGAGGAGCAGCAGCAGCCTGGCTGGGACCTTGGCTCCAGCCCTCCTCCCCTGGCCTGGCTGGAGCTGCTGGTGCCCCCCGCTCTCCCCCCGGGTGTTTCTGACTCCCAGCCCTGGTCTGGGTCCAGCTGGCTCCTCCAGCCGAGCATGGAGCCGGCCCTGGGCTGCCAGGAGCAGCCCCTGGTGCATTGGGCACAGCAGCTGCTGGTGCTGATTAAAAACAGAGAATCCCAGCGATTACCAGGCTGTGACAGCCCCTGCTGCTGCTGGGGGCAGGTCAGGGGAGGCGCTGGATCCCCAACTCCTCCTTGGATCCCACAGGGATGTGGCAGAAAACACCAGCCTGCAGGGTGGGCATCCCAAAGGGATCCCATAACGTGCCCTGAAGGTAACTCTGGGATTGGACCAGACATTCCCAGTGTTCCCAGTTTCATGGGAACATGGCCCATAACGTGCCCTGAAGGTAACTCTGGGATTGGACCAGACATTCCCAGTGTTCCCAGTTTCATGGGAACATGGCCCATAACGTGCCCTGAAGGTACCTGTGGGATGAGACCCACAGGACCCATCAAGAGGGTGCAATTCATGCCCCACAGGTGCCCAGTGCCAACTGGGCTCTCCAAGCCCTTTCAAAGGGATGAGCAGCCTGGGAAGCAGGAGCAGAGAAGAGGAGCATCCTCCAGGCTCCACCGTGACCCTGGGCTGTCCCAGCTGTCCCCGGGAGGTGCTGGGCACGAAGCACGGCGGAAGGGAGGTGAACACAGAGCCCTTATCCCATGGGACATCCCTCTGGAATGCAGCCAGCGCTCCCTGCCACAGCCATCCCAAATCCCCCGGGAACCCAAGGGATGCCCCAGCCCGTTCATCACCCTCCGAGAAGCACCAAAGTCTTAAAGAACCTGTCAGCCGTGAGGGACTCGGAACATTTCAGCTTGTCACCATTTCCAGGAGATATTGGGGAGGGGATAAAAAACCGAGGAGGAAGATAAATGGTCCCAGGAAGGAGGGGTAGGAGGGAGACACCAAAGCCCAAAGCGAGGAGGGGGTGAGGCTGTGCTGGGAGCGCAGCAATTAAAGCCACCCTGGGCTCACCCAATTAAACCGAGTGGAGAGAGGAGGAATCCCAAAGGATAATTTCCCGGCAAATTGCTCGTTTGTCTCTCTCAGTGTGTGATGCTGGAACGCTCCCGTGTCAGTCAAGCCCCGGGGAGAGCAGAGAGACGCTGGGAATTCAGCAGGCAAAAGGCAGGAAAGGGCCATAAATCCGAGTGAATCGGACCCAAAAGGGACGGCAGCAGGAGGGATGGGGATGGATGGCGCGCCCTGACTCTGCCCGGGGTCTGGATGGAATTCCTGCCCCATCTGCAGCTCTGGGAGAGCCATCCCCTGGCAGGGTGTCCCCCAGAGTGTCCCACAGGGTGGGTGCTGCTCCTGTCCCTCGGCAGGAGCTCCTCGGACACCCCCAGCCCCGGCTGCCCATGAAGCCAGGGGCAAACACGCACCGGGAGGTTTGCCCTGCTCAGTGCCAGCGTTTAAACCTGGAGCTGCGGGGCTGGGGAGGGCAGGAACACCCAGCTGGACACGGCCGGGCAGAGCAGAGAGCCCAGAACTCTGCAGAGAGATCCAGAACCAACCCCGGAGCGCCAGAGCCAAGCCCAAAACACGGAGCAAAGGCAGGAGAAGCAGCTCCACGAAATACAAGACCACCCCTGAAACAGCAACGCCAGGGCTCCGTCACAGGGCCTGGGGAGCTCTGGGACACCGGTGGGATGGGTGGGAGCTGGGTCACCCCCTGAGGCTCGCTGGGTGCAGCCACGGGTCCCCCAGCAGCTGGGAAAGGAGTGGGGGGAGCACCGTGGCATTCCTGGCCCTTTCCTCAGCCCTCATTCCCTGTTTCCCAGCCCTTCTTTCCTATTTCCCAGCCCTCGTCCCTTGCTCCCCAGCCCTTCTCCCCCCTCTCCAGCATCTCCTTCCCCCTCGTTCTCCTCTCCCCTCATCCAGCACCGGGGCCCCGGTACCGCAGCATTTTGCGCTTGATTTCCCCCAACCTTTGCCGGAGGCGTCGGGAGCCGCTGCTCGGGCGGTTTTGCTCTCTTGTTTGCACTAAAGTCTCTTTTTACGCTGATTTTTCTTTATTTATTCTCCTTCTGCTTCTCCCCGTGGCTGGCGGTGCCCTCGTGGACCCTCTGCCACAAAAGCATCGGGGGAGGCAGGGAGGTGTTCATCACTTCTGGGATTCATCCTCCCGGCTCCTCTGCTCTCCCCCTGACCCCACAGAGCCGTTAAAAATAAAAACTTTTTTAAAATAAAGAAATACAATAAAAAATAACCCCAGAGCCGTTCTTGTCCCGCTCCCTGGTCAGGGGGCAAGAAGAAGCCCTTTTCAACCTGCACAGAGCTCAGGAAATAATCACAAACGTGGGGACGATCCATGGAAACTCATTTAAGAGAGCTCCAGAGCCCCCGATTGCTCTGCCTGACCCTGACCCTGGGCTGCAGCACAGCGGGGCTGGCACCCAGGGGACACCCACAGCCCCAGGGCGCAGCAGAAAAACTTTATTCTTTAAACACCTTTATTCACCTGTCCCTCCGAGGTGCCCCCCACTCCGGCCCTCGGGGGCACACCCAGGTGGTTGCAGGAGATTAATGACCTTGGCAAAATGTAATTACACCCCAGGCCTGTGCCGTTAATGACTGCGTATTCTCGCTGTCAATGCGCCTTAATTGAAAATGAGTAGGCGACTCGCTTGGCAGTGGAGCCGGCTGCAAAGCCTCGGCGCTGTATTAATTGTAGTAATTAGCAGTC
>VWZN01009047.1:342061-353510 GCA_013396955.1 Regulus satrapa
ATAATATCAGCGTAAATCCGTTTTCTCTCTCTCCCCCCCACCTCCCCCAAATCCGCAGCGCTGCGATGCTGCTCTGGCGAGTTTGGCTTTCCCTAAGGGGAGCGATCCCGTTGTTTGCCAGCTCGGGATGGCCTCGGCAGCCCGAGGACACCGTGGCTCAGAGGTTTGTGCCCAGCAGTGACTTTGCCAGGGTGATGGGCACCCCCCGGATCAGCCCCCATCCCACACTCGGGTGCTGGAATGTGCTGGACAAACCCCGAAATCCGCACGGGGCGGAGCAGGCCACAAAGCCAAGCGCTCCGTCTCCATCCTGAAGCAGTGGGAATGCTGCAGAGTGACTTTTTTTGGGGGGGGAAAAAAATCATCCAAGGACTGTGAAAGTCCAGAAAAAGGGAATGAAGGTCTGTCCGGAGCAGGCACCGTGCCAGGGTGAGGTCCCATGGCCCCAGGCACGCTCTGGAGCTCTCAGCCCCTTCCTGACACGCTCCATTTATTTGATTATTACCCAAGGAAGGACAAGTGAGAGAGGAAGGAGGAATGATCTCTTATTAATGCAGAACCGCTAAATTACAGCCTGTACAAGCAGGGACAAAGTAACGCGCTAAAATAAAATCCTGCCTCTGAAAGATCCCCAAAGCAGAGCCATTAAAAATTAAAAAACAAACACAAGAAATGCCTTTTAACCGCTGGGCAGTCCTTGATTTAACAGGGACCATCCAACCCCCTGCCTGCTGCTGCGTCGTGGAGTTATGGGAACTCCTGAGCAAGAAACAACGATTTTAGGGAATTCAGAAACTAATAAAACCGAGTGGGGGAGGAAGGAACAGGTCCTTGATGCCAGGTTTGTGAGGAGTTCCTGCTGATTACAGCTGGGAGCACCTTCCCCCCGTGGCACTGGGGACACGCCGGGCTCTGCCATGACTCGAGGCCAGCCCGGGACACGTCCCCTGCCCACAGGAGATGCCACCACCTCACGCTGTCACACGGAGCAGCAGCAGCACGAGAGGGTGGCCGAGGCCAGCAGGAGGCTCAGGGAGGGGACGGTGGCTTCTCCATGTGCCCTCATTCCCTATTCCCCAACCCTTCCCCATTTCCTACCCCTCTTCCCTTCTCCCCCCTTCTCCAGCAGCTCCTTCCCCATCCCTGCTCCCTCTTCCCCTTCCCCGGCCCTCATTCCCTGCTCCCCAGCCCTTCTTTCCTATTTCCCAGCCCTCATCCCTTGCTCCCCAGCCCTTTTCTCCCCACATCCATCATCTCCTTCCCCCTCTCCAGCCCTCTTTCCCCTCTCCCCTCATCCATCTGGGGAGACCCCATGGGCAAAGAGGCTGGACCCTGCTTGCACCACTCCAAACCCCAGGTGACCCCTCTGTGTGCCCAGGGCGGTGCCACCCACCACTGGCTTCAAGGAGCCAAGCCCTGGGGCTGCCAGAGCCGGTGGCCTAGGAAGCCAGAGTTTATCAGGACTCTTGCTAAATCCAGAGAAAAAAAAAACAACCGTGGAATTTCCTGTGCTTTGCTCACAGACCCAGAGCAGGGATTTGCCTCCCTGTGCTTCCAGGAGCACCCACAGGCAAGGCCAGACCAAAGCTGTATATACCCATCCCAGCTGGAATTGGGTGCTGGAGAGCTGGAAGGGTTAGGGTTAGGATTTTCTGCACAAAATCTGCACAAAATCCCTCCCCAGACTCGGGAGAGGAACTTCAAGGCCCATCTGAGGCAGGAATGCTCAAAGCAGGTGGTGGCTCTGCAGGGATTAGAGGAGAACCTGGGGTCAAAAGCCCCTCAGGTGCAAGACCTTCGAGGGCTGTGGCTTCCCCCAGCCCCTCCTGAAGCTGTGCCCTCTCCCAGGGAGCCGTGAGCTTCACGAGCTGTGCTGTGAGTGTGAGAGCTGCCTCTCAACACCTCGCTTATCATGAGAGGGACAGGGGAATTTGGGGGAAAAAAAAAAAAAAAAGAAACAACATGAAAATAAATACAGAAGCAACTTCGGCATGGAAGGCAGAGCAGGCCTGATCTTTTGCTTGACTTGCTCTGGAAATTGCTTCTCCACTGCCCGTTTATGCACATTAATTGAACGTCTGGCCCGGCTGCGCGTCTGTTTAAGCCCTCAATCAATCCCCTCCTGGACGACTGTGAGATCAATAGGGTGGGAATTTAATAAAGGACATTTTCAGTTGGCTCTTGAAAGCCACGAGAGGGATTTTATTCTTCCCTAATTTTTAAGAAGGGGCCGTGGGAGAAAGGAGCAGCGGGAGAAGGGGCCCAGGCTCTCCCCTCCAGCAGCAGAATTCCAGTTCCGAGTGTGCTGAACTCCTCGGCTCTCCTGGCTGCTCCTCATCCTTCCTCAGATGTGGCACAAACATGTGACAAACACAACAGCCCTGCTGTGACCCTGCTGCTGCCAGAGCTCCCACGGGCTGGCAGTGGGAGGAAAATTTAGGATCAGCAACTTCCCAGGAGCAGCTGGAGAGCTCCCAGGAGCCCGGATCCTCTCCCTCACCAAACCAACAGGAGTGCCCTCGCCAGCACTGCTGGGATTTGGGGGAGAATGTCCCCAAATTCCAACCCAGCCCTGCAAGGATCAGTCCTCCAGCATCTCCAGAGGTCCCAGGGCAAGGCCAGTGCTCCCAGGTGCTGGCAATGACCCGTCCACCTCCCGTGGTTTGTCCAGCAGGTCCATGCTGGATGTTTCATCGCTGGCTGGAAAAGCAGAGGCAGGAAAGCTCCTTTGGATTTGATGCCTGAAGTTTTAGCTTCTCTATTTTCCACGCTCTGGGTTATTTCAGGGCGGTTCTGGGTTCGTTTTGGGGGGTGCTGAGCTCTCTTCACACAGTGAGAGACAAAACAATTCCTCCCCTGGCTTGGGACCACAGACAACCGATGAAGATTTTAGGCCCAAGAGCACAAACAATGGTGAAGTGAAGGGAGAAAAACGAGGAGGATGGAGCTCCATGAGCTGAAGCTTTAATTGGACAATTAGCTCCAATATGCTAATGGACCAAAACTTATAAAAATGTGACACCTCGTGACCAGGTGTCCATTTTGTGCCCATTTTGGGTCCATCCTGGGCGCAGCTCTGCCTGGGCTCTGCCTGGGCTCTTGCCCTGCTCAAGGTGCATCCACTGAGGCCTTTCAATAAATCCCTATNTCCACTGAGGCCTTTCATTAAATCCCTATTTCACCCTTTTGCTCTGCCTGCTGTCTGTTCCAGGTCAGCCTGCAAGGCTGGAGTGTGTGCAGGGCTGCTCTGCCGGCAGGAATTCACATCCTCCCTCAGCCCCGTGCCCTCTGCTGCTGTTCCAGCCCAGAGCTGTCCTCGGACAGTGCCACCTCCTGCCCCTGCCGGCCCTCGGACAGTGCCACCTCCTGCCCCACTGTCCCTACCAGCCCTCAGACAGTGCCACCTCCTGCCCCACTGTCCCTGCCAGCCCTCGGAACCAGCCCTCGGACAGTGCCATCGCCTGCCCCACTGCCCCTGCCGGCCCTCGGACAGTGCCACCTCCTGCCCCTGCCGGCCCTCGGCCAGTGCCACCTCCTGCCCCACTGCCCCTGCCAGCCCTCGGACAGTGCCACCTCCTGTCCCTGCCGGCCCTCGGCCAGTGCCACCTCCTGCCCCTGCTGGCCCTCAGCTCCGCGGTGACAGCGCTGGCACAGCCGCCGTCCCCTCCCCAGCCTGCACCTCCAGCCTGGCCATGTTTAATTTGCTGTAATCGCTCCCTTCACAGCCATCCTCTCTAAACCCTTTATCTTCCCCCAGGCTGCAGCTCCCTCTCCATTTCCTCCCTGTGATGCTTTGCCCAGAGCCCTCTGAGTTCCAGAGGTTTAAGCAGGGAAGGGATCATGTCCCTGTGGTTGGGACACAGAATTAGGGTTTTGTCCCAGGGCTGCCCTTCCCTGCTAATTCACCCCGCTCTGCCCATGCTGGTTCTGCCCAGCACCACCCAATCGTTTTCTCACGACTTTTAAAATCATGCTCTCATTAATCTGATTAACATTCTCCCGACTTCACCCACCTCAGCTCCTGCCAGAGCCAGGTCTGAGCTCAGGGCAGAGAATTCCTGCCACCAGAGCATCTCCAAAGCTGTCCCTGGAGAGAGGCTCTGGCTGGACACTCTCCCCGAGCAGCAGCCACACAGGAGAGGAACTGGATGAGTCCAAAGCTATAAATAAAAGCCATGAATTAAACAAGATTCCTGCTGTTTAAAAGGGTCAAACGAATCCTCGGTCACTTAGAAATAGCAGCTACTCCCACAGACACAACGGGGGAATAACAATAAGTGTTTGTCATCACTTGCTGTTTACTGAGTGGCATTTTGAAGGCCCAAACCTCACCCTGCTGTGAGTTTGGAAGCTCCAACCCACGCTGGAAAGCACCAACCTCCCCTGAAAAGAAGGCAGGTGACAACTGGCCCAGTTTTAAAGCTGGGCAGGAATTTTCCTTTGGCAGAGCCAGGATTCCAGCCCTGCCTCCTGCCTGCCCAGCCAGGCTGGGATCACGAGCCCCAGGCAGCTCCAAGGACAGCAGGCTCATCCTCTCTTTGGTACCCAGTGAATCCCACCATGATTCCCAAATTCCAGGAGCCGCTCTGAAACCTTTTCAACTCCCTGATTTTCCTTCAGTGGCTCACCCCGACCTCATGGCTCAGTGCAATGCAGGTGGAGCTGGGAAGGCCACAGACAGCCCCTCTCAGCTCCCAAAATCCAATGGTTTGTCCTGCCAGGAGTGAGGAACAAGCACAGAGAGGGAGGGGTTGGAGGTGCTTTCCTGCCCCAGTCAAGGGCAGATATTTCATTTCCAGGTTGGTCATAGGTAGGAAAGGACCCAGTCCTAACTCCTGACACCCAAGATTCTCCCCCATCCTGCTGGGACAGAATAATTTTATGGGATCCCCGAAGCACAGAATGGTTTAGGTTGGAAGGGACCCTAAAGATCAGCTGCTTCCAAGCCCCTGCTATGGGCAGGGAAACTCCAGGGAGCCTCCCACTGCTCCTCAGTGGAGAACAGAGCTGTCAAAACTGGAGCTGCACTCCCGGCCTGGCATTCCCGGCACAAGGAACTCCTCCAGGTGATGCTGAGACTGTGAGGATGGAGCTCACCCGGAGCTGGGGGCACCAAGTGGTCGTTTGAACACACGGGGGCAGGTCTGGATAACAAGGGGAAGCCCCCAGTTACCACCCCATGGGGCTCTTCTGTCACTGTCACTCTCTGAGCAGCACAAATTTACTTCCAGGTGTCAGATTTGCTTAATTCCCGCTCTCCTTAATTGGCCCCAGTGTTGACACCAGCTCGAAGCCTCTGCTTCTCTGAGGCCCCTGTTCCCCCACTGCAGCAGCCATCACCTCCCTCCCCTCCTCCTTCCCCTCCCTCCTGTCCTAAACATTCTATAGCTGAAGATCTGTGGAATTTGAGACCCCCAGAGCTGAGGATCTGTGGAATTTGAGACCCCCAGAGCTGAAGATGTGTGCAATTTGAGACCCCCAGAGCTGAAGCTGCCATTAAGAACAACAAAGGCAGCACAAGATGTTCACCCCAAATCATCCTGGAGCCTTGGGGTGCGCTCCAGGCCTCAGGGGCTTTCTCCTTAATTTTTAAAAGAATAAATACCCCGGACAAGTGGGTGTTCTCAAGAGCAAGGGGCACATCAGGCTACATCAGTAATTAATCGGGGGCTTTGTAAATGCCCCCAGCCCCTGAGCTTGCCCAGGTGAGAGCCCCCAGGATGTTGTGGCTGCAGAGGCTCCCAGGATCCAGCAGCTCCTCCCCTGCCAGGGCACCAGCCCAGCCTGGCAGATGCTCTGAGCACAAACCCGCAGGCACATGGAGCCTCTCCAGTCCCAGGCTCCCGAAAAGACCTTCAGAGTGAGCAGCACTGTCAACAAATGTATTTAAATTATATATTTTTTTTAAAAGCCCAAACCTGATGTGCTTTTAAATTGGAAAATAAATTAATCGCACGGGATACAGAGGAAAGAATTGTTAAAATCTACATAGGCTTCCACATTTTCCTCCCCAAATGAGGAGGTTGGATGCTCAGCTGGGGTAAATCTCCTCTAAGTGACACCCATGTTAATGATCCTGCCCTGATTTACACCAAGGGAGGAACTGGCTCCCTCTCTGCCTGGGCCTCTCTGCACATCTGTCTGGCAAGAGCCAATAAATAAAACTCGAACAAAAAATATTCATCCACCATTTATTCTGCTTAATTATTTAAACTTCAGATTCTGGAAATAATAAAGGAGTAATAAAGAAGAGATTTACCATCCAACAAAATTGCTGGGAGCACTCTGGGTAATTTCCTCCTTCACGTTTTAATCTCTCCCTCTCTTTCTCTTCCTATTTGCCTCACCAAATTGAATCAATTTATTAAAGTTGTTGCCAAACTGCTTTGCTCTGATGTGCTGGTGGTGATGAGGAGGAATGGGCTGCTCTGTCCTCCATGTGCGCCCCTGAAGGAGGGGACCCTGAGAGCAACACTTGGCTACGCATCGGCGCAGACGTGGAGAGAAGGACTGGGAGAAGGATCCAGCCAAGAGGCCCCAGCTCCCAAAGATGGGCTGCAGAATTCAAAAAATTCCCGCAGAAACCTGGCTGAGCTTCCACAGCCTCAAAAAATTCAGATGGGCAAAGCCAACTTCCTTTAAAAGAGACTTTCCTTGATCTCGGCTGGAGCGGTCGCAGGAGAATCACCTTCCCCAAAACCACCTGGGGATGGTTTCTGGATTTTTGCAGCTCTGAGTCCTGGCGGTCATGGACAAATACATCCCTCCAGTCTCAGGACCTCACCACCCACCAGGAAAGACCCAAAGTCCACCAGGAAAAACCACACCGAGGACCAACAGACCTGCTGGCAGTGCAGGAAATTAAGATCTCGCCCAGGAGCTGATGAAGACAGGTCCTGAAGACACAGGGGCTTGGATCAGCAAGGACCCTGCTCTCCCATGGGCTGTGGGACCCGAGCAGGAGCAGGAGCAGCAGCACCTCCCAGCACCCACCTGCCATCACTAGGGTGGGCTCCAACCCCAGGAACGTGGCAAACCCTCTGCGTGTGCCCTGGCACTGTCTGCCATGGATCCTGGTGCCCAGCAGCTCTCCCAGCAGGCTGAGATGCCCACAGAGATCTTCAATCCTCGGGAAAACTGGAAGGATTGTACCACATTTCAGGGTGTGCTTTTAATCCTGACTGGAAGGTGCCAAATAGAAAATAAACAAATTTCTCCTTGAAAGTCCTAGAGGAGATTCCCTCTAGGAATTGGAAATATTTGACTCCAGCCAAATTTTGGCCCAAGAGCATTTCCTGCTTTCCTAACGAAACAGGGATTAAACACAAATGCCCAGGGAATGAAAGGGGACATCAAGATATAGTTAAATCACATCTTGAGAAACTGTTTAACACTGGCCTCCTGTACAGGCAAGAATCTAAACACAATTTCGTACAAAGGAGAGCCAGGGAAGTGTCACCACCCTCATGTTATGAAGCTGCCACCAGCCCCTGCTGCCCTCGGGGATGCCAGGAGAGACACCCTGCTACCATTCCCTGCCTTTGGAAGGGGAAAGCAGCCCAGGAATTCCTGCTCAGCCCTTTGCAGCAGCTCTGCCCGTCCTGAGCCAGGTTGGAGCTCTGCTCTCAGTGCTTGGGGACAAAAGCTGGAGGAGGAAGCAGAGATGGAGGCAGAGAGCTCCTTCCGAGGTGTAAATCCCACCCAGGATCTCTTCTTGCGGTGCTGAAGGAATCAGCCCAAGATCCACATCCCGATTTTGGAAGCAGTTCCGACAAAGGCAGGACAAACACTCAGCTCAAAAGAGCCGCAAGGCAGCCCCTGGGGACAGGCACCAGCTGTAAAAAGGAACAAAAACTGTTTGAGAAGATTAGAAACTGCAGATAAGAGCACAGACCCCGGTCCCCACAGAGCTCCATCCCCAAATCTCCAGCTTGAAGGATGAACAAACAAAGCCAAGGGGCCAGGGACCCCCCATTCCCATCCCTTCCCCCCAAGCTCCCTGCAGAATGGCCTTTCCTCTCCCCAGAGCCACAGAAATAAATTAAAATTTAAAAGTATGGGGGAAATTACTCACCATGGAGATTCGGAGAGACAGCAATTAGTTAATAAAAATAAGTATTGCTAATACTGGGCTTTCATGCAGCCCTTTAAATTGCAAATTCCTCTCAAAGCATGCAGTATTAATTAAATCGTTTGCATCCACTGTGACCCTCAGATACAATTATTTATCCTGATAAATAATCTTTTATTTATACTGACAAATCCTTTTTTTTTTTTTTTTTAAATGCTGATAAATAATTGGTGGGGAAATGTAGGGTTGGCAACGAGGCCTGGCCTGAGCCTGCCTCCTGCACAGCCCTGTCTGCCTCAATCAGCCTCAGCCCCTGGGCCCCCCCAGCTGATTTCCAGCCTCTCCCAGCACAAATAAAAAATCCTCCATCCCACATCCTTCCAGAAAAACGCCGTGCTCTTGGAGGAGCCAAGGCCCCGGGGCGGTTTGGGGGCTGCATGGCAGTGCCACACTCTGGGCCTTCCCCAGGCCACCAGAGAGCCCCGACCCGCAGCTGCCACCCCCAGGTCCTGCAGGATTTTCAGGGGGTAGAGGAAAGCTCTGTCCTGCCTCGCTGCTGGACAGGATGAGCAGGGGGGGTCTGGCACCCCTCAGACTCCAAACAGGGCAAAAATCAGGTTCTGAACTGCCTGAAAAGCCCAGGGCAGAGCCTGGGCCCGAGGAAAATGAAGCTGGAATTTCCTACAGGAACCAGTGCCGGCATCCCAGGAAAATTAATCCACAGACACCAGGGGTTTATGTCCAGAAAGGAGGCAGAGGAGCCCTGTAACTTGATTTGAATAAAGGGAGAGGCCGTGGGATATTTCTCATGGGGTCTTTTGAATTTTTAGAGGACCCAGCCTCCTTTTTATCCCAATTTCCCAGCTGCATTTCCCTCTCTCCTTCCCCATGGGCTGAGGTTCTTGAGAGGTACAGACTTCCCAAAACCCTAATACCTAAGACCCCCTTCTAATGTATATCCCACCTCCCCCTTTTTATCCTTTTTCCTTGTGTCAACCAGTGGAACTCTTGTGGAATTTATGGTTCTTCCCATTGTTTCTCTCACCTCTCAGGATCCAGTTTTGTTTAGCAGCAGACCCACAGTTTGTTTGTAGAGACAAATCTCTCATTCCTTCCCCCAGGGGGGTCCATCCTTTGTGACCCCCCCCAGTGGGTGCATCCTCATCTTTCCCTATGGAAAACTGATCTTTCCTGCACAGAGCAGCATTCAGAGGCAGCAGCCCCACTGCTGGGATGAACTTTTCCCTCTGGGAGCAGAGGAATTCCATCCCCCTAAAGAATCCATTCCCTCTCCTGGCCCAGCTTCCCTGTTTTTTAGCCTTTCCCGAGTTAGAATTTTGTCTTTGCTGGGCAGATTTTAAAGGATTTAAAGTGTGAGGCATCCCCGGTGCCAGTCCGGAGAGGCACAAGGGAAGCATTGAACTGTTCTTGTTTTCCCTGCATTTTTCCCCCCCAAAAAAATCCACCTTGGCAGCCTCCCCTCACCCCCAAATCCATCCCTGGGTGGCTCCAGGGGTGGCTGCAGTGAAACCCTTGCTGCCAGAGCTGCTCCAGCTCTTTGGTGTGTAAATTAGAATTATTTCCATGCTCAGGGAAGGGAGGGGGAGGCAGCGCTGGATCCCAGCCTGGCTGAAAAATGACAGCGAGCTGCTCCAGCTGTTCCTCAGCTATTCCACTTGGCTGGTGTGAAATGGTCCTTTAATCCAGCAGCGATGGCTCCTGCGGGATTCCTGCACCTCCTGCCCGGGGAGGTAACGCAGGGCAGGGCTGGGAGGAAGGATCCACCTCTCCAGGGAAAGCTGCAGGAAACTTCTGCAGAAGGACAGAGGTGAGAGGAATGAGGGATGTGTCCTTACAAACAAACTGTGGGGCTGCTGATGGATAAAACTGGCGCTGAGAGATGAAAGAAACAATGGGAAGGATGAGTGGATAAGAGATATTTGCCTTCACAAATGAACTGCAGGTTGACTGATAAATGAAATTGGAAATTCAAAGATGGAAGAAACAACGGAGAAGAAAACATAAATTCCATAAGAGTTAAGAATTAAAAGGGAGGGTTAAACATTAAAGGGGAATTTTTAAGTATTAGGGTTTTGGGAAATCTGTGCCTCTCAAGTACCTCAGAAATGGGGAGAGAGAGAGGGAAATGGGATGGGGAAATTGGGATAAAAGGAAGGCTGAGTCCCCCAAGAATTTGAGAGACCCCAAGGGAATGCCCCTCTCCCTTTATTCGAATAAAATTACAGGGCTCCTCTGTCTCCTTTTTGGACATAAACCTCTGGTGATTGTGGGTTAATTTTCCTGAGGGAGGGGACAGTGCTCAACACCTGCTCTTGCTCCCCCTGCCCGCAGGTTTGAAGTGGCGTGGGTTTGGGAAAAGTCCATTTGCAGGAATTGCATTTGGGAAAAGTCCATTTGCAGGAACTGCAGAGCCAGCAGCAGCCATCACCTACTCTGGAAATTAAAACCCAGCTCTGGGGGAGGCCGTTTTCCCTCAGCTCCTCACCTGTGTGCTACAACAACCAGTTGGGTTTTTGACACTCTGCGCCTGGGGTAAAGGAATTCTTAAAAGAAAACCCAAAAAACAAAAACCAAACAAAACCCAAGAAGAGAAAAGAAAAAACACAACAAACTAAACACCAGCCCTGCACCAAAGCGATTGATCCTGTCAGAAGCAGGAAGAAGGCACCCAACAGAATCACAGAGCGAGAAGTTGCAAAGCAGCAAGAGGTGACAAGTAATTATAGAACAGGGAAATGCAGAGGGAGCTCATTTGGATGAGCAGCGACTGATTAACGGGCCCAACATTTATTTTCTTTATTTATGGCCTGGCATCACGGGAAATTGATACAGAGCAGCCCATATACAACATGGCTGGTGACATGTTCAGCAAATGAAGAGGCTGGGAAGAAATCAAACTGAATTATCCCTGCCGTTACTCAGCCCCCCCTCGCCTCTCCCATCCCTCAGAGGGAGGAGCAGGGGTGGCGCAGCGCCCCAGTGGCATCTCGGTGTCCCCAGGGCAGGGCAGCAGGAGGGCACAGCCAGGCCACATACTCGCTGCCATCACCTCCCGGCGGGTGGCCCTGCAGCTCCGTTGGCACCTCATCAGCCCAGGTGATGCTGCGAGAGCTCCCTGGGCTGAGCCCTCCTCCAAACCGACTCCCCTCTGTGCAGTTTGGGGGTTAATTGTGGGGTTGAATAGATGATTAATGATTTATCTTTCATAATTTATATTTATTGTAATAATTATAGCTATATTTATCTCATATTTATATGGATATATTATAAATATATGTAATATAATATAAATTATGGTATATACTGTATATAACATATAGCATATACTATATATAATATATATAGACATCTTACATA
>VWZN01009047.1:353543-370438 GCA_013396955.1 Regulus satrapa
ATTTATAAATAAATTTAATATTTATTATTTATTTATTATATAGAGATACATATATGTATTTCTAGATGAAAATATATGACAGTTATGTTAATTGGGGTGGGATTGAGCCTGCTACCCTCCCACCTTGAACCCCCGGGCACCTCCCAGAGGCTCTTAAATCGCAGGCGACCCCAATCCCTCTCCTCCCTCTGCTCCCACCTTACTGAGGAGCATTAAACATTCAAATCAACGCTTGAGCTTTGTGCCCTTATGTAATGTCCAGGGTAAGCCCGGAACCGCCTCACACACACCACTGGTGAAAGGGGGATAACAACCTCTAAAACATGACCTGCACAGCGGTCTCTTCACAACAACGGGTGCGAGGATGTTTTTTGGGGAATTCTTCCTGACTTCTCAGAACAATCTCAAGGGCATCGCTTGGGAATTTCTCTAACCAGGCTGTAATTTCAGCCACATCCTCGGGCACCCCCGGGAAACGGGGAGGGGAGAGGGCAGAGCCTGGAGATGCAGTGACATGGGCCCTGGTGCCGTGCTTTTTGCACTGGGAAATGCAAAATTTTTTGCACCGGCTTTTTATAGAAGCTGGCCGACAGCAGTAAAAGTTCATCCCGAGCGAAACGGGAGAAGCTTTCCAGGTGCTCAGAGCAGACCATCTCCTCCTGGTTTGCCTTCACAAGTGCCAGCTCTCGTCAGGATCTTGCGTTTAGTGCTGGAGCCTGAACGGGGTTAGGTCAAAAAGGAGCTGAAAGGAGAAAAGCTTTAAATGGGCTAAGAACAGAACGCTCGAGTCCATCCAGAACAGGTTTAAAAATGTATGATTCCCTTCCACGCACTGCACCGTAAACGCTCCTTTTTGCTGCAGTTTCCTGGTGTCACCCGGGCTGGGCACAGTTCTGCTCAGGGTGACAGGAGCTCCTCCTCCCTGTGCCCTCCAAATCCCCTCTGTGCCACCTGCTGCTCATTCCAGGCCTGCCCACACGTGGCCAGCACCACAGAGGGCTCTGGGATGCTCCAGCCCCGATGGCTGAGGGTCAGCAGGTGCCACCTGTGAGCCCAAAAGTGCCATTATCAGCCACCAGTGCGAGCAGGGGCAGTAAAACCCCCCCTCTGTTCCCCCTGAGCTCAGCAGAGCCCCGAGCGCCCCTGTGAGAGGGACACCGGCTTATGAAACACGGGCGATTTAAATGCAAATGAGTGAAAAAACACAACTTCCTTTATTAAAATGGAAATTGCACTCCAAGCCGCCGCGGCTCCCCACAGCCCCGGGGTGTCCTGGTGCTGGCAGCATCCTGAGCCACCTCCTCGGTGGTTTGGGGGCCATGGGAAGGGGTGCCAGGGGTGCCAGGGCCAGGCTGTGCCCGGGAAGTCGTTTCCATCCCCGCTGCCTCCCTCACATTTCACGCTGTGAGTGGTGTCACTCAGCTGCAGCTTCTCTGAGATCACCTGTCCCCAAAGTGCTGTGCTGAAGGGAATCATTATTTTTTTGCGAGATGTCCTCGCAAAATTTGTCCCTACAGGGATAGAGAAAGCAAAATTTGAAAAATGAAGGCAGCCATGCCTTTCTGTTCCTTCCCAGGACAGCGAGGAATTGGGATTTTTGGGACACTCCGGACCCGAGGCAGAGAGGCAGGGGATGGTTCCTGCCTTGCAGCGTTCCCCGTGCCCCCCATCCCGTGTGACACTGCCCAACCTGCGCCCAGCCCCGGGATCCTCTGCCTTCCCAACTCCTGGAAGTCCTGGCTGCTGCCTTCAGCCACCAGCTGGCTCAAGTTGCTGGAAGATTATTGAGGATAGCAGGGGCTGGAAAAGTCCCAAGTGGTTAATCTCTCCAGTAGGCCCATTCCCCCAGGAGAGCATTTAATTGCCTTTTGAAGGATCCCACAGCCTCTGCAGGAGCCTTCCTGACCACCCAACCATCCTGGCATTTATTCGTCCACGGGGCCTGACTTGAACTTTGTTTTCCTTTCACTTCCTATTACTGTTCCCCTAATCCTCTCCTCCAGCCCTTTCCCGTCCTTCATCCCGCATCTCCCACTCTGTCCTTCCCTGCTGTGGCTTTCCAGCGTCCCCGTTCTGATCCTCACCACGGGAAATGTCACTGCGAGACACGGCGGGGCTGAGACGGACCTGAAACCAAACCCTGCCTGTAAACAGCCCCGAGTGCCGGCCAGGGCAGCCAGGGAGAGCCTGGCAGGACCCACACAAACCCCTCCTGAGCAACATCGGGGCACAGACAGAGCCCTGGGCCGGGGGCAGGCACCTTCTGGCTCTCACCTCTTCTGCCTCCCAGGATTTGTAGGAACGGGAAAGGGGAGAGGAGGCAGGTGCTGCTGTCCCACCATGGACAGGAACCTGTGCTGGGATGCTGAACAAACCAAGGGAGAGACCACAACTTCCTCAATTTCAACACTTTTAGAGAAATACCCATTCGCTTGAGGCATTTAAAAATTCATCTATGGCAAACCCAAAGGACCCCATGAAGCCCCCACACCTCTGTGCAACTCTGGAGGAAGTTTTACCGAGAAAATCCTCCAGGAGCTGCCCAAGAGGTCACAGTCTCCATCCTCCAGCCCCGCTCCAGCACCATTTAATCACCATTTGGAGTTTAGCATC
This sequence comes from Regulus satrapa, assembly GCA_013396955.1. NCBI lineage: Eukaryota > Metazoa > Chordata > Aves > Passeriformes > Regulidae > Regulus > Regulus satrapa. The sequence continues at coordinate 356,157 of VWZN01009047.1, forward strand.
CAGCATAACTGCCTCATCGTCAGGCATTGTGCCAGCGTCATGAAGCATCACTTCATCCATCATTGTCTCCCCAGCTGTCTCTCCTGCCTCCCAGGCACCATTCCTGCCCCTCCCAAAATGCCACCAAGCCACGGAGCAGGCTCTGAGCCAGCGCCAGAGCTTCAGCTCCTGAGGAATGAGCCGGACTCGCTGTTCCCTAATCGGGTCCCGTCTGCTGCTTGCACAGCCGATGGATTTATTTTCATTACATTTAATCCAGGGACATTCTCCTCCTCCCACCTTTCCCCCCGGTCCGGCTGCTGAAGCAGCAGGGCTCGGGAAAGGAGCCACCTTCCAGTTGATTTCTCATCCAGCCGGGCCAGGTCCGTGTTCCTGTCCCATTTAATTAGCGCGGAGAGAGAACTGAGCTGCGCAGGGAGCTGCCACCTCCACGGGCAGAGGCTCCCTCAGCTCGTCCCCCCCTCTCCTCCCACCCAAACCCCCCCGTGCCACCGCAGGCAGAGTCCCCAGGTAGAGCAGAGATGCTCCAGCCTGGATTTGCTGTGAGAACGGGGACGCTCGAAAGCCGCAGTGGGGAAGGACAGAGCGGGAGATGAATTGTGCAGCTCTCCCCACCTGTCACAGCCGCTCCCAGGTGGCAGGAGCTGAGTCACGAGTGAAATATGTCTCCATCCTCCCCACTTCCCTGCACCTGGTGGGAAACAATCGCTAAATCACCTCCCTCCTGCTGCGTCCATCACCCGGCCAGGCTGCGGGGACACGGAGGGGAGAGGTTTGAAGCAGTTTTCTAGGATAAAAAATAATAAATAAAAAAAACCAAAACAATTAAGAGCCAGAGAAACTCAATGTTTAACTCACTCCCAGTGCCAGGGCTGGGCTCAGCCTGGAGAAGGTGCATTTTGGGGTCTGGTAGAGCTGGCAGAGATGCAGGGAGGGAGCAGTGGGAGCATCTCGGGGTCTGCTGCTCCAGCAGGGCAGGATTTAGGGACCCAAAATCATTTTCAGAGCTGCTGGAACAGCCCTGGGCTGGTACCCTGAGCAGGGCCTGCAGCACCTTTGCCGTTCAGTGCTGAGATGTGGAAAGGAGGGAAAGTTTTTGGGCCAGACAGAGCAAAACTCTTGTGTAATCAGTGCTGAATTATGCAGCAGGAGCTGCAGGGGAAATATCCTTGAAGGCTGAATTTCCCATCTCGAGGAGCCACTTCGTGTTGGGAGCACACTAATTATTCCTCAAACAAGGATGAGCTGTAATTGGAGGGGTTTATCACTCGCACTTTGCAGTGATGCAATTGAGTGGCAATAAAAAAATCCCAGAGAAAAAGGAGGGCGGCAGATTCCTCCCAGGAGCAAGGCAGGGACTGGGACAGCATTTCTCAGGAGTGGGGAGTTGGGAGGAGATCAGACAGATCCAGAGGGTGCCCTGGGACAGCTTTTCCCCAGCTTGAGCTGCGGAGAGATGTCAGAGACCCATCCCGATGCTCCCCAGACCCAGCAGAGCTGTCCAAGCAAAGCCCCAGACCTGCTGCTCCCCCACACCAGGGGTTCTTTTTATCCTCGACGAGTCTGGAGGATGTCTGGATCCGTGCAAGGAAGCCCCTCCTGCCCAGCACGGTTTTGGGTCATGCCAAGGATTGGGGAAGGACAAAAGCCTGAATTTCTCACCCTGAGCTCCACACACACCTCGGAGCTGTTTCTGAATTGACTTCCAGAGCCTTTGAATCCACATTTCCCACGCTGAGACCAGGCTGGAGCTGAGCAATAACAGGGATGCTATAAACTCCATCTCTCCCAGTAGTGAAATTTTGTTCAATACATACTTAATATTCAATTACTATTTATGTAACACGCAGCAAAGGATTATCCCATTAAACCGAAATTAAGTGCTTCATTCATTAATTAATACAACTTATTTCAAGTGCTGCCAACATTTATCCCTGGGAATGTATTGTTTAAAACCAAAACTCACAAAGGAAGGGAAAGGAAGTTGTTTGCTTGCTGCCTTGATGTGTTCTCAGAGACTCTGTGAAGGATCCATCCAGAATGCAGGAGGGGAATCTCCCAGGGAGCAGCAGAGGAGAAATCCTGGTTGGAAATGGTTTGTGTCTCCCTGGGTAAGGAGGTCCATTGCTGTATTTATTCCATTCCAGCTGGAACAGAACAGGGAAAACTCTTCTTTTCCCAGCCTGGAGAATGTGCTCCACCAGACAATCCCAAACTCCAGCTCCCAGCTCCTTGGGGACTCCAGGATGTCACCATCCACAGCAGCTCCCACTGTTCTGGGGGCCAGACCTGTGCTCAGACTCTCAGTGACTGCTGCCACAGGACTGCCGGCTCTTATTCCATCCCTAAATTCCTTGGAGAGCCACATCTCGGTCCCACTCAGCCTCCAGGAATTCCCCAACTGGCCCATCAAACCTCCAGCACCAGCAGCAAGCGCTGGGAAAGAGCACAAAATCTAAATTAAGTCGAGAGTCTCTTTCCAAAACAAATTCCTTCTTGAAGAAGCAAGCCCAGACTTCATTACAACAACTCAATTATCCACGAGGCTGAGCTCTGGAGACAAGAGCTCCCCACGAGTGCTTCTTCGTGCTCTGCTCCCGTCACAGCTTCCCCGCCGTGCAAACAGGAGGATCAGGAACAGCTGGAGCTTCCCTGAACTGGAAATGGGAGGATCAGGAACAGCTGGAGCTTCCCCAAACTGGAAATGGGAGGATCAGGAACAGCTGGAGCTTCCCCAAACTGGAAATGGGAGGAGCAGGAACAGCTGGAGCTTCCCTGAACTGGAAATGGGAGGATCAGGAATGGCTGGAGCTTCCCCCAGCACTGCCTAGAAAACAAATTACAGCAACAGAGGCAGAGCTGGAGCTTCTCTGTGGCAGAGCCTGTCCCAGGCTGGGCTCCTGTGAGTTCCCTCCAGGGCCAATCTTTAGGGTGGAAAAGCAGAATTTGATCCCAAAGTCCCCCATCGGTCAGGAAGGGGAAGTAAACATGAGGTCAAGAGCAGTAAATTCATTTTTAAGCCCGTGGGTCTCTCTCTGCTGAAGGAACTCTGCAGGACTAATAATTTTGGAGTCATCTTTCACTCCAGATGATGTCTTTGGAAATCAAACGACCCTGCTGGCTCTGCAGGAGCTGGGGCACCTGGGCACTGCTCTACATTCCCAGATTGTCCTGCAGAATCATCCCTGCCAACCCAAAAATGCCAAAATCTCCACTTGCAAGAGATGGAAACCCTGAGCAGGGACTTCCAACCACCCCGGATCCCGCTCGGAGACCCTCCTGCTCCAACCTCCAGCCTCCATCTCCCTTTGGAAGCACCAAGGAACAGTTTCCCCCTCCTTTCCTTCCCAATTTCCTCTTGCCTTAAGCTCTGTTTCCGTCAGAGCCGCAGCTTTCCATGGGCTCCTGGGGAGATCACAAGATTCCAGATTTTTTTACAGAAATCCATCAAATCACCTCAGGAAAAAAAAAAAAAAAAACCAAAAAACCAAACAAACAACAAAAAATCCACCACAAAAAGAAAAAAAAACCCAACCAAACAAACAAAAAAAAAAAACCTGCAGGAAAGCTTCCTGTCTGTTATTTTCTAGATTGAAGAAAAGGGGGAAAAAATAAAAAGAAGAATTTACAGGTAATTTCCTTGTCAAAAGTTCCTGTCTGTAAATACAATCAGGATAAGAGTGACATGGCAAATAGCTCCTTTTCTCTCCCGAATGAATTATTCAATTCGCCACTGATCCCCTCTAACTGCTCCAGGATTGCCTTCTGCTTCCCTGATTTATTTTACTTTATTTAGTTCTGTAGAGAAGCGCTGCCAATGATGGAAAGGAATTCAGGCAATTTCAGGATTCAACAAATCCCTCCCGCAGCCCCGGCAGCTCAGCCCGACCCCAGCTCCCCCCTCCCAGGCTCCTTCCCACTCTTATCCAGGATTTCTTCTTCCCCAGGAGCAATCCCTGGAGTAACCCAGGTTACCCTTCCCTTGGAACAGAGCTGAATTTGGGGTTGCAGAGACCCTACAGGGAGAGGGGTGTCCCATAAATCTCCCTTCCCGTTCCCAAAGGATGAAGGGAATCCCACCCAGCACCCGGAGATGGTGGCAGCCCTGCTGAGCTGTCCCTGCAGGCAGATTCTCCTTGGCCTGGTCCTTTAATTGCTCCTCCTTGGAGAGGTCACTCATTAGGGAGTGGGAATTCACCTCTCTACACACCTGCGGGGATTTCTTTCTTTTTTTTTTTTTTTTTTTTTTTTTTTTTTTTTTTTCTTTTTAGGACAGCCCCAAAATCCCTGCCACACATCAATAAAGGAAAGCGAGGAAATGATATTACACTGAAAAAAACCCTGCTCCGCAGCCACACCAAAGCTAATAAAAATATGACTGGAGAACAGAACTGTTTCGGAGCCGCCAAATAATATCCAGAGGATGATTCAATTACAGGGGATTAGCGCCGGGCTGGCTGCGGAGCCCAAAGTTCCTCCACAAGGTTTGGAAGCGAGGGGCAGGTGACGACTTCATAAACCCCCAACCTATGGTGTGGGGGCTCCGGAGAAACGAGAGGAGGAGCAGCAAAGCAGAAACCAGACAAATGAACCCCTCATTCGACTCACGAAACAAATCATGGGGATTTTTGTTCTTTTTCCCCGGAGCAGGTTTCAGCCAGGGCAGCGTTTCTTTAGGTTATCGATTAGCAATTAGAGAGGTGTTTTAGCTGCTTCTCTGCTGTGCCCGATATTCCCTCCAGAATTTCAATTCCACAAGAGCTATTTCCACCCAGCAGTGGGGGCCAGGAAAGCGGCGCTGCCTGACCCCCTGCCCTCAGGCTTGCCAAAAAGCCTCTGGGAGGAGTGGGGAAGGCAGCACTCGGAAAAAGAAAAATCGGCTGGAAAGGAGAAGAAATCATCTCATGGTTCAATCCAGCAGGAAGCTTCCCCCCGTGGCTTTCGGGAAGGGATGGATGCTCTCCAGCAGCTCTCTCCCTGAGGAGAGGGGTTGGGATCACAGCATGATGTTGGACACGGGATATGGGGACCTGCTGGTGCCTCTGGTTACTGTCACCCACGGGGGTGGCACCACAAAATGCCACCACCGTGTCCACCAAGCTGCCACCAGCGCAGCCTGAGGGGGAGAAGGCAAAGCTGGGTGGGGCTTGGAGCACCCCGGAGGATGTCCCTGCCCATGGCAGGGTGGGCTTTCTGCCCCTTCCACCCCAAACCAGTTGAGCAATTCCAGCACTGGCCACAAACCCCAGCACATTCCAGCCCAGAATCGATGGAGGAAAACTGCCGGAGTCTCCGAGGAAAGAGAGGCCAGACCCTTTCTTCAACAGCAATTTTCCAACCTTTTTATTTGGTTCCTTGTAAAAAGGGGAAAATAAAAGGAGAAGAAATAACAAACTGATTTCAGATAATTTGCCGGGGCTCCGGGTGCATTATAAATGTGTGCTCCAGCCAACCGGCAATTTGATGAATTTCAGCCCGCTTTTGTGTCGCTGCTTGCCGAGCAACATCCTCCACTGAAATTGTGGCTGCCTTAATGTTCTCTTTAGCACATGGCATAATTGCCCCCTGCAATTTGCTGCCTGGAAAGGTTACCAGGAAAGAAAGGAAAGGGAGAGAAGGACAACTTTGTTGGCGGGGGAACAAGAGAGAAGGGGAGAGACGAAGCCGGTGGCATTAGAAACGAGATTTATTCCAGGGCACTGCAGGAAGGCAGAGGGGCTCCCGCACCAGGCTGCTGGGGATGGAGCTGCCAGGGCCATGGCATCCGAGCAGCCCCGCGGGCTGGACATCCCTGCTCAGCCCAGGGCACGGAGCAGGAGGAGAAACAGCCACAGCGAAGGAGGAAGCGGAGGGGAAGGGAAGGAGGAAATCCCGGCGGAGAGGCTGGAGCAGGGGTGGGCAGGGGGCGGCAGGCGGGGGCGGTGCGGCGGCAGCAGCCAGTGTTTATTAATTTTCTGCTTGGCTGCGCTCGGAGCCGCAGCTCCGAGATCATGGAGCCGCTCCACACTCTATTAAATAATTCAATCTGCGAAGAATCCAAGTGTGTAAGCGAACACTCTTATGCGTCTTAAAATTTAATTGTGGAGCTAAACAAGATGAAGTGCAAGGAAGACATAAAAGATATGAAAATAGATGCTGCAGCTTTTGTTTCTCTGGCTGCTCCAGCCCTGCCCAGGAACCTCTCCCCATTTTTCACACGCTGCCGCTAAAGAGTCTGAGCCTCCTTCATCTGCTCCCCCCTCCCCTTTGCTATTTACAGCTGTGTTTGCAAGCAGCAGGCCCGCAAATCACTTAATATCCATTAGAGCAGCTCCATTCACCCTGCTGGCTCCTGCTCTGGCAGCCGGTCCCTTATAAATCCTCGTGTTCCAGGGTTTAGGGAATCAGCTGGGAGCACTTGCTCCGGCCGCCCCTTTGCCCACAGCCTCCCCTTTCCCAGGCTGGAGAGCCCTTCCTGCTCCTGCAAATCCTCTCCTCCCTTTTTGGAGGGAGCAGTGCTCCTCCAGGCTGAAACCCAGCCCCGCTGGAGGGTGAATCTCAGCTCCCTGCAGGTCAGGTGAGAGCCAGGGCAGCCCTGCACAGGTTGGGTGGAGGGATGAGAGCATCCCACTGCCCAGAAAACCTGGGAAACCTCAGAGAAGGGATGAGATTTATTTGGAGAGAATTTGTCTCTCAGGGCTGGGGGCTGAAGGAGAACCCATCACTCACAGAGGATCAAAATCTGAGGCCCCAAACTGCAGCAGAAACCCTCGTGAGCTCATGCCCGAGCCAGCCTCACATCCACGGTGCCACTGAACTGAGAGCAGCCCCAGAGGTTCAAAGCCCAGCTGTGAGCATTAGAGATTTGCTCAGAACATCTGCAGGTGCACAAAACACCTGCTCCTGCCCCAAAAGCCACACCAAGCTCGGGGCTGGTCCCACAGCCCCAACAGCTGGTCCAGCACTGCTCCCAGCTGCTGCCAGAGCGGATCCCGTGGGGCTGGATCCCAGGGGATGGCTCAATCCTGAGCCACTGAGCTGCAAAGACCCCAGGAGGGGGGTGTGGGGTGGGAACACAGGGCTGGGTGTCTCCTCGGTGGCACAGCCCTGCTCAGAGCTGCAGCGGCGCCGTGCAAACCATCCCCGCAAAAAACCACTCACACAGAGCTGCTGCATTTCCCTCTCCGTGCTGAGAGATCAATCACAGCCCTGGCTCGTGGCAGGAGCAGCCAGCTCAGCCCCTCCTGCACCCAAATTTGTGGAATTTCAGCTTTGTTATTGCACCCAGGCTCGCAGGTGTATTCATGTAATTTCTTCTTGCAAAGGGCAACAAGTGAGACCTCGGGCTGCTTTGTCTTCATTTGCTCTGCTGCTGAGCTTCTTGGGCTGCTCCAGGGGCTGGTGGGACGGGAACTGCCACAAAACCCTGCAAAGCTCCACAGCTTGAGCCTCATCAGCTCCCCAAAAGCAGGGGGAGGGATTGCTGGGTGAGGAGCTGAGACGGCAAATCCATATCAGTAATCAATAAAATGAAATAAAATCCAGCTTTGCTGAAGAACCCGGCGGGCCGTGGCACACTGGGACACGGGACCAACAGCGCCAGTTCCACATGGGTGTCCCCCACCCCAAAAAAAGTGAGGGGGTCTCACCCAGCCTCCCCCCTGCTCCTCCTCCCTGCCACCCCCCCGTGTCAGATCAGCTCCGGCACTGACAGTGATTGACGGGGGGCAGAGCAACAGGTGAATTAAACAGGCACAGCCGCCGCCAGGAGTGGTGCTAAATGTCAGAAAAGATCAGCCCTCGCGTTCGCAGCGCGGCTCTGCTCCCGCCGAGAGAGGTGATGGAGCGGAAAAGCAGCCTGCAGAGAGGGGAGGGGAGCTCTGGAGGGTGCTGAGCACGGCTCAGAGCCTCACCAGGGTGGGAGCCATCAGCTTGGATTCATCAGCTTGAAGGTCTCAGCCAAGCCAGCAGAGCAGGGAGCACCTCCTCCTCCTAGACAGGAGGGACCTGCAGAGGCACCTCTCAGCTCTGCTTGTGCAGGTGCTGTGTGTGCCCCCTTCCCTGCATGTGAGCATCGGGCTGGGAGCAGTTCAGGGCAGCAGTGCAGGTGTGAGATCGAAACCTGATCCTAACCCTAACCCAAACCCTAACCCTAACCCCTAAACCTAAACCTAACCCCTAAACCTAACCCTAACCCAACCCTAACACTAACAGTAACACTCACCCTCATCCTAACCTTCATCCTAACCCTGATCCTAATCCTTACCCTGATCCTAAGCCGAGCCCTCTGGCTGTTCCAGATGGAGTCCAAGACATCCCAGCCCAGCCTCCCCAGACCTGCCCAGTGCCAGGAGCCAGGTACCACCTTCCTGCACCCTACAAGGGATGTGCCTCTTCCCCACATAGCCCATCCCTCCAGGGCAACCCCAGGGAAAATAATATCTGTATTCCAAGGACACCAGCCCTAAAATAATGTTATTTTGCAGTAGTGCCACTTTAAATCTCGAGCGGTTGAAAAACAAATTTGCACTTAGAAGCATTCAATTTGTTTGCAGGTGTTTTCCTCTTAAGTGGCACTGGCTAATCGGGGCTGGGAGGGGAGCCCCAGACAGGTGTCACGTTCTGGGGCACCAGCTGAGCCAGGGCCAGCGTGGGACATTCCAGGGGAGTCCCGGGGCTGGAGCACTGGGAAATTAATTTGTCATGTTAAACGAGTGGGGACAGAAAGGGGCTGAGCTGGGCACCCTCAGCACGTGGTGGGGTGGAGGCGAGCCCCTGGTGCTGTGGAGGTGCAGGGGGGAGGACATGGGGGACAGAGAGGGATGTGGGGACAGAGAAGGACACAGGGAACGGAGTGGGATGAGCGGCAGGTTTGGAGCTTTGCCCACCTGAGAGTCAGGAGGTGAGAGAGGGAGAGGAGAGGGGCCAAGGCTCCTGTCCTGCTGCAGGAAAGCTGCTGCCCACGGATGGAGCTGCCAAGGCTCAGTCTGCCCGCAAGATTTCCTCTTCCCAGCAAGAAGGGAGAGTGACTAACCCCAAACCCAAGCCATACATCAACTTAATCGATGTCCCTGACACCCGGCGCCCCCGTCCCTCACCTTGCAGCCAGTGCCTGGAGGTGTGAGGCTATTGATCCCCCGGATGCCCGTGTGATTGGAGTCTACAATCCAATGCCTGCCAAGTCCAGCCGAGCCCAAACCTCTCAAATCATGTTGACACGTTTAGGAGGTGCCGGGCGCTTCATCCTCCCCGGTCCAATATGTAATTATGTCCTTGTCACCGTGATGTAGGGGCTTGGCAGGGCAATAAAACCCCGGGGGCCCCGCGGCCGAGCGCGGCCGCTCCGCGCCGCCGGCCAGAGCGGCTGCTGCCAATTCCTCGCTGTAGTTAGACCGCAGGAAATAGAGCTCAATAAAGCCGCGCGTGGATCACGGCTGAAAGTTTGTCTGGGAAAACGGGTGGGGGAGATGTCAGGGGCCGCTGTCACCGCAGGCCCTCGCGGGGTTTGAGCGTTATTCACTTTCTCGCCTTCCTGCTGCCAGCCAGGATGGAGGGGGGGAAAGCAAGTGAGAGCTGGAAATGCAGGGTCTAACCTTGCTTCTTTAATTTCTCTGCTCCAGACACCACCAGCCTGATCCCACGGGGCCTTCAGAGACAGACAAACCCTCCCCGTCTGCCTGTGGCGTCCTGGAACCTGCTGGGAAACCCGTGCTTCCCAGCCCCTCTCTGTCCCCAGAGGGCTCCAGGGCAGCCCAGGCACGGGTGGGCACAGCACGGTGCCCTCTCCTGCTGTCACAGCCTGTCACGCTGTAAGGACATCAGTGGCTTTCAGCGTGGCACAGCCAGATCCTCACCAGCCTCACGCCGGGCTGCAGCAGCAGCCGTGGCAAATTCCCTCTCTGATTCCCTAATCCCTTCAAAGCCCTCGAAGGCTGCTCGGGAAGTTCCCAGCAGTCCTGCTGGGAGCGGGGTGCTGAGAGGCAGCAGAGCTGCTCCCCTGGCTGATGTTCCCCCAAAGAGCACAAACAGTTCCCAGCAGCTCGATTCTTCCCCTCAGGGCTCGGCAAGCATACTTCTTCTTCCCTAATATATCTTTAGCTTGATGAGCTGTTGATGGCAGGAGGATTTAATCTCCCATACCCTCGCTCTCTCCCAAATCCACTAAGGTGAAGGCACTTCATTACAGAACCACTCAGCTGTCTGTTCCTATCGATCACGCCTTGGCATGGGTGACCTTGGATCGATGAGCTGCCGATTATTTAGTGCCTGTTTGCCCACACCAAATGCCAGCAGGGCCAGGACCAGCACCCAGCTCTAGAAAGGAGCCTGGCATAGCTCAGGAGCTCACAGGCTGGAGCAGGGACACACGACCAACTCAGACACCAGGATTTGCCATCTGGGGACAATTTGTCTCTTCTTCAAGTGGACTCAGGCCTTGGGTTTGATGTTCCCCGTGTCCTGCTCTCAGAGTTCACCCCAGGCAGGCCAGTCCCACTCTCAGCTCCCTGAGCCATCACAGTTTTGCCTTCAGGAGCCCAAGATCCCCATCAGGAAAAGGGCAGCGAGAGCCAGGACAGCCAGTGATGAGAGAGGTCAGCCCAGGGGGGTGACAGAGCCCCTCACTTTGCTCCCGGACCCAAACCTCCCCCGTAACTCTTCGGTTATTCATCCTCCTCCGCCACAACCCTTCCAACCAGTCACTGCCTTACTTTTTAATCAAATCCTTTGCTTCCCTTCCCTTCAGGAGCCAGAGCCATTTTTCTATTACATCCTGATTGATCAGGCCCTCGCCAGCCGCTGTCAGCACCGTCCTGGTGCTTCATTTCCCATCCCCGCACAGCGGGCTGTGGGCCGAGCCCGCCCGCCCCGGCACCAGCAAACAGCTCCATAAATGCACACAATTAAGGAGAGAAGGCAGGGGGAAATTTGATCCTACTTTTGATTTGCTGCCCCCAGCTCCGCAGGCCGCATCAAAGGGAGGGAGAAGCCGGCGTTAACCCTGGAACACTGGGGGGCAGAGGAGGAGGAGGACACGGAGGTGAGCCCGCAATGCTGCTGAGCGCCAGGAGAAAGAGGCTCCATCCTTGTGCTGTGAAAAAATAAATAAATAAAAAAAAAAATTTAAAAAAAGCAGGAGGAGAATCTCCAGGGCTGCTCCTTCCTCCTGCTAATGAGTTGTTTTCCAGTGTAAGGAACCAGGAGAACAAGCCCAGACTCTGCTAAACAAGGACTGTGGCTATGCCAGGTCAGAGATCAGCCACCCCCGGAAGGGAGCGCTGACAAGATGGTAAAAACACAGAATTAAATCTCTTTTCCCTCCTCCCTGCTCATTGCTTGGCAAATTGAGTGACTCTGACGTGTGCACGCGTGGCTGCAAACGGCTCGGCGGCTCCTGGTGTGGCCCGGACACCCCGGGGATGGCTGTGGGCTGAGAAGAACCTTTGGGAGGGCGAGCTGTGCCCATGTTCCACGGGGCAGGCCCAGGATGGGACCACTGCAAAACCCCCCCAGCAGGTGGACAGAGAGGCTGGACGAGCCCATCCTCAGCGCTCTGCCACCAAGCCTTCCCCCCCCCTCATTCCCAGCACAAGCCAGGGACAGCTGGATCAGCCCCATCCCGGCTGCTGGCAGATCCCTGCTGGCATGGAGCTGCCTTATCTGAGCTGGCACAGCAGCGCGGGGCTGCCCTGCCATCAGCCGCCGGCGGATTACAGGGGTTTATCAGTTTATTAGGGGACACGAGGCGCTCAGCAGAAGGGTTCTGAGACAGTGCGAGAGGCTGATAAGAGCCAGCCCGGCTCCCCAGACACCTCAGCCACGTCTGGCACATCACAGGTGGCAGGACCCCGGTGCAGAACGGGCGCCCTGGGCACTGGGGGCACTCGGGGAAGGTGGGAGCAGCTCCTCCCGCTCCCCTCCAGCGCTCTCCCGGCTGCCCTGCCTCAGCCCTGGGTGCTGCTCTGAGGTACGAACCCCTCAGGGTCTCCACGGGGGTGGCAGTGGCAAAAAAACCCAAAAAAAAACCCCCAAAACAAAAACCCAAAACCAAACCCCCCAAAAAACCAAACTGCAGGGTGGGTGAAGCACCAAGGCAGCATCTGTAGGAGCACCAGTGGAAAATCCCCAGGGGGTTTTCGTTTTCCTTCCAAAGTTTCATCCAACTCCATCACTTCTCATTCTCCTCCTATTTTTCTTTTAAATTTTTTTCCCCCTCTTATTCCTTTTAATTAACAGTGTAATGGAACTCAATTCATTCGCAATCTATTCTGGCAAGAAACAACCCTCCCTGGACTCCAAATGACCTGACTAATAGGGTTAGAGGCNAAATAGGGTTAAAAGCGATAAAAAAAAAAAAAAAAAAAAGTGCAAGGCAAAATTTTTAGCTTCCTCATCCTAATTATCTCCTGTGAGCGCCACGACAGCGGCACCGAGCCCTCCCCCAGGCTGCGAGGGGGACACGCTCTGCCTGGGCACGCTCCCTGCATTTCAAAGCTTCCCAAAAAAACCAAAAAAAAAAAAAAAATCCCGATTTTTCCCTCAGGCTCCACATAGCACACAGCCCACGGTGATCTGGGGGAGCTGGGGAGGGATGAGGAGCAAGGGGCCGGCGAGCTGGGCGAGCTGGTGTTCGCCACTGGCAAGGGTGAGAGGGGAGAGGGATAAATAGGCTGGCAGTAAATGCCATTTAGAGACAGACAGACACAGCAGGTAAATAATGATAATGAGCTTCTAACGAGCTCGCATCTGCACAGCACCTTGCCACCAACCGAATTCCGAAATGCTTTAAAAAAAATAATTAAAAAATAAAAAAAAAATTATCCCAGCAGGGTCCCGCAGCCCTTTCCTGCCAGCCCTGAAACCTCCCAGCTCTGGGAGCCACCATTTAGGAGCTCTTAAACCGATTGTTTTGGGATGTGACCTAAAAATGAAAGTTTTGATGCAACCCTTGGTTTCCTCAGGAGCTCGGAGCAGAAGCTTTCAACAGACCTGGTTTAGGGCAACCTCCAAATCCTGATCCACCTCCGGGTTAATGACCAGAGGAACCCGGAGCTGTTGTGAACTCTCCGAGGGCTGGAATGGGTGTGATTCCCCAAAGCTGTGAGCCAATCTCGCCTCCAAAACCTTTGAAGTTCGAGGTGAGTATTCAGGGCTCAATTCCAGTCCGGCCCTGCTCTAATTTCCAACTCTATTTGTTCTATTGAGTGGTCATCAAGTTAAAAATGCAAGGACTATGGATTTCTTTCCAGCTTAAACATCTGAAAACAAATGTGCTAATGAGCAATCTGACCACTATAAAAATGATTACTGACAGCACTTCAAGGACCCGACTTTACTGCCTTCAAAAGCACCAAGAGCAGCAGAATGCATCCGGCTGTCCCAGGGCCATCCATCCAGCCTTGGCCAGCGGGAATTTCCAGATGAATGCTTATGGGAGAATAAAACAGTCAGGGAGGAAGAAAGGAAAGCCAGGAATCAAATAATCTCTTGTCAAAGCTGCTCCGAGCCTCCTACAAGTGATTCGTGCTTAAGAGGCCGGAGGATGAGATTCCCAGGTGCTCTGAATCTCTTCCACCAGCGCAGCTCAGCGCGGCAGATAACAACGCTCCAGGTGGGTGGGAAGGGAGGGACCCTCCTGATGCAGGCGCAGCTTCACCTGGGGCTTTTCCTATCGGAGATTTCAGGTACAGCCTCACCGAGGGCTTTTTTTTCCCGTGGGAGATTTCCTCCTACACCCACCGAAGAGAGGGATCCAGGCTGGACCTGGGATCCGGATTGAGTTTGGAGGTGCTGAACAAAGCCGTGCCCTTCCTCAGTGCCCGGTGACTGATGGAGCTGCCCATCTGTTAGGATATAATCCTCACTGAAGGAACAAAGAGGGGCACTAAAAACCAAACCCTTTCCATTTAAACACAGATTGGAGATTTATGGGCGTTTCACCCGCCCCTTGGTGCTCGGGTCATTGCCCATTCCGGGCGCTCTTTGTTTGCACAAACAACCACCCACAACCACCGGTTCTCTCCTCTCGTTCAGAGCCAGGAAAAGGGACAGGTGCCAAAGACAAAGTCATTTATGGTGTCGTTCTAACATCCCCTGGAACGGACAGGAGGGACAGAGCCAGCCTGAGGTCACGGTGCCGGCACAGATTGGATCCTCTCCCCTGGCATGGAGGGATCCGCCCCTGCGCTGGCACAGGGAGGGCTGGCTCTGGGCACGGGGAAGCGCTGCCAGGGGGGATCCCATCCCGTGAGTCCCATCCCGTGAGTCCCATCCCATCCCATCCCATCCCATCCCATCCCATCCCA
>VWZN01009048.1:20234-54730 GCA_013396955.1 Regulus satrapa
ACAACTTTCTGATAAAGTTTTTGTTGATAATGCCTACCTGATAGGGTCTAAATTTTATTATTGTAATCCTTCTGAAGAGTTTAGGATTGATGATTTCATGTTGCTTTTATTTTCTATACCTGTTGATTCTATGAATAGCATAAGAACCCTTGGAGCCATGGAAGACATGAATTTTAGGGGTTTTTTTTAAATAAGACAAATATTACTTCTTTCGTAGTGCAGAGAAATAACATTAAGGACAAAATGCATTTTCATAATAGTAGATGTGTATCTGTATACAAAAGTACCCAATGAGAAGAAACTCATTCCACTTTTAAACTTTGAAAAAAAATTAAGACTATAAAAGAATTAAGGACACAAAATCTCTTCAACTTTCCTATTCTTCCCTAGTATCTGTTAAAATTGTGCTGCTGCTCACGCACCATTCAGGAGGCCTGTATTTTAAAAACACTTCTGTGTCTTCTTGGTGATGAAAATACCTTGTCTGATTCTTGCAAAAAAGGAATTACCTACTGGATTGTATTAATTTATCTGCAGACATGTCAGAAACTGAATATTTAGTATGGATTTCAACACAGTTCCCTGAGGACAAACTGCCTGGCAAAGCATCATGCATCAGACTAAATATGCATGTAAGGTAGATTTTCTATTCCTTAAAAAGTCTACTCTGATACATAAAATTCCATGACTGTGAAGAATGTGCCACAGGTTTATCAACAAGGTAATCACTTGGTAATCACAGGTTTATCACTTAGGTAATTCTAAGGTTTTGGTATTACTTCAATTCACCAGGTGGCTAACTAAGGTCATCAGCAAATTAGTTGAAAATACATTTGGTTTAGCCTTGTGTACCTCTTGAGAAAACCTTTGTCCTAACTCTATTTTTCAGTATACTCAGGGACAGTCTGGGCTACCACAAAGCATTTTGGGTTGTTTTTTTCCCATTAAGTTGTGAAAGTCTTTGTCCAGATGTTTGGATGAATCACCAAGAGAATGGTGATCAGATATATAATTCTTGTCTGTGTTTAATGTGAGCAGGGAATAAGCTGCAACTCAGCTGAGATGTGTTTTGAAATAGTTCCCTAAATATAAAACACTTCTGAAACCAACCAGCAGTTCTCTATGTGGACAAAGGACAAAGGAAAAAGGCTGGAGGATAAGTAGGGGGATCTTGGGTCCCTGGTACAGGAAGACTAAGATAATCAAGGAGTACATAATAAGGCAGAAGTCACTGAGGCCTGTTAAGACCAAGGAGTGCTTTCCAGACTTCGTCCTTTGTCCTCACCTGTACTTTGAGCTATATGTCTTTGAAAGAGCATTTTTTTCCTCTGGGATAAGACTGCTGGTCGTGAAGAAGTCCACATTGATCTCTTGTTTTCTGGAGGCTTCAGGAATGATGCAATTTACAGGCCATTTATGGGTTTTGGGCAGACCTTTGGCCTTAAAAACCTTTAATCATAATGCTGCAGTATTTTGTGGCTGGGAAATATTTCCACATGTAGCTCCTGTCTTCCTGACACAAGAAAAGGAGGTTGCTAGAGGGAGGCATTATATCTTCTCTGCCTTGTTCATCAAGGGGAACACCTTCCTAAACCTGCCTGCTAACATCTTGATAGCTCCAAAAGCATTCTGGCCACATGGTTAAAAGTAATCATCCTAAGACTTGGTCCTGGGAGCTTCTGGTAAAACAAATATGCCATTTTGCTAATTAGCAAAATACACAGTGATTAAATTTGTAGGTGTCTAACATGAAAAAGTACAGTTTAGAGACTCATTGAATTCACATCTTGGATGTATTAGGGGTTTTTTTTTTTTGAGTTTTAAATTATTTTTGCTCAAGTGAATCTCAAGATTACATGCACAGAATGAACTAAATTCACAGTGAGACTAAGAGCAACAATAGAACTCCCACATGGATATCTAAATTATTGAACACAAAGAAGAATGTTTTGCAACTTTGATTAGGGAATTGTTAATCAGGCCTATAATAGAATGTAGGTCAAAAACCAATTAAAGAAGTCTGACTAGAATTTATGATTAGGCAACCATTAAAAACACTGTGTATTAAAAAAAAATATAAAATGGTATAGATCCTTATTTTTGTTTTGGTGGGTTTTTTTTGTTTTTTTTGAGCTCTGGATACAATGTGACACTTTGAGCATCAAAAAAGCAGTTAAGTTAGAGATCAATTACTAACTTCAGGAACAGAGAAATTTTTTGGCTGATTAAAAAGTGTATTCAGGCTTTGACAAATACTTGGCTGTCACTATCATTTATTTGAAATACCACTGTAGCAACCCTAACTCTGGCTTTTATTTTTTATATCTTCCAAACAAATAAACTGTGTATGGTGTTTTTAGTCAGGCTTTGAAGTTCAATCTGTTCTGGCAAGGAAGTGGTACTTCACAAATAGTAAAAAAAAAACCAGTTCCTGCTGTTACCCTCCAGAACCATTCTCTTATCAGAAAATCTTGCAAAACAAATTAGCAGTTAGACCTCTGGTAAATTTTTGTAAAACTGTAACAGTGTGACAATAACACAACAACTCAAGCACTTCAAAGTGCACAAAAATTCCAAAGAGGTATGTATTTATCTGATTTTTGATCAACAAAAAAAAGGTGACTGGCATAACTCTTTATTCTATCTTCACTTGTATTCCCAATAGTAATAATTTCATTCTATTAGGACCTTATTTCAAATAATGTTTTCTCAGTCAAGCCTGGCTATGTATGCATATAGCACTTAAAATTCTGTCTTTAAAATTTAGCACCATCCATTTCACTTAAAAAGTAAAAAGCAAACAAACAAAAACACTTGCTTTTTGTTTTTTATGGGGTTTTATTTTTTTAATAATTGAATACAAAAGTAGTGTTTCATATTAGGAGAAGAGTATTAAAGTGTGAATATTTTAAACTACATATGGAAATTAAGTTTCAGATTGATCCAGAAATCTCAAATGGAAGTGAGACAATGAAGAAATTGTCATGTGTGAACTGTTCTTGGTGTAACACTTTACTGATATTGATATGCTTATGTTCTGAAGAGAAGATTTCAGAGGAAACTGAGGGAATGAAGTGGGTGTTGGAAAAATTTCAGGGCACAATATATGTCACTCTTCTTTCAGTGTAGTATGTTTATTCTTTCATAAAAATCCAATAAGGAAGGTTGACAATATTATCCCTTCATAGATATATATTTTGGCAGTAAATGTATGAAAGAAGGGTTCTGTGTTTTAAAGAAATAAATATGCTAATAGGGAAAGAGATATTATGAAGGCAAAAGGGGAAGAAGTGCATGTCTATTTATCTTTTTAAAACAGTTTTGATGATAAGATATGGTATTTATGTTACTAATTTTTAATAGATAACTGTATACATTTATTCTCCAAATAGAAACCTGAGATATTATGAATATACATGTTCTACAGTGAAATAGTTCAGGGACCAAATCAAACTATCTGGAGAAGATAGCTTCAAATGAAGATTTTGGGAAGAAATGATAGCAGTATTTTTGGACATGACCCTACAAACACCTTCACAAGATCTGAAAACAGTGCAGCATAAATATTGTAATTTACATTAAAAACAAGGAGAACAAGCATGATAGAAATTGTCTGCTTTATCAAGAATAGAGTATCCTGCAAGCTAAAGGAGGGGATTAATAGCATTTCAGCATACTGCTGATGGATAAAGCACAAGAGATTTTTTTCTCACCTTGAAGACAGAGGAAAAACATAAATGTTGTGTTCTCCATTCATAGCATCTAACCCTGGATTGCCTCTGACTCCAAAAAATTACAATTTTCTTTTGTAGGTGCTGTTTTTAATAAGTTATATGAAAATTCTGTTGTAGCTCACCACAATGAAGTTTTTCACAACATGAAACTGAAGGCAGATTAGACATGTGAAGGATGTTCTGAGACATTGGAACAGCTGAAGTTGCAAAGACTGCTATAATAGTGTTGGAAGACTGGCAATGGTGACAGGATACCAGTTTTGGCCAAAACTTCCCATAGGTGGTAATTTCTGCCAAATAGATTCCTTTGAATTGTGCCTGAGCATTGCCCAGAATCATGATCAGAAGGACCAGGACTAAACCAGGAACATTGGCAGAGTTCCTGCTTGATGCTCCTCCTTCCTCTTTTATATATGAGTACAGACATGACTAAAGGGACTAGAGCTAATCTCAAAGATCTGATCCTTCAGGCTCCCCTTTTCATTAATAAAGAAAAATTAATAACTTTTAAAATAGTTTTCTGTTCTGAATCTCTAGAATTGTCTTTCTTCATTGACTGTAAGGAGTAGTATTTGCATATATTTTTCCACCTCTCTGAAGTGTCCTCAAGATGTATGTAAATTATAAATGTAAAAAACATTGTGATATTGAAAAACTTAATAGGAATAAGTAGTTTTTATAATATACCAAATTTAACCTCGAGGGAAGCGGGTTCATATTTACATTTTTGGCTAATTCAACTGTTACAACTAGCAGGCTAAATTTCAAGGAAGCTGTTTATTTTTGTACCATGTTTCATACTCCTTATCCATATTATCAATACAGTTATGATGCCTAGGACAATTCTGACTAGGAGATGCCCAAGTTACTAGACATGGTCTTGAGTTTGGGCATGACAATCCCATAAATTTGTGTAAATCAAAGTAAGGCTTGTAGAAAGAGAATATGTTCCATACAATATGAGAGATGTCTATGTGTATCTAAAAAGCTGCACATAGAAATAATAGATAAAAAGCTAATTATTTGGGTTCTTTTTCATAAACATTAAATATGGCTAAATATACTTGAAAATAGCCAGTTTCCATTTTTATTTTCCATTGTGGTGACTATGAACGTTCATTTATATTTCTTCAGAGACAGCTGGAAGCCATATGAATACCCTAGAATCTCTAAAATTACACTCAAAACCTATTCTTAGGCACTATTGGATTAATTTGGTTTACAATTAGAATTTTAGATGAGATGCCAAACAGACCACAACAAGGACCAGCTCAAAAAATGAGCTATTCATCTCCATTGATCTTTCTTCATATGTATAAGTTATCCAAGGGAAATGTTTTGGTTGCAACCTCCTGGCCATATATGTAATTTTCAAATGATATTTTGGCTGCCTTTGTGTTTATAATAAAATTAAAGCTATTGAGTCACACAGAACTCTACTGTTTTCCATTTTAATATATTAACACCGAATCAAAATATTGCTAGGATTGGAAGAGACCTCTGGAGATCATCCAGTCCAAAACCTCTGCCAAGGCCGGGTCACCTAGAGCAGGAGACACAGGAAAGCATCCAGGTGGGTTTCAAATATCTCCAGAGAGGAAGACTTGGTGACCCTCAGAGGCTTGACAGCTTGTTCCAGTGCTCTTCCACCCCCAATCTAAAGAAATTTTTCCTGATTTGAGGTGAGACTTATTGTGTTTTAGTTCATGGCCATTTCTCCTTATTCTGTCACTGGGAATCACTGAAAAGAGACTGGCACTATCCTCTTGGCACCCACCTTTGAAATATTTATGTGGATTCATGAAATGTTCCCTCAATTTTCTCTTCTCTAGACTAAACAGGCCCAGCTCCCTCAGTTTCTCTTCATAAGAGAGATGCTCCATAACTCATCATCTTTGTGGTGTCCAATGGACCCTCTCCAGCAGTTCCTTGTCTCTCTTGTACTGAGGAGCCCAGAACTGGACATAGAACTCCAGATGTGGCGTCACAAGGGCTGAGTAGAAGGGCAGGATTGTCTCCCTGGACTTGCTGGCCACACTCTTCCCAATGTACCCTAGGACACCACTGTCCTTCCTGGCCAGAAGACCACACTGCCAACTAATTGCCAACTTGTCATCCACCAAGACTCCCCAGGTCCTTCTCAGTAGATCTGCTCTGTAGGAGGTCAGCCCCTACCCTGTACTGGCACTTGGGGTTGTTCTTTCCCAGGTGCAGGACCCTACCCTTGCCCAGTATTTATCCCTGGGGAATGCAAATGACTACAAGATTTCAACCAGATTCTACTCTACTGATCACAATCCTCTGAGCTCTGCCATTTACCCAGTTCCCAATTCACCTCACTGTCCATCCATCTAACCCATTCTTCCTGAGCTCATCTTTGGGATGTTATGGGAGACAGTGTCAAAAGCCTTGCTGAAATCAAGACAGACAACATCTACTGCTCTGTCCCCATGGACCCATCTTACCATGTCACCATAAAAGGCTATAAGATTGTCAGTGTGATTTCCCCTGGATGAATCCATACTGGCTACTCCTGATGGCCTTCTTCTACATGCTTGGTGATGACTTCCAGAATGATCTGTTCAATCATCTTTCCAGGGATGGGGGTGACTCTGACTGCTCAGTAGATTTCCTTTATCCTCTTTCTTGCCCATTTTGGAGATGAGAGCAACATTGGCCTTCCTCCATTCAAGCACTTCTCCCATTTTTCATGATTTGTCAAAGAGGATAGAGAGCTGCAGAGAAACAACATCTGCCAGTTCCTTCAGCAGCCATGGGTGCATCCCATCAGGGCCTATGGATTTCTGAATGTTTATTCTGCCTAGATAACCTGTAACATGATCCCCTACAACCAAAGGGAAATCTTCCTTTTTCCAGTCTTCTCAGGAATTCCTGAGGGCTAAGCTTAGCAGTAAAGCCTGAAGCAAAGAAAATACTCAGTAATTCTGCCTTCTTGTATCCTCCGTTACCAGAACATCCTCATGATTCAGCAGTGGCCACTCATTTTCCTCAATCTTCCTTTTACTGCTGCTGTTCTTGTAGAAGATCTTCTTGTTGTCCTTTATGTCCTCTGCCAGACTTTATTCCAAGTGGGCCTTGGCCTTCCTCATCATATCACTGCATATTCTGACAGTGTTCCTATAGTCCTACCACATGGTCTCTCCCTTTTCCCACATCCCATAAATTTCTTTCTTCTCTGAGATTTACTAGAAGCTCTCTGTTCATCCAGGCAGGTCTCCTGCCCCTTTTGCTTGATTCCTTGATCATTGGGATACACTCGTCCTGGGCTTGGAGGAAATGGTGCCTAAGTAAGGACCAGCTCTCTCGGATTTCTTTCTCTTCTAGAGCCCTAATACATGGTATTCCTCTAGGTAGGTCTTTGAAGAGACCAAAGTCAGCTCTCTGTAAATTTAGGTTTCTAGTCCTGCTTACTGCTTTGCTTCTTCCAAGTAGGATCCTGAGTTCTGCCATCTCGTGGTCACAACAACTGTGACGTCTCAACCTCCACATCTTTAACCAGTCCCTCCTGGCTTGTTAGTATAAGATCCAGCAACACATCTTTCCTCATTGGCACTTTCACCACTTGCACCAAGAGGTTTTCTTCAATGATCTGCAGGAACTTCCTGTGTGTCAAGCCTTGTTGGCCCTCTGACAAATATGAGAGTGGTTGAATTCCCCCAGGAGAACCAGGGCCCATGAAAACGAAGCAATTTCCAGCTGTCCACAAAAAGCCTCACCAATCTCCTCCCACTGATAGTGTGGATTGCAGTGAAAACCCACACCATATTAGCATGTCCCTTAATTCTTACCCATAAACTGTTATCTCCTTCATCTGTGCCTGGGTAGAGCTTGATACATTCCTGTTGTTCTCTCATATAAGGAGCAACTCCACCACCTCACCTCTCTGACATATCCTTTTTAGAAACTACATGGCCATCCATGACAGTATTCCAGTCACATGAGCTATCCCACCCTGTCTCTGCAATTGCTATGAGATTATGGCCCTGCAACCTCACATAGATTTCTAGCTCTTCTTGTTTATTTGCCATGCAGCATGCATTTGTGTACAGGCATTTCAGACAGGTAATGAAGCATGAAGGGTCCCTAGAAGGGGTGCAAGAGGAACAGCAAAAATGCTTTTCCTCTCTGAGTTCTTTACCATACCATTCTTCTGTGTCTTAATTTACTTAGTTTATTCCTATTACTATTACCTCTTTCAGCTTTCTCGATAACTACATTTTTTTTGTTCAGTAGGTATTTGAGTACATATACCTGTAAGAATCCACAAATTACCTTTCCGTTTTTGCTAATTATTTTTTAAAGTCATCTCAAAGTTTTGTTACAAAAGTTCTGGAATATATGTGTGGCTCTTTCAGAAATAATTATACTCCCTTTTGGAGGTATTGCTCCCTTTTTAGACAGCATGGTCTGAATAGATAAATCGGTAGTGTGACCTCTAACTGTCAGAGTGTGCATAGGCTAAAGGGAAGATTGCAGGGAACAGGTCACCTGATTCAGTGGGACTGATTTTTAAAGTTCTCAGTAAAGATACATAGGTCTGTTGATTCCTTGAATTATTATGCAGAAAAAATAAAAAGCCAAGGCATAGGTAATTCAACTTCATGTGTCTTCAGTGAAGAAATGAGAAAATGAGAATTCGAAAATTTCTGATTCCTTACCACACACTTATTCTTAAAAAAAACAAAAACCAAAACCATACAATTATAATATAACCTTGAAAAATCAATATGTATAATTTATTTTATATTAAAAATATAAGATATAAGACAAAAATTGATGTAAGATTTGTTTATTTATAGCTATTTCTGCTTAAATTTTCAAAGATTGATGTGTCTATAGAGACACAACCATTCTTTTAAAGCAATTTAATTTGCAGATTATATACACGTCTCTTCTGAAGTCTGTCTATAGCAAGACTGCATGCTCAGTCAGCTCCATCAGATGGTGCATATTGAGTCTGCCTTATCCTGCTCACTTCCTCACCTGTAAACAGGGGAAGGAGAGGGACTCTTTCACTTCTTCAGTCAATATGCATGATGTTGTCTAGACTTCTTAATGTAGAAAGTAGGGAACTGAGCCAGAATGTTTCTCTGGTGCCTATGAGTGAACCCAGAGAAATATTGCCTAGTACTCTTGCCTCATGTGCATGCTTAGATGTATTCATGTTTTTGGATGTAATATATGCACATGAACAAACACAAAAGGTGAAATATACATCTGGCAAATTGAAGTAATGTAAGTTTAGCAGTTTGGATCCATCTAAATAATATGTAACTTGGGGATACTTTGTTAAAAAAATATCCTTTCTCCTCAGTGTTATCAAACCTCCCAAGTCACAGTGTGGTACTATTCTAAGAACTCTTGAGCTTTGCATTTTCTAAGTTAGAAAATCAGCTAGACACCTGGTAAGGCTAGAAATAATTTCAGAGGTATTAAATCAAAATTTCTTAGCAATGAACCATATGTAAGAAAAAAGAACTCTACCTATCTGCTTTAATGTTGTTATTTATACCTGTTTCGTCTTACTGTACTTAAAAGCAACATGCTGTAAAAATGATGATTCTGGTTGATGTATGGTAGGCTCTACCTGTGCTTTAATAATATGCATGCTGTAGTAAGCTATGCTGCTACAAACTTGTGAATAGCTATGATCCTTGTCTGAGGTTGGTAAAGTCTGACACAAATACCAGCTGTAGGCGGCCCATGTGGAACCAAAATTTTGAACAGCAGTAAGAATTGCTTCCTATTTGTAGCATTGCAGAGCTAATGTTAATATACAATTGCCTCTTACATGAGTATGCTCACATCTTCATCAGTACTGAGTCACTTCCCTTGTGCAATCTATTTTTCTGGAATTGAACTGCACATCCTTGCAGCATTTTTATGCTACCCCCACCTGAACAGACACGTATTTATACTTAGTTTTCCCCTGAGAAAATTTTAAAAGCTGTGTGTAACATCATGCACTCCAACATGTGCCCATGAGCCATGGCACACCCATTTACCAGGCAGAAATGAAAAAGCTATAAAGACTCCACACAGCCTTAGAAAACTTTTTGTGTAAGAGCATAGATAAAAAAAAAAAAAAAGTGTAAGCTGTTTTGTAGATGTAATTTTTCAAATCACCCTATAGATTGCTTAATTAATCATTTTTACTTTTCAATATTTATTTAAAAATCTAGTAATTATTGTAAAAAATATTATAGTAATGCTTAAGATAAATAGCTTGAAGCCCTCAGGTTTTTTAAGTGCTGAAGATGTGATAATGTTATTCTTGTTCTCTGATTCTTGTTTTGTTCAGTCTTTTATTTTTGTCCAGGAAGATGCCACCACTTGCATATAATAACCATAGAATTTTATTTCTTTATCCTGTAGATTGTTTAAACTCATTCTTTTTTAGAGTGAGCAGAGTGTGTCCCTGGTCATAAAACCAGCTTTGGGCAGATATTTTGGCTACTATGAGGTTACCTGCCTATGTTTAGATGCATGAATCCCAATTGTGTCATCAAACTCTTGCCTCGTTTGGCCAGAAACTAAAAAAGCTTCAGAAAAATCTCATAGGAGCCAGCTATAGAGTCTACCAATTTGTTAATTTGAACAAAAGCACAATTTTTCTTCAAAAGGAATTGATCTTACGACCCTGAGCTTGTAGGCATACTTTATTTTCTTTTAAGTGTTCTTCAATGAAATATCTTATTGACTTAAAAGATTTTGTCTGACAAATTAGTCTTTCTCTATTTCTGAATTATTTTCTCATTGAAAACAAAGAGGAAAAATATTTCACATCATCTTTATGCATATTAGACTGAAACCTTGGCATTAAATGCTAGATCAAGGCTGCTCCATGTCCAACCCTCATTTAGCCACATCTCATCTGTGTTTTCAAGTGACACACTGATAGTAAGATGAGAATCCCACACTAATGTTCTTCAGAAGCTGAGAAGGGATAACATCTTGCTGAGAAAAATGAAATATTGTTGAGTAGAGAAGAGTTCACAAAGTCTGCTGATGCAAAACCTCTGCAGAGGCAGCACTCTGAGGACTCTAGACTCTATGACAGCTAAATGCCTTCCTGAGAGAGCACTCCTGGACATCCAGCCTTCAGCCACTCCTTCCTTTTGCTGAAAATTTAAGTTTGAACAACCATATCTTGAGAGATCATGATCATATTTTTTTATACAAAAACACATTTGACTTTCAATGGAGCAAAACATTTTGTCATTTTATCTTGTATGATAGAAGGTCCACTTAATTGCTTAAAAATCACAGAAACAGAATCACAGAATGGCTGAGGTTGGAACGGACCTCTGAAGATCATCTGGACCAACCCTCTTGCTCAAGCAGGGCCCTTCAGAGATGCTTGCCCAGGACCCTGTACAAACATGTTCTGAATATCTCCACAAACTCTCTGGGAAGCCTGTCCCAGCTTTCAATCTCCCTCACAACCCAAAAGCATTTTCTGATGTTTTGAGGGAACCTCCTGTCTTTCCATTTGGGCCCATTGCCTCTGGTCCTGTCACTGGCACCACTAAAAAACATTATCAGATCCACCTACTATTCTCTAGTCTATACATTTTCAGCTCTCTCAGCCTTTATTCACAGAGAAGTACTCCAGCCTTTTTGTCATCAGCTTCATGGCCCTCTGCTGGACTGCCTTTGCTTTGTCCATGTCTCTCTTGTATGAGAGCCCCAGAACTGAAAACAGGACTTCAGGTGTGGCTGAGCAGTGCTGAGTATAAGGGCAGGACCACCTTCCTTGACTTGCTGGCATCACTCATCCTAAGGCAGCCCAGCCTAATGGGCAGAAGGACAGCTAGATCCTTTTCTGTCAAGCTGCTTTCTGGCTGTTCCAGTGTGTGCCAGTGCCTGAGGCTGTTCCCCCACAGGTGCAGGATTTTGTGCTTCCCATTGTTGAACACAATGAAGTTCCAGTTGGCCCATTTCTTCATCCTGTCAAAGTTCTTCTGGCTGGCAGAATGTCTGTCTGACAAATTAGCCTCTTCTCCCAGTCTGATGTCATTAGCAAACTTGCTGAGCATACACTCTTACCCATCTTCTGGATCACTAAGGATCCAGTGATCCAGAAGGCCAAACAGGACCGTCCCCTGGTGAACACTACTACAACTGGTGTCCAGCTGGACTTTGTACTGCCAATGACCACTGTTTAGACCCAGCCATGAGGTCAATTTTCAGTCCATCTCACAGTCTGCTCGCCCAGCCAGTACATGAGCAGTCACTTTATGCATATCTCATGGTAGACAGTGTCAAAGATCTAACCGAAGTCCAAGTAGTATCCACCACTTTCCCTCATCTACCAGGCCAATCACTTCATCAGACAAGTTTATTTAGTTCATTAAGTTTATTAACTTCAACTTGACGAATCCATGCTGACTATTTCTGATGATTTTTCCTTTTGTTAATGTGCCTGGAAATTGTTTCCAGAATTAACTACTCCATCATCTTCCCTGGGAACAAGGTGAGGCTTGCCAGTCTGAATTCCTTGAGTACTTCTTCTGTCCTTCTTAAAGACAGGAAGTGATATTTACTTTCCTCCAGTCTTTGGGCAAAGTACATTTTTGGGTCTGGACTAAATAAAAATACTCTGCATGGTTGTGATAGAATATAATTTGGAGTGCAGTGTGCTCAGATACTAAAATAACACAAAGGTTAATATTTTGTAGGCATCATTTTATCATAAGTGAATTTTTTTTTGTGTGTGATGCTTTTTGTTTTGGTACTTCTCTTGTTACTATGTTTCCAAATTATTAACTGCGGGTGGTTCTCTGTGTCACTCAGTGCATTATAAGAAATCCTGAAAACATTTAGAGAGTGCTGTAGTGTTGTGTTATCCATGAAAATTTAAATATTTTAATTTTTTTTATTTTTGTAATAAAAGCTGTATAAAGAACAAGGCTAATATATAGCCCTTGCACAGTATGAGCCAAGACTTTATTCTTGCAAATGTCCACATATGTGTTTAGTAATACTTGCATGAGAATAAATATTTATCAAGTACTTTGGATTATATTAAGGATAAATTAAAATTCATCTTTCTGAAAAAGTTGGTTCTGAAACAGCCTTCCCATAAAATTAGCAGAAACAACAAAGGCAGTTGGTTTAAAAGGAATCTAAATATTTTTCAGATTGACTAATGTAACTGCAGGCATATAAAGTACAGAACACAATCACTCAGGACATGTCCTTTGCTCTTATTTATTAGACTTGTGCACATTTATGGTAAATAGATTTATCTTTGTTTGTCAGTGCTTGTGGGATCAGAGATTTAATGCTTGTTGGATAGTTCATTATTAGGAAGCCTACTTAACTTAAAAAACTAAATTTAAAAAATTATCCTTCCTTATGTATGTAGAGATTCTCTCTCGTTACATCTTGTAAAGCACTTTTCAAACTACTTCCAAAAAGAAAGTGTATGAAATGTTAACATACTACTTCTTTTTAGCTTCAGATTCCTATGAAAAAATAGTAATTTCACCGTATTCATTGTGATTTGAAACCACACAAATAATGAATAGTTCAAGTGATAATTACCTTATTTCAATATTTACAGAAAACTAGCACTTCATCATCATCAAAGCACATTGAGAATTGTCTTATTATCTACACAAGTGCCTGGTTTCTATAAATATTGAAATTTGGTAATTATCTCTAGCTCTATTTCTTCCTTATCTACTTTTCAGAATTAAGCAAATAGAAATATCATTTAGTTATTAACATTTTCCAAATATGTATCTGGTTTCTTTTTAATGGGAGTGCATATGTAAAGAGAGCTAATTGCAAAATAAGGTCAATGAAATGGAATGGAATATCTTTATATCAGAAGTATTCAAAAGAATGAGTTAAGACCTTGTTATTCAAATAGCTAAATTTAGCCTGAGTCCATTTCTAAAAGGCAAGACCCCTTCACTAAAAGACCTAACTGACAAAAAGGAGCAATTGACATATATGCACCATGAAATTAAATGTGGGTGGTTTTTTTTTCTCTCTAGCACAGAACCTGATTGAACCTATCTATATGTTGCAATTGTGTTTTTTCCTTATGTTGGTTTATGATCACACTGATCTCTGCCTCAGATTATCAAGAATAAATTAATCTGTAACAGAAATTAATAGAAATCTGTTAAACTCCTATCCTTCATAAAAAAACAAACTCAGGTAATGGAATGTTGTGAAGGAATTTGTATGGTTGTAAGGGAACCATTCATAACCTGAAAATAAGGCACAGGTTACTCAACATCAGTATTAGGTGTGGTTTGTTACAGATCTTTTCAGAATCCTAACTTCAAATTCTCTTTTTTGTGTCAATGGATTTGGGCACACTCTGGAGTCTAGCATTAGTCTGGAGGGATCTTTAGGCATGTCTGTACTATAGACAAATCAGGATCTGTGAGTAGACTCAAACACTGTCCAGTGATTGCCCATATAACTTAATTATTTCCCTGATCCTCATCAGGTTTGGCTCAGGTTTGCACACTCCAGCACATGCTGAGGCAAAACATGTAGAGAATTCTCCTGAGAGTAATTTCAATTATTTGTTTATTTGCAGTTTTATACACTTATTATCCATATTCATTTTCATTCCTCTTAAACTAGATACACTAACATTTTTAATGAGACTGATTAGATGGGACTCACATTATCTAGCCTGAAATTTTAGTCTCAAAGATAATAAAGATAAATAAAGTAATAAAAATAAATAAATAAAATAGTAATAGTAATAGTAATAATTATTATTATTATTTTTTAAAATCATATAAGATAATAAATGTATTATCTAAACATAAATAAATTGTAAACAGGAGTCTTTTTCAAAGAATATATATGGAATCAGAAAAATTAATTGATATGCAGATATCACTGACATATGTATTTTGAAAGTGGATAAGATTAATCCCACCCTTCCCTGTTTTCTTAGCTTCTTCTTTTACACTTTTAGTCTCAGTATGATATATACAGTTATCATATACCGTTAGAGATGAACGCCCTTCAAAATTCTTGATCATCTGCATTATAGAGCGGTTCAGTTAATCTGTCCTTCTCAAATTCTTCCACCTTTAAAAAAGGAATCACTTGAAATAAAAGAAATATCTGATTTTTTTTACCACCTTTTACCACACAGATACCATAAAAGAACTGTAATGTTGCCACAGTGTTGCTGATGTTATGGCAGTTCAGCATGAAATTATGCCATAATTAAGACAACGTAAAATAACACTAATTCCCTTTCTTCCTTAAGAGTCAAGTACCTACAGACCTAGATATGACAAATGTGTGGTGTTGGCATTTATTATATCTTTCTTTTGGAAAGAGCGTTGTAGGTAAAAACCCCATTATTCATAACTTAGTGATACATAGCCAGTCCAAACTGTCTAAAAAGATAAAAAACTGTGGAATTATTTTCTTAAATCTCTGTCATAGTGAAAATAAATTCTAAGTCCTTATGCAAATATTGTACTGGTGAATCTGGTAACAAAATTGTTTGGGTATCTCTTTGCTGTCATTAAATTTTAAGTCTTCTACTGAGGGAAGGCTGAGAGAGAAGTTACTTCCCTGATTATTTAATATATTACAGAAGATAAATACTAATGTCAGTCCCTTTAATGTCAGCAAAAGGAAAATTATGAATCCCTGCATTTTCTTCAGTGGCCTGTGAGGCAGGAAGAATGAAATCAGAAAGACATAATTTTGACTTAATATATGATGAGCGAAATCAGAAGTGCAATTTATAAAAGGAAACTAGATGTGTAAAACAAAAAATGTGCTCTTTCTATTAGCAATTCCTGCTATTAAAAATTACCTAAATATATAAAACCAGTAATATGTCAGGTCTAGGACAGTTTAACAAGTAATAAGGCTGAAAATATCAGCACTATGAAAAAGAATACATATTACATTTTTTTGCAATACCTTTTTCTTATAAATAAATCAGTGATTTTTATTCTATGAACCAGCATCACCTTTCTCAAATTATATGTAAAGCAATGAAGCCTTCCTTTTCTTCTTTGCCTTGTTGTGCCTTTTGTCCTGCAGTACCAGAGACACACATAAAATAGGCTCTAGACAAAGAAGTAGAAGATGAAAAATAACATAAAAACCCAACTCAGTAATGCTATGTCTTGCATACAAGAAACATAGTGGCATATAAGTATAGCCTTTTCCCCTCTCTGCACTCCTAGAAGTCCCCGACTCTTAATTCTAAGATGCTCTAGTCAAACATTGGCAAAAGCTGCCATGTCAGACAAGCGTCTCTGCAGAGCCTTGTAAGTGGGGCCTCACAAACAGCATCTCATCTCTTCAAGGGCTTGGGCAGAACAAAAATTGATCTATCTACCGCAGCAGGCAATCCTTCCACACAATTATAGTCCTGAAGCATTTTCACAGCATCCAGTTCCTGAAATTTTGCATCTACCTTAATCCACAAAAGACTTTTCCAGTCCTACTAATACACAATATCTATAGCAAAGTGGAAAAGCCATAAATTATAATGTCCCATAAAAAAAGACTTGAACCTGTGGGTATATTCAGCAAAGTCACCTAATAAAAAGTGACATATTCCAAGTTTCTGTATCATTTTCCAAGTTTCTCAAGGCAGCTTTATAAATTTTGTGGTTTTATTACTTTGGCAAGTGAAAACTGTATGTTCAAATAAAGAACATTGCAAACATTATGTGTTTTTATAAGGAATCAGAAGGAAGTATGCCAGAGCATCTTGACAACAGAATCTTTAAATTTAACAACATAATATATATCCTTCAGAAATGGAAAATTTGACTCATACCATGAAAATTATTACTAAAATTATTTGTTTTCAAAGTAGAACTGCGTTATTTTCCCTGAAACAAATACTTTCAAAATGTGTTCTAAATTTCATATTTAATGTTTTTTAAAAAAGGAGTATTATTTTCAAACAGTATTGTAATTTGACAATGCTATACAAGAAAGAGTCTTGATTTAACTGCAGAAGATAAAAGGCTTAAATCAGAAATAGATATCTCAAAGTGCATTAAAGGCTGGTCTGTCAGTGAATTACAAAAAATTAACACATTTATAAGCACACATAACTAAAAACAGGTTTAGAGATAAGAATAATTTTAGCATATTAGCTACTGCTAATGCATTCTCTTTATTTAAAAGATGCATATTTCACTATAAATGGCTTACTGAATTATGAGATGGCTTTTATATCTCTTTGTTTCATTTTGAATGTGTTAAGGTTTATTGTAACCTGCCAGAAACTACCACAACTATGCTTACTTCACTTTCAGAAAATGTTTTCATTACACATTGCTTCTAAGTATACTTATTTACAATGAATTTTGAAATATGAAAATACACTTTATATTATCACATTGGGATTTTTTGTCAACTGTAGGTGAACTGTACATGTTAAGAATGATAGTTTTTATGGGTTTGTCTATTTTCATATCCATTTGCAAATGTATGCATGTTACTAATACTGTAACTGATATGTGAAGGACCGGCTAAGGGGCAGAGTCCAAAGGGTTGTAGTGAGTGGGGTCACCACTCTGGCTGGTGTCCAGTCACCAGTGGCATTCCTCAGAGCTCAGTCCTGGGACCAGTCCTCTTCAGTCAACAATCTGTATGCAGGACTTGAACATGCCATTAGGAAGTTTTCTGACAATACCAAACTGGGAGCTGCTGTTGACACTCTCAAGGGACAAAAGGTCTTGTAGAGTGGTCTGCATACACTGGATCTGCATACATTGGGATGAAATTTAAAAAGTCCATGTGCTGGATTCTGTACCTCAGACACAGTAAAGGTGGGCACAAGTAAAAATTGGGAGAACAAAGGCTTGAGAGCAGCCCTGCAGAAAGGGATCTGGGGGAGCTGGTCAGCAGTAGGATCAGTGTGAGTTAGCTGAGTGTCTTGGCAGCCATGAGTGCAAGTCCCATTCTGGGGTGCATCAAAGGCAACAACACCAGCCTGTCAAGAGAGGTGATTATCCCTATGTATTCAGCATTGGTACAGCCTCACCAGAGTGCTATGTACAGTGCTGGGCCCCACAATTTAAGAAGGATGTTAAGTCCTTTAATGCATGAAGAGGACGACTGCATTTCCACTGAAAGGACTGGAAGTCCTGTCCTGTGAGGAGTGGCTGAGGACTTTGGGTTTGTCTAGTTTGGAGAGAAGGAGGCTCAGGGGGCACCTCTTTTCTCCCTACATCTTTGGGGAAGTGCAGTGGAGAGGGAAGAGCTATTCTCTCCTCTCTGGGATGTGATGATGGGATGTATGGGAATGGTCAAATCCTGGAACAGGCATCCTAGACAGGTAAGCAATACCCCAGTGTTTAAGAGACATTTGGCCAATGCCCACAATAGAATTCTTTAAATTAGTCAGCCCTGAATTGGTCAGGGAGGTGAACTAAAGGGTTGCTGTAGCTCCCTTTTAAAATGAAACTATTCCATTTACTCTATTATATGCCATGCTATTCTAAATGAATGAAAATATTGTTGATGCTATTCATGAAATGTAGAGAATGGCCATGTCATCATCAGGGAAACCCACATGATGGGTTTAAGTTACTTAAACATTTGAAATGGCTTCACACATGCTTCCAAGCCTCCAGCTATGAGTCCAGAAGACAGTTCTGTTGCAGGTTTAGCATAATATTTGTCATATCTTGAAAAATGCTTCTGGGTACTTAAAATGGCATGATTTTTTTCGTTTATCTGAATATCCCAGACATTGAATCCCTTACATCCTGTGCAGGTATTCCTTGAGTCTCTGTTGAATGTAGTGGTAATTTAGACATGTATAGCTCTCATGTATACATCTGCACTCCTAATAGGAGGGCAGGTTGAACCTCATGTCCACTTCTTGCCACTGAGTAATTTTCCTATGGTTGTACTTTTTCATGTCACCTAAAGTTGTCAGAAGATGTTTGATTTCTTTGTCCCATGAAAATGAGGTAATAATTCCTTTTTCAAATGCCTGCAATACTTATTTGATTGAAAGTATTTTATTTGAAAAAATTTGGCTGGATAAGAGTGATTGCCTATATTAGACTAAAAAATTTTATCCCTAAAGCAATCCTACAGGTATAAAGTGATTTAAAGATAACTCTAGGTGAAACACTTCACCCAAGACAGTTCAACAGGCAGAGGAAAATGAGGGTTTTTTGGGGTTTTTTTGTTTGTTTTTTTTCTTCAATAAATGCCTCCATTGTCTTCATTCTTTGTTCATAGCTGCCTTGTTAGGTTTTGTAAATTTTAGCATCACAGTGGCAATTGATACTAGGACATCAAAAGACATTAACCAAAGATGAAGTCAGCACAAGAGTCTTTTCCGACATGTACTAGAAGTAAATGCTGAGAGAAAGAAACCAACAGCATATGGTAATACTTCTTCAAGCCTACAAGATTTCCTGGGGCAGAAAAGGTTTGTATGGATTTTTTTGACATGAATTTGTCTAGTCTTCCTACAAGGCCATTTACATTTTTATCATCCACAATACTCTGTGTCAAGGTGATACACACTCTGTCTGTAACCATGTTTTGAACCTGACAGCTGACAGCTTCATTTGATGCCTACTAGTGCCTTCGCTGTCAAGGGGCAGAGAACAATAGATCAGTTTTCTACATGCTCTATCATTTCCCCTCAGTCATTTCTTCTTCAAGCAGAAGAGTCCAGACTACTTATTTATTCTTTGTAAAGACACTGTTTCATACTTCTCATATTTTTTTTAGTCCTTCTCTTAATCTTATCTCTCTCTATCATTTTGTTTTCTGGCTACTCAGAGTACAGAAAGTAAGAAAAATTCTTTATGCAGCTTTATAATAATATTGTCTATTTTATTCTGTTCTTCATTTCTAAAAACTCAGTTCTTATTGTTAGTTATACTCATCTCATATCTTAATGATTTTCTCTGGTATAACCTCAAGATAATTTCTTTGATAGAAATTGGCTCAAAATTCAAAATAGAAAGTGATTCTTTGCCATGAACATCACCTTATATTTACCTGCACTGGCTGCATTTTGCTAGCTGTTTTCTTCCCTAATTCCCTAAGACATTTTGTTGGATCCTTCATAGATGACCCTGGTCTTCACTATCTCAAATGTCTTAGTAATATCCCTTCACTTTTCACCTCTTTTCTAGGTCACTTATGCATATCTTGAATGATATGGGACCCGGCACAAAGTCTTTTGGATTATCATTGACCTTCTCTACCCACAGTGAAAACTGGCCATTTTCTGTCATTTTCTCATTCTCTTTTAGAATAATTTAAAATATTTACCAAGACCTGTTAGTCTGTAGTTTACCTAACAAACTTTTTTGGTACACATAGTGAGCCAGATCTTCTTCAACACTTACTTTTTATAACCCCAGAAAGTTAGTTGCAACAACATAGGGGTAAAACTGTGTATATCCACCTCTAAGAAGTGAGACTAGGTGATAAGAGATCTTTGGCCCACAGCTCTGTGAAACCTTAAAAACAGCTGCCATCTGGGAGTGAATAAGAATGTGAAGAGCATGAACACAGGGTGGTTGAGCATGACTGGGTCTAGAATGTATTTATAAACTAACAAGCTCATAAAAGTATTATTAGTATATTTTAATATTAAAATGTAATAAAATCATATTGAATCTTCATATTTTCCCCACATGTCCCAAAAGGCCTTCTACAGAATTATACAAGAACAGCTATGAATCAAGTATAATTCTGGCTGCAATAAATAAGATCAACAAGCAGCCCTAAGGGTAGTTCCAGCACAGTAGTTTACCATCATTTTTATTAGTTATATAAGCAGCCTCAAGATATTTTGTCATGTGATATCCCCCTGGCCTCTTTAAAAAACCCAAAACCTTTTAATCTGCCTGTAAAAGCTTGTAATGTGTAGCTCAGTCTTGCAGCCCTGTGCCTTATCTCCATGTACAGCAAAGGCTAATTTGTCCCCTTTAAGCCTTTCACTGCAACCTGATGCTCTCTTAATCACCCCCTGAAACTCTGCTCTGTTTATCCTCTTTTACAGAGACAGGTGCAAAGGATTTTATTAATGCAATACCTTCTTAAGTGGTTTAGTTTATCCCTTACTATTGATCCAACGGTTTAAATCTATTAAGAGGGTACGAACAGACACTTTTATTCTTTGCTTAATCGAATCCATCCTAAAAAAAAAAAAAAAAAAAAAAAAGATATTCTTTGTTCCCCTTTTTTCCTTTTTTTTTTTTTTTTTTTTTTTTTTTTTTTTTTTTTTTTAATGGTAGGACCAGAAACCAAGAGCATATTACAGAACATCTAGCCGCTATGTATTTTTATTGACTATTTTTTTTCTGTCTGTTAATTTCCAAGTAATTTATTCAGATTTTAAAAATTCATATATAAAATTTTGGTAATAATATTAATATTCTAAATATGACTACAAACTAAAAATATGCTCTGCTTTTCATATACAGTCTATATATTACACAAGACATGGACATACCGGAGAGAATTCAGTGAAGGTCCACAAAGGTGATTAAAGGTCAGGAGCATCTCATTGGTGAGGAAAGTTGGAGACAGCTTGACTGCTCACCCTGGACAGAGAAGGCTTAGGGAAAATGTCATCAGTGTAAACAAAATCCTGAAGGGAGGGTGTGAGAAGAACAGAGACAGGCTTTCTTAAGTAGTGCCAGCGAGAGGACCAGAGCCAATGGACAAAATAGAAACACAGGAGATTCCCTCTGAACATCAGGAAACAATTTTGACCATGAGGGTGATTGATCAATGACTTGCACAGCTTGCCTATATAGGTTGTGTATTCTCTATTCTTAGAGATCTTCAAAAGCCTGCTGGACATGGCCCTGGGCAACTGTCTCCTAGTAGACAGCTTGAGAAAAGGATTGGTCCAGATGACCTGCAGAGGTCCTCTCCAACCTTAATCCTTTTAAAATTCTGCTAAAGAGTTAATGAAAATTCAGTCTTTTGTAGTCTGAGCATGTAAATTTTTTTGGAGAGATCCCATTAGTGCAAAGTAATACTAATTTTTATCAGTCTGGAGAAGCCTTTGTGGTTTCCACAGGAGTTATGATACACAGCAGAGTAAATCCTAACTTTTAGTGTGCTCTGCCCTGTAAAGAAATGCATCAGATATCTTCCTGCCATGAGCATTAGCAGCTAAAGTAAACAAGCATAGTCAGAGATGACATTAAACAAGACAGGTGCAATTTTTCTTTGACTTTTTAGTACCAATAAATAACAGTAATGAGGTTTTGAGTAGTATTTAACCCCTTTCATGCTTAGCCATGGAAAACACCAAGTCTTATGACAATGTCCGTAGAACTAGAAAAGCACACTGTCTCCATCAACAAGACCTCAGGGATGCAGGGAGGTTCACCACCTTTCTTGATGAGTTTTTAAGCAGTTTTTCTATCATGACTGTCAAAGAACAAGGCATCTATATATGTAAAGAAGGAGGGTTTAGAACAGTTCAGGCTATTCTAATGAAAAGCAATATTCAATTAGCAGCCAAGAAAAATTCTACTGTGCTACTTACACATTCAGTGGAGATGTATGGGATGTGTGCTTGTTTGCATAACAGAGATACATCTATCAAAGTGTAACAGTCCACATACACAGCAGTAGTGAAGTAGTTCTATTGCAAAATATCTATGGTTTGAAAGCTATCTATTTTTTTTAATGTAAATTTGCTCCTTTGAGGTGAAAATATTTTTCTTTATTTAGTTTCATATTTAGATTTTTTCTGAGTTTTAAAATTTTCTTTGTTCTATAAAGAATTTAACTACCTCCAAGTTACACTACTCAGGGAAAAAAAAAAGAAAAAAAAAAGAAAAAAAAAAGGACTTTTTTCCACTGAAATAGTAGTACTCCCTTCCTGTAAGACAAGAGGAAGTTTACAGTCTCTTGCACTTTGGTACATGTTCTCAATGAGGTTATTTTGCTACTATTGGCTCTGCAACAGACTGAAATCTGGTTAAGTATGGAATAGTTCACTTTAGCTTGTGTGGTAGACCTGGATTTCTGAAAGATAATATGGTGGTATTTTACATTCCTGCTGTCTTCAGGAGCTCTGTTATTTAAAATCCTCTCAACATCTTGCAGCTTTACAGATGAAGCAACCATATATTTATACAAGTGTTCTCAATACCAGAGAATAGAATGGCCTTCAAGCATGAACAGAAGAAGCTGAATAAAATGGCAGATAAAGGTTTTGTGTATACATTCTTCTTTCCCCTCTTTCCTTGTATCTTCTCACCTTGCAGTCTGGTTAATGTCAGTGTGAGCTGACAACAAACAAGTGACACATACCTGCTGCCGCACAGTCACCACGTGCCAGGTGACTGTGGCTGGTGCCAGCTCTCACTGAAGAGAGAAGAAAGAATCCTTCCAACCTATTTCTCCTTAAAGTATGGGGTTTCTGTCCCATGAGGATTCAAGTATTTTAAGCAAAGTGCAAAAAGTTACAGAAGAGTATTTTGCGAAGACACTGCAAATCAGAGTCATTAATAGTCACAGAATAAAATATGTGAAGGCTTATGCATGAAGGAGCTAGTGAAAAGGATTAGGGAGGAAGCACAGCTTGTTTTTCTTTCTCTCTCAATATCCTTCTTCTCAGGTTTCCACTTTTAACTCCTGCAGGATTTTTTTTATTTTTTAGAGTGCTGACAAGGCAGTGTTGGTGCAACTATATAAAATCTTTTTTCACTAATACAGGAATAAAACACTATATCAGCTTTTTTTTTGTCTATTATTTTGCCTTTTTTTTTTTTTTCAGATGTCAAGGATATTTGGTTATGCTCCCAACCATAGGAATTGGAGGGGTTACTGTCTAGTGTAATTGCTGCCTTCCTCCATTCTGTTATTGCTGCCAGTTTCTACTGAGCCAAATCAATCCTGACAGCTGGCCAGATGCTTCTTGTGCCAGTCAGCAGGACTCTGGTCTCAAAAGAGCATCTGGTTATAAGGAAATTTGCAGCAAGCTATACAGTCAATCTTGTTTTCTAAAAATACCAACATAAACACTGAAGAGAAAGTATTTAGTAGCTTCACTAATGCACTGTTTTTTAAATGTGGGCGTGAGCACTCGACTTTTTCACTACAGATATTATTTATATTGCATCAATGGAGACTAGTAAAAAGTTGGGGGTTTTTTGTGATAAGCTATGTATGCAATATCTTTATTACAGTCTGTGCAGTCCACAAGCTCAAGAGCAGCTGCCTAAAGTGTAAGCCAACAGCACAGAACACATTTATCCTAGTATTTGTTTCATGAGGTCACAAGTTATTTGGATTTGGAAGGTCTTTGGAACATGGAATCTTCAGATGCCTTAGAAATTTTCTCTACTACTATATAATTAGCAAACAATAGGTGGATTTGGATTTTTTTGCTAATTAGAGCAGTTAGAAAAATACAACACTTTCCATAGAAGACATCAGTGTTCTTATGCAGTTTCTGTAGACAAACCTGGAGTTGTTTTCTTACAGCTCATTTTCACTTTGCTCACAAAACCATTTTAAATGAATAATGAAGAATGCATCATTTCCATATTGCCTTCACTGCTTCTGCTTGACAAAGTAGAGTGCTTCCATATTTCCTAACACAGAAAAAATACTAAGTATGGATAGGCTGTCTGTTTTTTCATTTAATCATTTTCTTTCCTCAGGGAAGCAGTTGGCATTCTAAAAATATGTCTGTTCATCCAAGGAGTGAAGTAGAAGAGATAAAAGTTCCATACAGGGCAAAGGCTATTTGCTCCTCCTAGTATGTTGGTCCATATGTAAGAGAGTATGCTTTGGATGCCTTTGCATATGCTGAAACATACTGACATATGTTTCTTACTAGAAAAACTAGAAAGCAGGTACAGCTGGTGAAACCCTACTAAGCCCTGGAAGATGCCTCCCACTGCTACTTGCATTCAATTGTTCTCACAATAACATATATAATGGCTTGTTCTGCTTTCATTTTCTGTCATGAAAACAAGCTGATATTATCAAGTCTATATATAAGTTCTAGCATCTGAAGTCCACATGCTGGATGTAGTTGTTTCTTCTTTGCTGTGGATATTTCTGTTGGGGAAAAAAAGATGCCACGAAGTCAAATCATTTCTGGGAAACAAATGTTTGTTGAACAATTTGTTTATTGAATTAGCATGATACTTCTTTCAACTAAGGTATTTATAAATTGCAGACTCCTTCCAAAGGAAGCCCCATGTTTTCAGCTTCCCTCTCCTTTGGACTTATTTTGACACTAGAAAACATCCTTTAGAGTCATTGTACTAAATTATACCTCCACTAAAGAAGCTCCCATAGAGTTCATATATATGGTGCACTTGAGCTAAAAGCACTGGCGAGAGAAAAGGGCTAAAACAAGGAATTTAAACTGCTGGTTTTTCATGGAGCTTCTCACCATTTCAGTCCTGAGTTATTTCAGCTTACTTTTACCATATTCAAAAGGCAGTTAACATATGCCCCATTTTTTTTCCCCCCTTTACTCAAATGGCTCACACTGAGAACATATGTTAAATGATTTTTTTTAAACTTTCTTTTGTGCTGTAAGTGCTGTCTGGTATTAACTTTCATATCACTATATAATGGGTTCCTCACAGTCCTTGCTTTTTCCAGTTAATGGAATGTCCTGATTTGAAAAGTTTAAATATATCTTGCATCTACATCACTGCAGAAATAAGGACAGAGGAGTTAAATATCCTTATCCTTAACTTCATCTTTATTTTTCCATTTTCATTTTACAACTGAAAGCCTGGAATTTTTACATCCGTTTACCAATGACCACACACTATTTAACATGATACTACCAACCAAATGAATCTCTTAAGTGTAATGCTGTTACATATGCCACAACTGAGCAGCAGTTATTATTACCCTTAATTTAAAGGTAGTGAAATTAGCTCCTGGGGATAAATTCCTTTAAAGTATCAATTAGTATGTCTCTTTTCTTTGCCATTGCTAGTGCAATCCTCTGTGACCAGTGAACAGCAATTCAGAAGACCTAAACACTGGCCCAACCTTCCTACCTATTCTGCTGGGATACAGTAATTAAACTCCTGGCATTTCCTCTCCTTTTTGACAAAGTGATTTGAGTGATTTGAGTTTGTTTTGTTGGGGTTTTTTTTGTTTGTTTTGTTTTTTGGGTTTTTGTTGTTGTTGTTTTTTGGTTTTTTTTAAGGGTCTGTGTGAATCCTCATTCTGAAGTTAGCAGGACATATTTCTGGTTAGACATTTTGTCCACAACCCTTGTTAGTGCTTGTTTCTTCAATGTCTCCCTCTGTGCTACCCTTGCTGTGGGTTTCCTGCCCATGATTAATCCCAGGATTAATCTATTTACATATTTTAGATTAGGGTCAGCAACATCCAGAGAAGCACTGGCTGCTTGAAAAGCCTGGTATTGCTTCTATGGAGACCCAGTTGAGGACAAAATACAAATCTTCTGATACCACTCAGAATTGGAGGAAAATCTGTGTGAATAAACTAAAAGGCACACCAACACAGGGGAAAAAAAGAGCACCTGTGACTTAATCCTGCACTTGAGGAGGTTGGGAAATATGGATGCATTGCTAGGAATGCTGTGCCAGTACCTGAGAAAGCAAAGTGTTTGGGACAGCTTGTAGTCTGGGCTTTCTGCATGTATTTTTTTGCTCTCTTTCCCCCAGGACTCTCTGATTCTGATGGAGAACCATGCTTTCTGCCCTCCCTTGTTCAGACATCTGGCCTGAGCATGGAAGCAGGTTTCTCTGCTGTTATCACAAATTTTTTGGACAACAGCAGACAGGCCTGCTAATTTTCTTTCTGCTTGTGCCTTTGCTTGCTTTCTAGAAGTTCAGTAATGATCTCTGCTCCACATAGCATTGTCAACATGCATGAACAGAGCATTGCTGAGGTCTATAACATCTGTCCCAGCTGTACACTTTTAACATTTGCATAAAACTTCCTGCCTATGGATAACGTGTATATTTGGCATGAGAAAACAGTGTGAAGTGACTTACAGAAAGATCTAGAAAAATTATCTCAAAAATCACAAAAAACACCACCAAACACCAGGCTTCCCTTTTTGCTGGACAAAGGGTTTTCCTGCATAGCATAAATTGAAATGTAATGTGTTCTGTTTTGACAGAAGTCACCACATATAATGCAAAGCTTGACTTTTGCATCTTGGTGCTCATTTCCTTAAAAATGAGGCTCACTTAGAAAATTGGAATATTTCAACTCAACTACCACTTAAATGAGAGGTAATAATATAGAAATGTTGAAACAAGCATATTTAAGTTTTATTTTAGGTTGTTGGGTTTTTTTTCCAAACGTCAATTCAAATTCTATGAAGTGCTCAGTGGGATATCATGATCTTTTTTTGTGTATCCTTGTTGTGAGTTACAACTCATGAGAGAATTTTAAATGACAGAACAGTAAGATATTTTTGTTGGTAGATATTTAAAAGCAATTCTCTATCCACTTTTCAAATGAAATATTTCTGAAACTCATGATTTTTTAGAGTTTTTTGTTTATATGTCTTAAATTATTTTTATATTCACTCCTTATATTATTTCATGAGCCTTATGCTATATATACAGTTCTTAATCAACTCCTAATACTGATTTTAATTTTGCCTGAAGAGTGAAGAAATCTTGCAAAAAATGTTGAAGATATAACTAAAACATAGATGAAAAGGCAGCAGCTAAAAGAGTGTAAAAATTTCTTAAAATAAATTAACTGTTTTCAGTGAGTTTCTGTGCTTAATAGATGTATAAAATTTAGTCATGTGGTATATAGAATTATTAATTACAGTCCTACTTAATTCTGTATGTACCCTTTTCATTAGCATAAAATCTTTGGGTTTTTTAGTCTCGAAATTAAATTCCACTTTAAAATTACTTAGGGCTTGTTGGCTAAAGAAAAAGCTATAAGAAAATAAAAGAGGGTTACTCACACTCTCACCTCTAATGTACACAAAATATTCAAAATATTATTAAATTTAATTTTTATTGACTCCACAGACAAGGAGGTGAGGGAAAGATAATGCT
The DNA here is from genome assembly GCA_013396955.1 of Regulus satrapa. Lineage (NCBI taxonomy): Eukaryota > Metazoa > Chordata > Aves > Passeriformes > Regulidae > Regulus > Regulus satrapa. The sequence continues at coordinate 48,001 of VWZN01009048.1, forward strand.
TTTGGTGAGGGAATGATAATGCCAGGTAGAGAGAGATTTGCTGAGGAGCATACAAACTCTTGGTACTGTACCTCTCTTCTCTGTGTCTTGCTGGTTTATGACTATCTCTGATTTTATTTCTTTTTAGTTGAAGACTCTTACAATGTGTCTTCTCAGGACGGTATTCCATTGTAGAACTGAAATAAAAAATTAATCACTGAAGCTGTCATCATAATCATAATCTGTAGTTATGATTATGTAGTCAGATTGCTGGAGTGACTTGTACAAAACCATCATCTCCATAAATAGGAGGATCTAGCAGAACACAGTGATGCAAAGCTGCTCTTGTCAAATGATTAACACAGAGAAACAGGCCCCTCCAGACAGTGGTTCACTTGTGCATGGCCACCATAGGTCTACCAACAGCAGAGTAAGAACAGGAGCACATCTGACATGGGGCTGACCCAGGCTTTTCACCACACCTGCAGCCACGTGTCTATGGAGCTGGTGACATGGCTTCAGCTTCTTAGATGGAGACAGGAGTCACAAACCTCTCCTAATGCCGCACTGATGTGGTGACAGCATGGATTTGGGAATAGGAAGCTGGATGCTTGAGTTTCCCAGAGGCATTCTGCAACCACTAGCTGGTCAGCAGCTAGCTGTGGACAGTAAAGTATTTAAAAGGTAAGGAGCCAAAAAGGGACAAATAAGAGCAGTGGTCAGACATTATTTACTCAGCAGCACTTATAGGCCAAGCTGTGTGTCATCCTATGATACAATATCTATTCTAGAGCAGAGCTTATTTCTATTTTTGTTACTTTTCTGGGAAGTATGTAAGGAAAAATAGCATAAGCACAGTTCATTAGAACAAATTCAAAGGCAGGAGTGCTTTGAATTTTATGTCTGTTTTAATGAATGCTTTCAGACAGGTTTATGTCAATTACCTCTTTCATACAAAACAAGCATTAATTGCATTTTCAATTCATATTCAGATATGTTAACACATCAGATCTCATCATGATTCATCTCATCAGAGAACAGAAATATTCCATGAGACCTACCTAATCTATACTAAAGAAGTTGTTCATAAATTCAGAAACTTGCTGAAACTCCCACAAATGATAGAAGAAAATCATATTCTAAAAATGTTTTGTGTAATGATTTCTGATAACTTATATCTTTTAAAAGTTGCAAATGATTCATATAGCAAAATGGTGACACTGGGTGTGTTTTGTGAGTTACTCATCTGTGCTAATTAAATATGCCATGTAATTAAAGTCATATGTTCACAGACTGTTAAAACAAGAATTTAATTGTTAGGAAAAATAAACTTCTCAAACCATACATTTTTAATAAAATTTCTTGCTATTTTTTTTCTGTAAGTACATTTTGCTTTCAAGAACAAAATTTTACAATTTTCTAGAGGTCATTGATTTTTATATGATTAATTTAATCTACCTTTAGCTATCTAGATTGCCTAAGCTTCTACAGCTAACAGAAAGGGCAATTCCAAAGCATCCAAGGTATTTACAATTCTCTTATGGATACTTCTCAAGTTACATGGATTTCCCTGTACTTTTCTCTACACCTCAATTAAATCTGATGTTTAGATACAGTTTAAGTGTATTTCTGTGAAATGAATTAAATAATTTTTCCCCCTGTTCTGCAGAAAGGCTTAGCGTGGTCCTGGTTGTTTGAGGCTGCAAGAGTAGGATAAGTAATATCCATGGTGACTCTGATTTTCTTTTCCTAAGCACACAATAGATAAGATAAACTTATTTTCCTTGCATGGTCTTCTAGGGGAGTTCATCTATATTCAAATGTACGTTCAGTTTTCATACTACTCCAATAAATAAAGCTCTTGTAGCATGTCTTTCACAGAGCTTTTAGAGAAGCTGGGTCATTCAGGAGTGTCATGTGGGAGGACAAATGTATATTCCAAAGGCTACATATATTCATCCCTAAATCATAAGGAGAGAGATAACTTCAGCAAATTATGTGATAGAAAAAAAGCAGTCTTTCACTCCTTAATGTAGGCTTGATCTAAAGCGTTATGATGCTATATTGGATCTTTTAATATGAGTTTAATGACAATCCAGACATAATTGAAGAAAATTCATTGAACTGGAACTCAGCCTCTATTTTCCTGCACAGCAAGAGCTTACAAAGAAGATGAAAGGCCTCAAGTAGAAATTTATCTTAACTAAAAGCACTGTTTTTCCTTACTAGCATTTAGTTCTCATTTTATTTATTATAGCATATTCTACTTTAATTGAAAAACAGATGAACATTAAAATAAATTTAAGTGATTGACTAATTTTCTTATGGAAAAGGGATGGAGCTTTTCTTTAAGGATGTCTGGTTGTCTTTGAAAATTGTGTGCTGAAACTACTGAGCTTTATACAGTTGATATAACTCTGATCTTAGAATTGTTACAAGTCAGCCTCCAAGCAATTGGAACTCCTTGCTCATTTTGATACAATATCTATTTACTAGTTCAATTAACAGACAAAATTAGGGAAGACACCATCCAATTTCCTGTTTTTCAAAAGTTTAATATTTTTCAATGCAGTAAGGATAATTGGCAACCTTTCATTCCAGAACATGTTTTCCAATCGATCTGCTGCTGTGCATCAACTATAGACAGATTTATGTTCAAATTTGATAAAGTGACAAAAGTTGATTTTTACATAGACATAATTAAATAAAGGTTTGTAAATTCATAGACACTTCACAGTATAAAAATCTATTTTTTCAACAATAGCTAACCGAAATTATCCAACAATGTTTTATAGAACCGGGTCTGTTGACCCACACCAGACTCTGATTTTATGAAAAGTGCAGCAATGGTTGTCATGAGATTTTACAAGGTAGTTATTATGCTTTGTAACATCAAAATAATCTTTCTGAATAAAATTTTTCCATTGTTCTGTTTTTGACAAGTGAACCAGTGGCTGTGTACATATCTACATTCATTGCTAGTAAAAGGAACAAAAAGATAGTGCATTATCCTAAGTTTATGCAGACATATCCTTGGTTCTGTAAATGAAGTTATATCAGTATAAATCTGGTTTATCACCATCATTAATTATGTTTGCATTTTTAATTTAGATCTTATGGGATAGTATTCATAGTTGAAAATGCATTATCTCCTATTAATGGTAAGATTCTATGTATATATATTAAACTGATCTTAGTTCTACCTAACAATACTCAACAGTTTCTGAATACTCTCTAAAATTCAGATTATCTGCTTGTTTTAAATTTTAGTATTTCTCATCACATGACTTATTTTATGTATTCATTATATTGGGATAGTAATTGTTCGTGCTGAGAAATATATGAAAAGATTAATGGGTGGTGACTCAGTACCTGCTGAGGCTTCAAGCAAAATAATTTATGCATTGTTAACACACTTAACTTTGAATTTATTCTCCAGCAAAAACTATTATCTAAGGTGAAAGCATTCATTGACTTGTAATGGTAATAATGCTATTTGGATTACGGGTAGTAATATGAATATTATTGGTATTGAGGATAAGATAAAGGCAGGAAAAAACAAAGTATGTTGAGGCTTACCATAAAGGTCAATGAGAAAGAGACAGTCTTTCAAATACAGTCTGTACAAATACATCAGTGCTGAAAGAATTACTGGGGAGAAAGTAGATCTATTAAAATAGTACACTTGTGCAGGAAATTAGATAAATGGTATAAAATGTTACCATATTATTTTTATTTGAAAATTTTATTCAGCAAAGAAGTAATGTGAGTAATTAGCAAGGAAAAATTGCCTGTAAAGTTAAGGTTGAACATGTGTAAATCAGTCATCTGAGATACTGTGCTGCCCAAGATGTTAATATTTCTGTTTAAAAAGTGGAAAATATTTTCAAAGCTGTGAAGAGCAAATTGTGTCCTGCTCTCAGCAAGTCAATGGAAATCAAGAGCCTCATGACTGCCTGTTTTGCTATAGTCATTAAATATCATCAGTTGTCTTTTCAGCCTAGAGAAGAAGTGGTCCAGGAAGGTCTTATCACGGTTTCAAGTACTTAAAGGGCAGCTACAAAGATGGCAGAGACTCTGTCCTTACCAGAAGCCATAGAGAGTAGACAAGGAGCATGGGTACAAGTTTCATTATGAGTGGTTTCATCTTGAGTAATTATGGATTTTTTTTTTTTTTACACTGGCAACAAATAATCACTGGAACAACTTCCCCAAGGATGTGGTGAAGTCCTCATCACTGGAAATTTTCAGGACATGACTAGAGATGATGCTAGATAACCCAAATTAAGCCCCCTTTTCCATGGGAGATTGGACTATATGATCTTCCAACGTCTCTTCAGAGAGAGCACTATTCTTGGTTTTATAATTTGATTTCTGATGAATCATGGACAATGAGAAGCAGTAGCAAAAAAACTGAAGGTGCAGGTAGGTAGTCTCCTTTTTCCTTTTTCTTTTTAAAAATAGAAAGAATTGAACAGCATGGACACATGAGTCCCATACACGTAACTTCCAGTGCTGCAATACTGGAACCAGTGCTCTAGGGTGAGAATCAAAAACAGCTTGAAGACATTAAGGTTCTGGTAAGCAAGGAACATGGAATTTTAGAGTAATTTTATGTTGCGAACTACTGTTATTTCTTATACAGTATTTGTGGGTAAAACCTTCTTATTTTATAAAATTATGCTGACCAGAAATGTTCATAGCTGGAAAACTCAGTCACAGAGGAGGGAAGGATTGTGATGTGAGAAATAAGTGTTCTTTCATGTATTCCATACTATTTTAAAGAACTTGTTTTCAGATATCTGTCACTAAATTAGCTTTTTCCACTTGAGTATGTGCTTCCAACACCTTACCACTGATTGCAGTGCCTGCAGTGGTTACCCATGTCTTGGTGTCAAGAGAATATTCACCTGTTTCTCTCATGCCTTGTGATAGCTGTATGTATGCACTACATTTACAGCCCTGCTCTTGATGTGAGTCTAGCTGGGAATCCCTCTGAGGGGCGAAGAAGAATTGTTACATAAATCAACTCAAATCACACCCAAAGGCTTCATTCTGAATCGATCCAGATTCAGAATTACACAACCCTCTAGATACATTAATGATGTAATGTCTTCTTATTCTCAGGCTTTTCACAACTGTGCCACTAAAAGGGCTGCCCCAGCAGTCAGAGTCTGTGGCCAAATGACTCTGCTGAGAACAAGACAGTAGCCTGTTCTGAAAGAGAGGATCTCATGCCACTCCAATTCACCTTCCTGCAGCTCTTTGGAGTGTGAGCTTTCAGAAATAAGATGTAAAAAGATTTAGAAAGATACAAAGGATTCCGAGGGAGAAAATATTTAAATTATTTTGACTATTTAACTTAAGAGAAGTAAAAAACCTGGATGGACATATCTATTACGCAGAAGGTACATTTTGGGTCATACGGCATTCTTTGGTATTTTTTTCCCCTTTCTCATGATGGTAAAACAACAGCTGGTAAAGAGCAATCCAACTGAGGGAGGGGGATTGTAACATGGGCGTGCATCTCTTCCATTTCTGGGTTTTGAGTGTTGCTTTCAGAAAACCTGGGAGTATGTTATGTACGAGGCACACACTGTTAGCCTGACACATTGGGATTTACTTGAGCAACTGCCTGTGAGTTGCACAGATGGCCAGAACACATACAGTATGCTTTGCATGTTCTGGATGCATTGCACTGATTGCATATGCTCAGCAGTCTGTTATTCAAAACATTTAAACATTTGGCCACTGATCAAAGTTGCAGATACTGCTCAGGCCAGGTCATTGATGTTCAGAAATCCTGGAGAAGTTATTTTCTAACTGGTCTTAAAGAAAGGGTTAAGCCAACTTGCCTGCTTTTCTCTCACAGATGGCATGACTTGGTTTTGAGCAATAAGAACCTGTGGATTCCATCGCATCAAGTAATAAGGGGCTGGGGGGGACACTGACTAAGTTTGAAGAATCAAAACCAATTTCCATGTGAAACATTGTCGCATGGATTCAGAGAATCAAGGAAACACAGAAAGATAGAATAGGTCAGGTTGTAAATGACCACACTGAGTCAAATGGTCCAACCTCCATGCTCAAGCAGTGTCATCCTGGAGCACATGGCACAATATTGCACCCAAACTGTACTTGAATAACTCCACTGAGGGAGACTGCACAATCTCTCTGGACAGTTTGTTCCAGTGCATAGTCACTCATACAGTAAAGAAGTTCTTCCTTATGTTTGGGTGGAACTTCAGGTGCATAAGTTTCTGCTTGTTGCCTCTTGTCCTGTTGCTTGGCACCATGGAGAAAGGCCTGGCTCCATCCTCTGAGCACCCACATTTTAGATATTTTGAGAAAGGATCTCTCTGAGTTTCCTCTTTTCAAGGCTAAAGATGCCCAGCTCCTTCAGCCCTTCCTTGTAAGAGACATTCACCCTGACCAACATATTAGCTCTCTGCTGGACTTGGTCCAGGAACTTGATGTCTCCCTTGTGCTGTGGAGCCCAGAATTCTTTTCACTTTATGTTACATACGAGACACTGACATTCCTGAATCTGTATCTCCCCAGGAAAATGCAAGAGGATGCTCAAAGTGGCATTATAGAGGTTGGTATCTCTTTCAGCAACCACAAGAGTACTATGAAACAACTTTAGGCCCCAAACCTAATTCCCTTAGCTAAGTACTGAAAGTAATGAGGGTGAATCTGATAAGATAGGAATAAAAATATTCTTAGTAGTTAAAGTAGAGAAAATATATTT
>VWZN01009049.1:5225-21564 GCA_013396955.1 Regulus satrapa
AAAAAGAAAAAAAAAGAAAAAAAAGAAAGGTAATTATTTAAGAGGAGAATGGAGCATGAAAAGCTAGTTCATCTGGTTTTACCTCTTGTTTAGAGTAAAATCTACCTTGTGTTTGGTTATAACTATCACAGCATCCAGCCTTGATTTGAAGCAATCAGGAGATGGATAATCCACCATTTCCTTTGGTAGTTTGTTCCAACAGTTAATCATTCTCACTGTGGCTTATTTCCAATTGGAATTTGTCTGGCTTTTAGCCATTGATTCTTGTTATTCCTTTCTGTATTAGATTAAAGAGGCCTTTACTACCTTGTATTTTCTTCCCGTGAAGGCACTTATGTACTGTAATCAAACCACCTATCAATTTTCTTTTTGATAAGCTAAATGGATGGAGCTCTGTAAGTCTTACACTAAAAAACAGCTCCTTCAGGCCTCAAATAAGTTTTGTGGCTTTTTATCTCACCCTCTCAAATTCATCTTGAAAGTGAACACAAACTGTGTGCAATATCTCTGTCTTGTTCTCTAGAGATCTGGTCCTAGTTGCCCTCATGTCTCTTTTGTTTATTCACCCAACAATTAGATTAACTTTTTTCCATGAAATCAAAAGCCCATTGAGTTGTGTGCTCACCATGCCATCTGCACCCCTTTTAGAATAACTCCTGAAGAATAACAGTGTCCCACATTTCTATTTTGCTACATACCTCACTTTGAATTAGCTGTACTGCACACTGGACCCAGAATTCCAATGGATTCAGAGCACTCATTCAACAGGCCAGCCAGCCTCGTCCTCACTTCCAGTTTTAAGACTTTTTTGCCATCCCTAAATTTTAACCAAAAAATATTTCTGTTAAGTATACCACTCTTCAAAGCACTGCAAGGAACAGGCACTTGGCTGTTTCCTCATGATCTGATGTAGTTTGATTAATATGTTGGGTCAAATGCTACATTAGAGTTTTTCAGAATAGGAAGTTAGATTCCGTAGAAAACTAGTATACAGCTAAATATAATTTCTTCCCTTAGTTAAGTTTGTGGGACTGGTAAATTTTGCTAGCTATACTTTTTCCAGTAGTGACACATTTGATGTCATTCAGTTTCCCAAAATCACTCATTATCAGGTCTCTTTGAATTTTTACATATGATCAAGCCCATGAACTTAGAAACTTCTTTATTTTGTGTCCTTCTGAATTACCAATGTAGTAACTCCTTAATGCATTATTGATTACAACAATGATGATTTATTACATTATCTTTATACAAACAATATCAATATTCATTATTAAAACTCAAAATTGTGTCATTAGAAACTTATTATAATAGCCCTTCTCTGCTAGGACTTCTTTCTGGTGTACTTTTAAGGATTCCTTCTCACTGATATTCACTTGTTAATCATTTTATACAAGCCTTAGTTCCCAGCATGCTTATTTTCTATACTCAAGTCCATTTCTACTAATATTTTACACTGGGATTTTCATGTTTTCCCTCTATTTTGGCACTATTAGTGCCCTGTTGTTATGGGTACATTCAGCCAGCTGTTAAAATAAAATGGGTTTTTCCTTTATTGATGGTCAAGGAATTTCAAAGAGATTTTTTGCATTATGATAAAACCTGTTCTTTAAATTTTGTTCATACTTTTCTATCTATATTCCAAATCCCCTTTTTATTGGAAATGTGAATTAGCTCTAGAAGAGACATCAGGTCACAATGCAGGGTACTAACCTCTCACTCATGTATTAAAGTGCAAGCTCATCATTACTAGAATATTTATTTATTCTAGGTTTTTTATTTATAGTATAAAAATATTGCAAATGTAACTTTAGAAGCGATGTCTTTAATCCTTGTTCATGACTCTGCACACATGATGCTGAACACTTTGCTCAAAACATTTTGTAATCAGGGGCAATGTGTTGACCAAATGATTGGGCCACTCCACTCATGACAGTTTTTTTATTAATCTGTTTTTGAGTTAAACACTTCTGTTACTGCAGTGACAGAATCAATTTTTTTCAAATGGTCCTTATTGACTTGTCATGTGGATAGTAATGTCATCTTTTTCTCTGTCCTATGAAGAGGTAGGAAGCTTTCTACAACTTTATTTTTACTAGAACTAATTGTTTGGTTGCAAAGTAAGCATACTCAATTCACAGTTGATGAGTGATGTCTCTTGTAGTTTTGCCCACTGCCATTCCCTGTCAGGCATACAGACATGTTTCTTTGTCTGAACATTTGAAAATTAAAACTCAAATTTGCAAAAGCTTTCACTTATTTTATTCTCCAAAAGCCCATTTTCAGAAATTCTTGTGGCAGTACCAGTGCAAGTCAGTTGGATTTAGGTGTATTGGTAATTAGCTCACATTGGAGATAGTTTTCGTAAATTTATATTTACTGTCCTGAAAACTTGTGCACTTTTGCTGGAAACCATGTCTGCCTCTTTTATACCTGAAGCCTTCCACCTGTCTTTGTATCTACTGCAAGATTAAGATACTTTTTTTTTTTTTTTTTTCTGATACAAGAAGTGGTTTAGGTTTTTTTAAGCAAAAAAATTGATTTTTTTTGAAATTGGATTTTTTTTAAAAATCCCGTCTTGGATTTTCAGTGTCCATTGATGAAAAGCTTCACCTTTGAATGTAAGGGCTTTCAGTCCACTAAGAAATATGTATTTTCAGAAGGAAACTCAGGGTGAGAATGCCAATGTGGTGTTGTCTGGAGCAGATACATAAACTGTCAAATGTGATATTTTTGTGATGGCAGAACTGGCTCAGACTGAAATTTCAAAGGGGAAGTGTTGGGAAGAGCTATTTGTTCTTTTTTTTTTTTTCTGAAGACAGTTGATAACATGTTCCACAACTGTTTTTGTACTGCTAAATAAAGCTGAGACATAACAGTATCATAGATATTCAGTTAAATAGAAATAATTACAGCACATGTAATTATGTGTGTCAGACAGACTTATGTTTGGCCTAGCTAGTGCAAAAACTCTATGCTCAGAAATGTGAACCATATGGAGCATCGTACTTTTGTCTATACAAAAATTAGTTCCGACATTTAACATAGGCTTATTTTCTAAATCTAGCCAGCCTGAACATCCCAGCTTAAATGTTGCATATTATTTGGTTTGCAGAAACCAAGTAATATAATTAGAAATGGGCGCAAATAAAAATTATAGAATTTAATATTGCAATACTACAAACTTAGTAGAAGTTTAGTTCTGGGTTTGAACTTTTCAACCTTGGACCCAGCTCTCACTAAAGTGTAGTATGTCTGACTTCATTTTATGGGTACAAATTTGCCCTTGTAAAACTTGCACTCTCATTCTGTCACATACTTAATTTACAGTGGAAATCTGATCACAGTCACCTCTAATTATCAGTAGTACTTATTGCACACTATTTATTTGCAGCACAGCTTATTACTGAAGGATAAAAATAAGCTGCAAACCTTACAAATGCAAAATATTATATATAGCAACATGAGAAATATGGTAGGATTTGGGCTTTAGAAAACTCTCAGACTAGTCTGGAGTTTCACACTGCTTGTTCAATGTCAAAACTTTTTTTTTGTTTTTCTCCTTAATTTAAGACCACATTTTCTTTAAGACAGACTTAAATGAAATGCTTATATTTCTTACTGTAGGAAATGCTGAATTTGTCACCAAGCATGGAATTCTTTCCAGAAAATGGACAGGCACAGGTAGCTGGCTTTTGGGCAGGAAAAGATAGGTCCAATGTGTGTTGTGCTTTGATCTCAGTCTTCTCAACATTTCAGAATTTCTGCAATTTCTTTGTTCAATTATTTTTTTCGGTGTCCTTACTTCCAGTACAGCATTTGACAACTGTTCATGCCAGGTGCAAATGCGGACAGAGTAAAAGTAAGTTTAAATAGTTTGTTCATACTGAGAAGCTCTCTGGTCATCCCTCCACCCCTCTGCTTTTTTCTTACCTCTCTCCCCATCTCTGTTTCCCACATTTGAATTTCTCTATGCTCAGCCTTTTCTTTGTTGTAGCTTTGTATTGTGGCTGGATTTTTCCCCCTTTCTCTTCAGTTTCACTTAACTGGAACATCAAGTAATCCTGAAGTTCTGCTATGAATTCTGAGCCACTCCAAGTTTTAAATTAATTCAAGAATGAAACAAACAAATGTATTTCTTCTCAGCCAGGAAATGTAATTTTTAAATAGTTTTTCAGGAGTATACAGTATAATCTCTCCAAATTGAAGATATTGTATCTGACAACCTTTTTAACTCATAGCTTCCCACTAAAAGCACTGAACAAACACATGCTGAACTTCTGCAAGTTCAGTGGTCTTATGCTAAAGTTTGATTTTAAAATTAGAAGAAGTTAAAAGCCTAATTCTCTTGAATCGGAAAATGTAGAAAAGATCAGAGTTTGTATCAGTTCAGACAACTTTTTAGACCCTGAAGAAATTTTGAAAATTTTAAATCCTGTAGAGGACCAAAAAAGGACAGGGAATTCTATCTTTTTAAAATTTTTTTAAACCCGTGTGGTATGTGCATGTGTGTTCTTGTGATAAAGCTGTGAAGTTTTTGGCTGCCCTTTTCTGGCTTCTGTTGTTTTCTAGGGACTCAGTGGGATAGATAGTTTGTGCTGTGACAGGACATGCCAACAAATTGCATCACTTCTGCCTCGGTGGCCGAGGACAATGACATGCCATATGCCCATGGCAAGAAATGAATGGGGCTCATTTACACTGGCACTGGGTGCCTTCAGCCCTGTCAGTCTTCAGAGGCTATCCATGGCAAATTGGAAAGTAGCACTGGAGTAGCAGCAGCATGAAGAGATGCAGCCTGAAAAGCTCCCAGCATTCATAACTTTATGAACAACATGCAGCTTTGAAGGCAAAAAATATCCATATTACACCCTGGATGCACTTATCCCATCCCTTTGCAATTTAACCTTTTGTTTTCAGAAAGAAATAGAATCACCAGACCTTTCCTCCTGTGTTTCACATGCCACTAAAAACCAGAAAAATAAAAAAAAAAATCTTTGAGTAAATTCCAGCTGCAAGAAGAAAACAAAAACACAGTGGGTGTCATGCTTCATGCATTCAAAACAGTTTGTCTGCTCAAACAGACTGCCGCAAAGATTTGCCCCAAAGTTGACCCCATTCCCTCCAGTTTGCACTCTAGCAACAACAAAACTCATATTTGGCCTCTGACCTTCTTGGCAGTACGTCATTTGTTTCCATGTGTTGAAGCAAAGGATGATGGGCAATGATTAAAGAGCAATGGGTCTGCTGGTCTGAGACACTAATGAGGATGAAATGAGAAGGTCAGTGATCATCCTCACATGGCAAACTAGGACATGGAGCTAATCTGTTGTAATTGTCCTTTACATTTGTTTTAAGGACAGTGGCAGGGATAGGTGGCAGTCATATGTTTCCCTTCTTTATAATCTCGGTAATTAGCATGAGAAATAGAGCTAGGTTTGCCTGGAGAAGTCAGAAATGTGCTTTGCAAGTAGATATTTTATTTTATTTTATTTTATTTTATTTTATTTTATTTTATTTTATTTTATTTTATTTTATTTTATTTTATTTTATTTATTTGTTTCATTTAATTTCATTTTTTTACTTGCAGTTTATACAAATCCAGAGTTGGCCAGAAGTGACCAGCTGGCAAGTGTGGAGACAAAAATTTTTCCTGGCTGTCCCTTTCATGCAGGTGACAGTCTATAAGATGTGCAGTGTACAGTTCCTTCTCCCGTTCTTCCCACTGGTAGATTTTTCCTTAAATTTTCTGGGAATGTTGGTAGGCTCCTTGGATTTCTGTGTGTCTTCTCTATATCTACATCTGTCATGAGCTAGCTGGCCCAGTACTGTTAATCTCAAAGGTATCTAGGTCTGAAGTCAGAGCACCTAGTCTTCCTGCACAAACTGTCCTGTAACTTGTCTGCCCCATTGGCCTCAGCTGACATTAAACTGAGAAAGCAGAGGAAAACACCCTGCTCCCTGAACCCACCATCAGTAAGGCTCAAGCCTCTCTTGTAAAATCTCAGCAGCCACAAATTAGCAGGGATTACCTAATTAAATAAGGTATTGCTGATTTCAAAACAAATATGTCTTCAAGCTGCTGGTATTTTTCACAAAACTGGCACTATAAGATGTTGGATACCAACATTTTTCATTACAAATCCATTTAGCACATTCCACTAATAAAGGGAAGCTAGGGGTTCCCATCTCCTGTTATGCTGCTTCTTTCAGAGGAAGAGAAGTCTTAAAGTACAGGTTTTACATTTCTTGATACTCAGTACACAATTCCTCCTTCATTTCATCAGCTGCTAACTGCTCCTGCTACACAGCAGCCCTGTGTGTTATAACTTGTTTTGTCAGCTCTGTTGAGAGAATGTGCCTTTCCACTTTCATGGTGGTGTAGTTTTGGTAAAATTCCTAATTTTTATATTTTAGCTATAACCTCCCCTTGCACAACTAATGGTTGTGTTCAGCCTCTCTGAGGGAAACAAATCTGCTAGCCAAATGGCAATCAGCTGGTGAGCTAAAGCCTGAGAGCTTTAAAGTATTTGTCTAGTGAAGAGTTTACTGCAGTGCTAATCATAACACACTCATTAATTACTCATTTGGATTAAGCAGAAGGGTCAGAGGAGCCATCTTGACAATCCATGGCTATCAGTGCCCTTTTCCTGCCAATTAGGACAGAGAGAATTTCAATAGCTGCAGCATCTACTTTTACACTTCCAGCACCATCTGTCTTTGCCCTTTATGCTGCATAGCACATTAGCCATGACTGACAGCCAGCACATGGGCTTCAGTCTCAACACAGCACCTTTTCAGGTACGAGCAAAAAAGCTTGGATTACAAACTAGAAAATAATCTGGGCTAGGAACCAGGGGAATCCTTATGTCCATCTCTGTAGGAACCCAGGGCAAAGGGAGTATCCCTCTGACTGCTCTGGAGGATCCTGGCCCCCAGGAAAATACTAACTTTGACCCTCATCCATGGAGAAGAGCTTCCAAAAATCCCTGGATAAACCAGAATCCATAAGAGTAAGATAGATAATAGAAAGTAGTGTAGTTTGTCACTAGGGTGTGAAACTTAAGGTTTAGGGAGTTAACATGGAGTCAAGATGGAGGAAATAGGTCATTGTCTCTATGCTGCTTCTTCTTCTTCTTCTTCTTCTTCTTCTTCTTCTTCTTCTTCTTCTTCTTCTTCTTCTTTCTTCTTCTTCTTCTTCTTCTTCTTCTTCTTCTTCTTCTTCTTCTTCTTCTTCTTCTTCTTCTTCTTCATATACTCCATGTTCTGCAGTGTTGGTAGCACAAAGGTGATTGACTAAAATCTGCCACAGCTTTTAGTTACATAGTTGGATGAGAAATGATAACTGGTAAAGAAAAAAAAGAAAATACATTTCTGTCATTAATTCGATAAAAGTGATTATAAAAGACCTTGAAACTGCACACTCTGTAGACATTTTGAGCCATTTTGGTGGTGGGTTTCCCTGAACATTGAGTCCAGTTAGGACGGTGCCAGGTTTCCTGATTATGTATTTATAAACAAGAAGATCGAGAACATAATGAGCATCTGAAGTCTTCTTCCTGATACAGACTGAGATAAAAGGGTCTCCCTTGGCTGGGGAGTACCCAAAGGCGCCCAGCACCCAGGGCCCAAATCCCATACATCTCCATCTCTGGGGCTTCTGAAAGAGAGTCTTAAAATGGATCTGTGTATTGGTCGACCTTTGGTACAATGAGAATGGCCATTGTAATTATGTGATTTGTGGTTGTCAAGGCTAAACAAAAGCAGAATCTCAGATGAAAGGAGATGAACAGCTGTTCTGCTACTATAGCACACACGGGACAGGAAGGGTAAGAACACTGGGTTGGTGAAATGAGGGATTTTGTGTCAGCCATTTAGGTATGTGTGTTGCAAAGTGAAGAGCATACCTATTCTTTCCCTTTCCAGATGAAAAAGTCCATGATTACAGGTGATGACACACCTCAGTCTTGTAGTTTATCACAAAAGGTTGTGTCCCAGGTCCTCTTACAGCCCATTATCAGGAAGCTCAGCTCTCAGCTGTCTGGCATTTCCAGAGTCACACTACTGTTTGCAGCAGAATTAACCTGGACTAGTGCAACCGTTCTTTTCGTAACATAAATTCTTCCTTATCAAAAGGAATTCTTCCTTATCAAAATTTTAAGATCTGCTCATAGTCTGGATGAGTTCGCATTATTAGGAGAAAATAACTGCAATTTTAGGGATTCCTGATCCACCCTTTCTGCATTCCTACAATACGTTCTATGTTCTTCAGAAAAATCTGGTTTCTTGTTGAAATACATGCTCAAGTGATCACAATACTTTTTAAAATAAATGTAAACAAGATTGATTAATATCCTTTGCATACTTTTCCCTTACATTTTCCAAACCTTGAACCCACAGGGATTTTAGTGGTTTAAAAGCCCACCTCATTCTTTTTTATTATGCTTCAACAATTCAGTCACCTTAACTATCCAAACAAATTAATCCCAGAGTCAAACACTAGGACATTTGGTCTGAAGGCATATCTTGTAAGGAATTCTTTGGCCTCAGAGTTTTTGCCCCTTGGTTTCTTCTCCTAGCCTCACCAAAGGCTAAGTGTTTTAAAATAAGTTTTCCTCTCAGAAGCGAAGACAAGTGAGATAAAACCACAGCATAAATACAGAAGCGAGTGAAATTCCTTTGGGAAGGGCTCCAAGATTATTGGATTACCTTTTTTTTTTTTTTTTTCCATGAGGACTGGTGACGTTTTGGAAATGCACATAGATGACTAACTAACTGCTTTACTACTTCTATCTAAAACTTTGATTCTGAGTTTCAAAGACCTCCTTCTTGAACACAACAGTTAAAAAGCTGCAAAGCCAGATCATTTTGTTTTAGTAGTAAATATACTACCAGAAAGTGCTTGCAATATTGACTGTTAAAGACACACATTGGCATTTGTTAAATACACACATAGACCTTGAGGTTTTTGCAGCAGAACTGTTGGTGCCTCTTCCTTCAATGAAAAGAACATCAAAATACTTACAGGATCCAGCTGAAATTTGAATAATTGTGATCAAACCACAGAGTAAAGATTTTGAAAAGCCACCCAATCAAGAACTGCAAACAGTAAATAAATATATTTTGCAAAAGAATAACTTGCCTGTGACTTTTCCAAATAAAAAGAAATAGATTTTTCTAGTAAATTACTATCTGAGAACTTTTTGCTCATATCTACATCTGTCACACTTGCTGTGTCCATTCAAAGCAGTGCTTCCACTTGAGCATGTACAGCATCTACAGGTTGCACAGAGAAAGTACTGATCACTTTGTAGTAATTTTTAGTAAAGATAGCTCATAAGTATATTTCCTTCTTCATGAATTCTTCCACTGGTTAATCAACAGCATATCATGTTTAAAATGAAGCTGTGCCTGTTTTGTGCCATACATCTCAGAGGAAATTATGGCTTAGCTTTAACCAGAAGCAGAGGCATGTATGAAGCACATTAAGTAATCTACTTGCCTTTTTAGACATAAAGCAACTCTGTCCTTAAAAATCCCACTGCAAAATACTGCTTTTGCATCTCTGTCTGACCAAAGCAGAGTCATGAACTGTTACACCTTTTACCAGGAAACTGAAAGAGGAACATCATTTGCATGTGTCTGAAGGTTAGCCTAATACTTTTTCTAAATACTAAGTTCAGAAATTGGTTGTTAAATATTGCTACAAATTAGCCTAACTTTTTTTTTTTTTTTAAGATATTAACAATTAGGCTAGTTAGCAAAAGCTGAAATTCACAGAGACTGAATTTTACTGACTGCATTCCCTGATAGGTTTGGTATGCTGGTAAAAGCAACTTCATAAAGTATGAAGTCAAATTAAATTGTGATCTCCAAGGAAATTGGATCTTTAAGAAAATTCCTTTGTGTAATGGAGGATATATTTTTATTTGCTGTGGTTTATGATGTGAATGGATTTTTTGTTGCTAGAAAGGAGTAGTAACTTGTACATCCAAAGTAGGGTGAAGTAGAACTTCTAGGTCCCAGTTCTCAGACACTGCTAACCCAGGAAACATCTGGATTCATAAGGTACTCAGAGAGATCCTCACCTCCCTGGCACTCAGGTGTGGTTCTAAGCAATGGCAACCTGAGTATCTTGGTACCTGGCTCACACCTTAAGACCAACTATTCCCTTAACAGTGCACAAAAATGGTCCCAGATGCGCAGCCCTTTCTGAGAAGAAAACACTTGATTGTGACTTTCCTCTCACAGGAAAGATATTTCTTTTTATTCCACCACAAAGTATTTAACCTTGAAAAGGTGGAACTTTTCAAGTGAACTTTTATGTTTCTCAGGCTTTGATGGGGCTCAAATCTGTCTCTTACCTGGAATAAGTAGACCTATTCTAGGAAAGAGGGTCTGACCACAAACACATGTGATTTGTCATATGTCAGAGTATTTAACTGAGATGATACTTTAATGAAAGCATAGACGGAGAAATGCATAAGTAGGGAAATACATACAAAAGTACTGCTCCATCTGCTGCTCACCCAACACTTAGGGAACAGATATGTTTTTAAATAGAACAATGTAAAGAATATTGCATTTAATTTTAAGTTTTTAAAAGGATCAGTTACACATTCTTCCATCACTACCACACTTTTAAAAGAATGAGCCTCTTCTATGTAAACAGCAGATGTAGACAACCACCTTTAATTAAAAATTTGGGGCTGGTGACCACAAGAGAGAAAAAAGGACTTCCATACAACTTAGGTCTCTGTTTTTTAGGAAGGACTATTTAAGAGATACATTCTTCTGCAGCATTTTATATAGGCTGGCTCCAGGCAGCTCAGTTCTCAATGTATGGATTTTTAAACAATTTGTCTGAGACATTTTCTCAAATACATACTCATACAATATGTTTATTCTGATGTTTACATAGTTATATTACATAGGTAACCTAAGCATCAAGAAACCTATTGATAATAATGAAAATAAATATCACTTGAATCATTCCATAGAAAATAATTAGTTACCAGAACTAAATAAGTAATTAAGAATAACAGATTCATCTACTAAAATTACTTCATGAGTATCACCGTCACACATGTAATTGGTATTATGGATTCTCTCTTGGTTGTCTTTTGTGAAACAGCTGCTTAGAGACATGATGCCATGACTTGCATCGTGAGATAAAACAGAAGGGCTGAGTCAGACTCCCACACCAGTACTGCCAGTGTTCAATAACAGGTCTTGAATTGCTATTGAAAGGCTATGAAGAAATTAATCCAAGGAAGAACAAGTACAGCACCACCAGCCCAGCTCTTCTGTATTCTTTAGTCTCTGCCCACTGGCTCACATTTCTCTACTAGTCTAACTGGTGTGACACCCCAGTCTGAGCTCCCTACTTTTGGTACTGCCACATTCTGGCTCCTTGAGTGTGTGAGAACCTGTGAGAACCTCCTTTTGTGGGAGCAGATTCTAGACTTACTTTCACAGAGCAAACTTGTGCCAACAGCAGCTGTTAAGTTTGACCCATTATAACTAAATTGACCTCACGTGAATACCTCATTCAAGTAACTCAAGAAAAGCTATTCAACACTTTAAAGGCCAGAAGTTTAATCCCCTTAAGTTTCTCTGGATAAATGTACACAGCCAAAAAAGTTTATATACCTGACCTAGAACAGATGGTATATACCAATATTATATAGACTTTCTAGACACTTCATATTTTTTTACATTAATGTGCATGTGCATTTTTACTTTTTTAGATATTAGATGCCTACCAAGTGCCATACATACCAGGGTATGTTTGAGGAAGAAAGGGACAAGGGTCTGTTTTAACTTCTTTGTCTAAACATTAAGCTTCTATTGAAGCCATTTGGCAAGTCCTTTCAGCTTAATAAGACTGCTGACTTTCAGTGTCAATAACTCAATAACAGGCAGGAGTGTGAGCTAAATATATATCATCTGTTTTTACAGACAGAGCAGGGCCATCAATGCATTTTCAAGTGCTTTTCTTTAGAGCACTTAACTACACAATTCCAAAACCATCACTGAAGTCTCTTCAGGAGACTTCATGTCCTCCGAAGGCTTCAGAAATGCTTTGAATCAATCCTTAAAAGCTGAAATTAGTTGCTCTAAAAGTGTGGTTAAAATTGCAGATTCTGTACCTTTAGGAAGATGTGGAAGTGCAACACTGGTGATCATGTAGTTTTTTGGGAAGTTTTTTTAAAGACAGTTAGTGCAGAGTGCTTTTATTTTCCTGTGGCACATGTCCCATGCATACAGGTGCTGAGATATACAGAGAGGAGCACAAGTGAACTCTAGAATAAGTGAATATCTGAACTACACCCGAAATAGCATTGATGACAGGCTTAAATACTAGGAAACAGCTATAAAGCAATTTCTTCATCTCAAACTTTAGGTCTCTAAATTGGTGTTCATACTCAAAGAGTGTGATCTCTGCCTCTTGTCCCCTTTCTTTGCTGTGTGTTGGGTGACTGGCTGTACACTGCTCCCTTATTTTGTCCAGCTTTCTTTGCAGAGAGGCAGTGAAAGCAGCGCACGGTCCTTCCATCCCTGCTCAGAGTCTGGTGGGCCACTAATCAGGTCAGCCAATCAGCGTGCAGGGATTAGCATAATGTACAGACACACTTAATCAGGTCTACTATACAGTTAATCATGTGTATGCTAATAGTTATGGAGGATTAAACATTTAGGACACTGTCTTACTGTTCTGATTTGTTGTGTTTCCTACCTGTTAACTTTCCCTCTCTTATTTTGTTTGGGGCTTTTTTTCACCTGTTTATTCCTCCCACTCAAAGCTGGGTCTGCCAAAAGTGTTTCTGTAAGGCTGCCTGGATAATAAAGGATACATTTAAATAATGGAGGAGGGAGGGGACAGATCCAAAGGTGGGATTCACAAACTTATTTCAGACCAATAAAATAATTATTTTTATGGAAAAAGGTATATACAACTTTGCTTCCTCAGAAAGTGTTCTGGATCTCAAGAGCTATTACAGTTTAATCATCAGACTATGTTAATTTCTAAGACAGATTTTGAATTTGTGAACTAGCTTTTAAAAACAAAGGATCTGAGTGCATTCCCTTTCGGTAATCAAAACCAGAAGACAGCAATAAGATTATTTGGCTTTTCACAGGAAACTGGGAGAGAGAGAGAACAAGTAGCTGCCAAGAGTAATCCCTCCAGCCACTCTGTAATTGAGTGTTTGTATATAGTTGGGGCTATCTACGAAAGTGCTGAAGGATTCGGTGAGAAGGAAGGGTGGAGTGGTGAGGAAAAAGAGTGTGTTTGGGGGGGGGCTGGGGATGGGGGGGGATGCTGAGTGAGAGGCATAGAAAAAAATGAGCCTGCCAGTGGTTAATTGAGCATATAGATTCCTAATGTGTCAGGTACTACCCTCTCAGATGAAGGATGACACTTTTTAGGACGCATCTTCCTTTGTTACCATTTTAAGACTAATGAAGCCCACAATTCATAAACCTGATGCCAGGCACTTCTCTGCTGCCAGGGCAATCAGTACAGCAGAAGCCTATAACTTGGTGTGTATAGGTTTTAAATATATGCTTTTTGGGCACATAGCATGGAAAATACAAGCACATATTACTGAGATACCTGTCGTGTAACTGGATTTTAAAATAAGACATTTAATTGTTTCAGAGAACAGTTTTGTATTTTTTTCTGGGTTTTTTCTTTTCTTTTTCTAGTGAACCAGGCCTGTTTGCTTTTATAGTCTCAACACAGCAAGGCTCCATTATTCAGAAGTTGGAGTTTTTTTCCCCTGCCTTCAGGTCACTTGTTAATGAGCTGAGCACTGGTGGAAGATGGAAGTGATTACAACAGGATATGGGCAGAGAGATTTCCTTTATGTTTCCACAGAATTATGAAAGTGAGCAAGACAAGGAAGTGATGTTTGTCACCAGTCCAACAGAAATACTTCTCTATGGAGGTTGATGAGAACACCTTACTACAAGGTGGACAGAGTTTGGATGCCAAGAGAAGTGCTGGGACCCACCTCAGCCCCTCTTTGTGTAGTCTCTGACCTCCTTAACCTCTGCAGGGCTTCCTTTATGAGCATTCCCAGCCAGATGGTCGAGTCATCAAACATTTATGAGCACAAAGTCCTTTTACCACTTCACAGTTTCTTCCAGTCTAAAAGCAGGGAGGGTAGACATGTGAGGAAAAGAAGCTAAAAGGTGTTACAGATAAAAACAAGACATAGGGGTGGCTTCTTTCTTGATTAGTAACTTAGTGTGATATATATGGATTTGGTACTGTGTGCCTTTACACTATCTCTATGAGTGTGTCTTCCAGTAAAAAATGCTTTCTTACACTACTATAGAAGCATTTAGACTTTTTTTTTTTGTTTTGGTGGTTTTAGTTTTGTTTTTTGTTCTCTTTCTAATGATTTGGGACATTTTTAATCCATTCAGTTTTGGCTGGTTAAAACTGCAAAAGATCAGTGCTCTGTTTTTGGAGGGCTGATCTGTAGTGGCAGGGAGTGTTATATACCTTCACTGGTAACAGGTGAGTTAAATTATATGAGTCCTGAGCCCAGCAAAGTGATCTTGTTAACTTTATGAGAACTACACTCTGGTTTCCACCTGCATCCCAGGGTAACAACCCCACTTATGAGGAAGTCAATTTCCAACCACTCCTCCAGGAGGAAAGTTAACTCAGTCACCGATTCCTGGATTTAAGGGTTACACTTTTCCAATTAGAGAACACACACACACACACACACACACACACACACAAACCTTGTGGAAGCATTATCAGAAATGCTATNCACACACAGAGAGAGAGAGAGGCAGAGAGAGAAAACAGCAAAACATGTAAAACTGCAACATTACCGAGACATGCTATAACTATCCTTTGATGCACACCGTCAATTTTGGAATAATTTTAATCAATTCTTATCGCTAGCAGGTAAAGTCAAAAATAGGAGACCCATGAATATGGGTGAGGTCAGACTCCTTTGCAGGTTCAGGCTGATTGGTTTGTAACAAAACCACTGATATCGGCTAGTTTTTAATGAGCTTTCTCTGAAGAGGCAAGTTTTATTTTCACTGGGGATTGCTCTTAAGGGTGTGTTTCAGATGTCTTTCTCAGACATTCCCTCTAGACCTTGCTGGTTTCCTACATTAAAAATCATCAGATAAGTTGATGGCTGTTCACCAAGGTACAACATATTATATGAGATCTTACACCTGACCTGTGTTAGTCAGAGAAGGGCAATAATCATTAGACAGTGCTCATAATCTGTTCAATTGATTTCCCTTGTGGAGGATGCAGCATAATAAATAATTCCAGCAAAGTACTTGTCAAACTTTTCCCTTAGTTGTGAAAAGAGATTTTGACTCGGGTGCCAGTGAAAATAGTATGTACTTGGAAATTTACTTTTCCAGTTTTCTGTAGGAATAGTAGATGTCTAGGTGATACTGAATATTATTTAAAAACAAAACAGCTTCGCCATAACCACCAATGAGATGTACCTTGTAGAAGTGTTGTTTCCAGAAACTAATGTTGGCTGTACAGTTTTGGTTCAACTTCTTTTACTCCTCTTTTTTAGATTTGAGAATATGTAGGTTCTGTGTGGTTTAATATCTTTTATTTTCTGTTGCATTAATAAGAAATCAAGTGTTTGGTTTTCGGTCTTCCTGTGATATCACCAGTAAATAAAGCTGCCCAAGGAAAAACTCAGTGTTACACTGTCAAGTTTAGTCCCCTCACCTTCTTGCAGATTGCTTTACGGAATTTTCATATGAACATCAGTTTTGAATATGAAATGTGATTTACACATAGGAAATACATATCCACAAGAATGTTGCCGAGAAGAAGCACAAATCTAACAGAAATATTATTCATCTTTAAGCATCTCATTAGAGAGTATATTTTGCAGTACTTAGCAAGCTCTAGGCTGAGACCTTGAAAAAGACCCTTAAAAAATGAAACTATATAACTAGAGTAAATGGCTTAAAATTATACATTTTGTGTTGACAGAATATTTTGCATATAGCTTTATTACAGTTGTCTGGATTACGTTAATGTGTTTGAAATTTGTACAAATATTTGTAGAATATCAACATGTCCACATGTTAAAATTTAGATAGTTGGTATTGTATATACCTCTTTTATCTTTTCCTGAGAAATCATCCCCACATTTCTCCCACCCCCATTAAATCTTTCTTTCCCCGTTTTGTTGGTGGGGTTTTTTGGGGTTTTTTTTGTTTTGTTTTGTTTGTCATGGTTTTGGTTTTGTTTGGGTTTTTTTGGCTTGTTTTTTTGTTGTTGTTGTTGTTGTTTTTCTGGTTTTTTGGGTTTGGTTTTTTTTTT
>VWZN01009049.1:21598-33701 GCA_013396955.1 Regulus satrapa
AAAGTAACTCTCCAGACACACATAATGAAATTTTTTTTCAAAAACATTAAGCATGGTCCTGACAGAACAGAAGAAATTCAGAGTTAAGTCTAAAACTCTGTCCTTAACTTACCCCGCTGTGCTTAGGTATTATAGCACATATGGTATGAACCCCCCACTGCTCTGAGGCCCTCTGATTAAGTGCTGCAATACTGTACCTAGACACAATGTGGTGACTTAAGGAGAGAATTTCAGCTTTAACCTGAATGTCCTGGTTCATGTGAGACTGTTAATGTTATTAGAACATAAAGTGGGTGGTTTAATACCTTATATATGGTGCTTAAAGTCAGCAGCAGCTGCCAGGGACTGGGTTCTGCCCTGGCTTTTGCTAGGGGGAGGGGAAATCAGTTGTTTTACTTGCAGTAAAAATAGAGCATGAGACTGCTTTCTAAATTAAAAGAAAGTTTATTCATTGTGGATGAGCTACAGGAAAGTAAGTGCAATCAGCAAAAGAGAAACAAACATGGAAGGATAAAGCTGGATTTTTGGACAGTCTGAAGAGATAGCATTTTGCTATAGTGAAAAAAGACTGAGCTCGTTCTTTGCATGTGTCTTCTCATATAATTCTGCTTGTCTGGTAACATCTTTAGAGATACCCTTTTAAATTTTTTTATTTGGCAAAATCTTGGGATCCAGACGTCAGATGTGTTATGGATGTGTGTGAGTGTAACAGCAGTTTGAACAAAGAAATAGGCTGGGGGGNGTGTTTACTTGTGCAAACCAAGACCTTGTTTCATGAGTAGGTTAACTTTGCTGACTGCTCTCAAAACAAGATGCTACTCAGTGCTAGATTATTAATGACCAAATTTCACTAACTAAAGAGCTGTAAGAACAGTTGCAAGTGTTTTTTACAGCAAGAAAGCAAACAGCAGAGTCTACTCCTTACATCGTAAATAAGAAAGATTCAAAAGGAAATGGTCCAAGTAAATAAAAATTCAAATGTGGTTTGATCAGTATTAGGCTGTCAGAGGTATGCAGCTGTCCAAAACACTTTTGGCTCCTCATCAGGCAAGCCAAGGTACATGTAAGCCATATCCCAAAGGCACGAGGAAAAGTTTTGATAGAGCTCTTTTGTTCCTTAGTTTGTGTAGACACATTTCCTACATCTTGGTCAGTAGTCTCTAGAGAATAGGGCCATCCTGGCAGCCAGTTGTTGCGTTGGCTTAAGAGACCAACATCATTTTAAAGCAGGTAGGTCTTGGAGCATTTCAGCATGTGATGATCATGTCCTGAAGTCTCTGTTTAGAATTTACTGGTTGTGTGTGCGTGTGCGTGTGTGTGTGTGTGTGTGTGTGTGCATGCGCGTTCATCCATGATTTCTTTCCCCAGTCGCCTCCCTCAAGTGTTCACTGATACTTCATTTGCAAACAAAGCCTCTGTTGATGTGTTTGTTTTCTGGCTGGAGTGAGGGAAATGTAGAAATTCAAGCTATTTCCCTCCCATTCTTTCACTCTTTTCATGAGTATCTAGGTATAATTTCAAGCTACTCTTCACATATCCACTCCCTTAGCAGAATGTTTTGCCTTCTACTGCCTTGACTTGCCTCCTCCCATAGTTACTTGATGCATACATGGGGTGTATGTTTTCCTGCTGAGATTTTATGGCAAGCACAGCAATCCCTACAGGAATCTTCACTCACACTGCTGAAGGGCTCTGAATTTGATTGGGAGTGAGTGCGGAAGGTCCTCCTTTTTCAATAAAGAAATCTTTGTTTCTAAAAACTTAAGGAGACTAGGTAACTGACAGGGGGAAGAAAAAAGTGTATTTATTTCCTTATCCAAAAGGTAGTTAAAAGGATATTTCTAATGATGTTAGAGATTTGTAAGTCTCAGAAACATGCACTAACATTGATGTGCACACTGAGAGTGGCTGAGAGAGCAAATAGGATAAGGATGGTTGAGTTTTGCAGATAATGTTTAGAGCTATGATACATGGACACAAAGTAATATGTCCTTGGGAAATACTTGCAGAATGCAAGAAGTTAAAGAGGGCTGGGGTGGGGGATGGGTCCTGGAAAGTTTGAGTGGCACCTCTGAGGCTGTAATAGATTTCTGGCTCACCAATTTACTGCTGCATGACCAGGATCCTTCTCACCAAGATAAATTTCAAGTTAGCAAGATGAATGAAAATGAAGATCTGTGAAATTATTCGTTTTGCTGTGAGCCTATCAATCATGTGGGCCGAGTTTCTGGCCGAGGCCAGGCGTGACCTCTGGGTGGGAGTGCCGCTGGCAGGGCTGCCGTGGTCTGTGGGCAGCAGCCGTCTCCCACTGCTGGCATTATCCCCATCCTGATGAGGCTGAGAGGTGGGGCCGCATTCCTTGTCACTGCAGCTCTTATAATTATGACAAATGGCTAAATGTGTTATTTTCAGTAAAGCAAAAGCAGTCCAAAGGGATACTTAGGATTTGTAAGAGATTATGGCTGGTGTGTCTTTGAAAGCTTTTCCTTTTTTTGACTAAGCGCAGACTGAATCATACACAGCCACCCCACTGGTAGCTGAGCAGCGTGTGAAACCCATTTCACACGTCTGCACTGCCTTACAGCTGCGATGCCCTCTTTTCATCCCTGACAAAACCAGAGCTGGTGGCTGCTGCCTCTTCAAAACAAGCACAGAGTTTGGTGGGGGAAACTTTGCTGGCTTTGTTTTAATCAGGATGAATGGGAAATCCCAAACACTGAAGTGTATTTTACTGGTGTCTGGGAGGTGGGGGTAGAGTGAACAAAGAGTGAACAAAGCCTCATAGGAAGTGTAGCCCCAATACTACTTTTGATACCAGAGCAAGCTTCTCCATCCATAAAGACAATGGAAGTAGGAGTAGTAAATTGTACAAGGATAAAACCACACACATTTCTGGAAAGTCATTTGGAAAACAAACCCTGAACAGCAGCAACAGGGTTAGTGCATGAATCTTGTGAGCAGTCCGCAAATTTCCCTTGCTTCACTAAATATCTCAAGAGTAGATATTCTAAAGACAACTTTAAAAATATATAGGTCATTGCTTTGAAGCCAAGGATGAGAAAAATATTGCTAAATTGTATGAAAGTATGGGTTAATAGTAAAGAGGGGAGGAAGGACTGTAAATACATGGCTTGTAGCATGAAAAATAAGGATTTAACCAGCTCATAGATTTAAACACTTGCTTTCTTTGCTATAAATTGTCACAACAGTAATGTTATGCATATTTACAGATAAGAATCATGTTTCATTTTCTTAGCTAAAATAACACATATATAAATCCTGAAGTAATGATGATTTTCAGAATCTGATGTTAAAACACTTGATGCACTTTAAATAAACTTCAGGAAAACTACTTTCTACTGACTTCTATTTTTTTTTTTTTTCAGCTTTGTTCAGGACTCCTCAGTATTTTTTTCCTTTCACAGATAGCATTTGGCAACAGAAATATTATAAATGGACCTGCCCTCTCACAATTTGCTTTGTTGTCACTAGAGTTCGTGTAGTTTGCATTGCATGGCTTGGACAGTGATAAGTATTTAGGTGCTTTTCAGCTTTCAGCACAGTGATGAAATCTCTAGTGAAAAAATCATCCTGGTGGATGGTCCTGGTTTCCTGAAAGATTTCTCCCAGCAACAGAGACTAGACAACATAATGACACATTACGTCGTGCAGCACGGCAAATACCCAGCAAGACAATCCAGCCCTTGTACATGCCCTGTCTTACTGTGCCTTTTGTTCATCTCCTTTCCATGGCTTCTCCTGGCTCACCTGAGGAAGAGCAGCTGGGCTCTTGGCATGCTCAGCGCCTTGCACAGCAGTGGCCCAGGTACAGCTCTAACGCACGTTGCACAGATGTTGGATTCCTAACTCTCCAGTCAGTCAGCAGCAGAGAAGCTGCTGAGGACCCATGGCAGAAGTGACAGGAAAAGAGGGCTGTTTATCCTTTTTCCTACCCCCTGCCTTTGCCTCTTTCTATTTGGTTATATGCCCATTTGCAAAGCTGCCCCCCCCCCAGGTAGAGGGCTTGGATTACAAACAGCTTGACAGTGACACTAATTCCATATGCCTGCCACCTCATCCTGTGCCTGGAAGGTCACCTGTTAACTCTAGCAGTTATGATGGAATATTTATCCATTAGGTTATCCAACTTGTAACGCATCACTTAATAATGGGTCCAGTCTGGCTCAACAAAGGCTCAGCCATCTTATTCCTCAAGGTAAAATAGAGACAGCCAAAAATGTTGGTTTTACTTGTTGATGCCAGGTTTCAGATAGCTTCAGTGAAAATACAGACACAAGTTAATACAATTTACTAATAAATTCTGTGTTCTGCCTGTGGACTGTTCAAACTGTGTCTACATTGACAATAAGGAAAAACCTAGGCCCAAATTCAAAGACCTTTTAAAAACCCAAAAACAAACAGGCAAATTTATTTTTGCATTGATCCCTGTGGCAATTAAGGAAGCTTGGGTGGTAGCTTGGCATGGCTTTGTGGCCATGTGATTTTCCATTTTCACATTAATATTGCTAATCTTTATTTACTGGGGTATCTGCTAAACTCTGTCTTTTTCTGATAATGGCATTTTGAAAGGAAACACTTGGATATTTTTTTTTTCTTTCCTTCTCCTTTTCCTTAAGCCCAAAGATGTAATATGTAGGGAACGTAGAATTAGAAAGGAATTATAAATATGACTGTACAGCCAAAGAAAAAGAAGAAATTCAGCTTAAAGTGTGGTTTGAATAGGAGACGGTCTAGTATGACAAAGCACATTCTTTTTCCCCATAAAACTCCTGCAAGAGACCCTCTTCCTTTTCCTTTTAAGGAAAGGTTCAAGAGACCCTGAGATAACCTAACTGAAACAAAACTAACAGATTCTATAGGTTATGAGCAAATGTTGTTGGATTAGTATACATAGAAAGATTGGTTAGTTAAAGAAATAGAATATTCAGTATATCGATTATATAAACCTCTGTACAAGAGAGCTCGCTCTCTTACTTGCTTCTTGCCTACGTCTTACTTACTCTGACCTCTATGCTCTTACTCCCGCTCTCTTCTTACTTATCTCTTACTTCTACCCTCTCTCATGCTCTGGCTATCTTCTCTTATATCTGCCCTCTGGTTATCTCACTTATTACGATTGTATTCTCCCTCACTAACTCTTATTTTATTGTCCCCCTTATGCCTGCTCTAAGTTCATTCTGCTGGCTCTGAGCAAGCTCTCCTAACCCACGCCCTGAAATAAACCGCTAGCATCTAACTCGACTTATAGAGGTCTCGGTCGTGTTAATTACAGTCCGTTCTGAGTAATATTTTTTACAGTAATACACAGAATACAATTATAATATGATTTACTAATAAAACTACTTCATTTCAGATGGATTTTGTTTTGTTTCCAAAATTCCTCCTAAATTTTGTGTTTGTTTCCTATTCTATTTATGTTTTACTTTTTCCTAGATTGTGATTTTCAGTTCCACATTCATTATATGCTTTCAGTGTTAGGAGACTCCACCACATTTGCATTTCTAAATTCTGTGAATTTAAAGAGTTTTTGATTTTTGCTCCAAAATATAAAGGAGATTGAAAGAAAGAGCAGCTTTAAAGCAGCTCTTTAACCTCCAGAAAATCCTGGAAATATGCTCTCTGACTGCTCCAAAGCCCAATCTCCAGTTTCAGCATGCTTACACTAAATAGGAAACCTATTAAGAAAATGACAGATAGTTTTGGAGGGCTTTTTCTTTTGCCAGAGTTTACAGCTGTAGCGAACAGTTTGATGCAGCTCTAATTTCTAATTATGACATACTGGGAGTGGAGGAGGTTTTTAGTTTTGCTTGTTCCTTGGTGAGAGACAGAATGATTACATACTTTGTGCTGCCTACCAATCCATCCTCATCCATTGTAAAACTAAAAATAATCACTGCATATTACTTGATAAACAGATGTAATCAACATTTCAGAATTTCTACTAATTTGTCATCGACATGACCAACCAACAGGCTGTGAAAGTAAATACTAGCCAAGTTCAAGATATGTATACACCAATGTTTTGGGTGTTTGTTTGTTTGTTTGTTTGATTGATTTGGGGGACTGCACTCAATGAGCTTTATTATAATCTGTTTATGTCATGGAACACTTTTTAGGACAAATATCTAGTTTTTGATTTTCATCTTCTACCAAACCAGTTATTACAAAGAAAAGATGGGACACAGGTTTGGATGTATAACATGCTTTAAATGAAAACTGAAACTGCTGAAGGGTTTTGAAGCCACTTCTTAATTTGGAAGAAGTGATCCTAATGTTTGAAAAGGGACGCTGAAGTAACAACAGTTTTGTTTGCTAATGCAAACAGATGTGAGGATAAACTATTGAAAGTAACAAGTGTATTTAATTCCCTTCAAACATGGAGGGCTAAGGGCTGAAGCTATATAAAGGGGACTTCTGAAGTGGACCAGCTGGCCAGGCCTTTTAAGTAGTCTGTAGCAGCATCTTCCCCCATTTGTCCTGCTGATTATTGCTTGATTGATGAGCTGGTGTGTGCAAAGTGACCACCTGAAAGTCCTGCAGGCTTTAAGAGCTTGGTCAGTGTGTATTTGACCCTTAGAGGCCATGGATCAAATATCAGGGTTATATGCATTTCAATAACTTTGTTTTGATACTTGAAGGGGAAAAAAATTATTCACACTAGGGGGAACGAAGGAGATTAAATATTTATGCTTGAGAGCATCTCTGAAAGGATCTCAAGTGACTGCTGTCACCAGCCTCCTGGTCAACTTTTCTTAGCTTGAGCCCCTTCGCCTTTTCATCTCAGAAGGGTAAAATATATATTATTGTGAAGAAGAATAGCAGAAAAGCTTTTGTAGCAGACTGTGAAGGGATTTTCCATGAGTGGCCCCTTTTGAGGGAGGAATGGGGGGGTTCCTGAGAGATGGTTACTCCACACTGTAACCTAACTCAACAGGACTCCAAGGTGCCCAGTAATTACTCAGAACAGGGCAAAAGTTTCATTTTCTGCAACTTCACACACAACAGATTAAATAAAAGAAGCCTCTTGGTTCCCTCAAGCCTGGAAAAAAAAAAAAAAAAAAGGGAAGAAATTGGGATGTGTTAAAGCCTTTCTTATGTAATTGATACTTTTCTCCAAAACAAATCTTTCTCAAACAATTGTTGTGATATAGAAAACAACATAAAGGAAATAAAAAGCTTTCTATGTGAATAGCGCATTCCTTGTGATATGAATAACATCTCACCTGAAAATTTCAAAACATTTGTAGTGTAATTCATATAACCTGAATTTGCTGAATTATTATCCAGATAGATGCACTTAGTTGGTATGCTCACAGATTGCATGTATTCAAGAAAATCGCTAAATCTATTGAGATCTTTTTCAAAGTTTAATGGTTGAAGATGTTCTCAAATCCCAGTGAGTGAAAACATACGTTTATACAAAAATATTTCTCAGTAGCAGCATGCATCTCACCTTAATTCTGTGGAGGCTTTTCTTCTGAGTGATTTTATCTTAGCAGTGAGAGTAAAACACTTTGTTACATAAGGCATCTAATCTACAAATTAATAGGCATTTTAATATGATGTGCATGAATGCAAAACCAGTTCACTCTGTAAGAACTGTGAGGAGATAGATGTTTAACTCACATACATAGGCAGAATTTCTTGAGATAAGATGCACAAATGTTGCATGCACAAGTCCTCTCCTGCCCCTCATTCCCCTCCCTCACTCCATTACCACAGGAAATAAAAAAAAAAAATTAAATAACCCAACAAACCAGCCCCTCGGCAAGCCAGAATTATTCTTGGAAGATAGCCTTGTGCTGGAATAAAGCTAAAGACATTGGTTACTTGTGGAAATAAAAGCAACAGTGTGGCTGAATTTCATCCCTGTCTATTTTGACTTAGTGCTGTATCTCCCTGTCTGGGTGTGCCAGCTGGCTGGGAAGGGTGATCCATCTATATTCAGCACATCACAGAAGTAACTTCTGTGCCAACAATTAACCTGATACTAATTTAGGGAACTGCTTGCAATTTGAGTTGATGGATGATTCAAAAGCCCACTTGCATCACAGAGGTTATGGATATTTTATTAATTAAGTATCCTTTTTGTTTTAAATCAGTGTGGAATAGCCTGAATTTTTTTTTCCAGGCCATATGTCATTTTATGACACTTTTCTGAACTCTTTCAAATTGATCACTGTACTTTTGAAGTGTATTTGCAAGTACATGCTAGTAATAGCCTGCCAAAATAAAAGTAATATCCCTTGCCCACTTGTGATTAAAGTGTATCTGCTCCCCCTCTATTTTGCTCACTGTTTTATACTGAGTATTTGCATTTACCATGGGATTCATGCAGCTGAATAGACAATATCTCTATTACAGCCAACAATTGTCTAATATGATCTCCAGATCTTTTTCAGTATTTAGGTTTTTTTCCTTCCTTCAGGTTTACTCTTTATTTAAAAACCTGATAGGATTATCTTGCTTCCCAGTGTGTCAAAATTTTATTAAGTCTGCATTGCTAATTCTTGTTGTTTCTTAGCCAGTTATTATAAAGATTTTAGGTAAAATTTGTGCAGAACCTCAAATTTTAAAACATTTGCTTCTAGTTGGAACTTCTTAATGCACTTAGAAAAAGGAAAAAGGAAATTATTTGCTTATTTTATGGAATATTATATCACTACTTTTCCCTTTTTTAAAAAAGAAAAATAAGCATACACATTTACAATTCAGGATTCTGCCTTTTCTGCACTCAGATTGCTATCATTTTCTATAACAGTGTATAACTGTTGCATCCTATGTAACTTCAGAATGCTCTGCTCTTATTACTGTTTCACTTTTCCTCATTTTTTTCCTGTCACTCTCCCCATTTCTAGTATATTTTTAAATGTTACTTTTTCACCCTTTATTTGATGGGATAATTTTAAATGAAGCAGATTTCCTGTAAGACTACATCGCTGTCCAGTTTGAAAAGCCTAGTGTAGGATAATCAATTTCCAGTTATACTGTCATTACATATCTATTCTATTTTACTAATAGCTTTTTTCTCTTTTGGCAATTCTCCTTTCTGCAATACTGCACACACTTCTAATTTACAGTTACACTTACATCCATGTACATGGTTGGACAGCAACAGATTTTATGCACAGCTCACTGAAGACTGTATTTTTAGTATATGCGTTCCTTGGCTTTTAGGAGTTTGTTTCTTCAGCTTCTTTGTTTATGATGTATCAACTTACATTAAATCATGAACCTTCTTAACACAATGCATCATAAGTGTAACAATGTTTCGATTAATTTCTTTGTGGTATGATCACTTTGGATAATCCATCTTGAACTGAAAAGAAGTGAGTATAGAATGAATTCCTGAGACTATTTAATATTTAAATCTATTTCAAAACAGGGCCAATATACTTTGACATATAAAAATTTAACACAATCTTCCAAGTCAAAGTATTACTGCATGGAATATATAACAAGTTCACATATAAGTGTCCCAAAACATGTAGTGTTCAAAGTGCATAACTTTGGCTGCTATAACATTCTCCATGTAGTTACTGAGATGGATGGCAAGTTATTATGGTTGTCATGAAGTCAAATGTACCAGATTGTGTTTGAATTAGATCTTGTATTTGTGGACCTCTGAAGTTAAAGGAATCATTTGTCCTTTAGGCAGTCATGGCGTAATGACCCAAATCATACAATGGTTTTTAAGCAAACTCAGTACGGACCACCAGGATGTTCACATGGCTTTTCTTGTTTCCATTGTCTGAATGCAGTACACACCTGTAATGGCAACAAGTAACAGACTAGTTGACTATTGTAAGCACCTGTGCTATCAGCAGTTTAACTATGAATTTTGCTAAGTTAGTTATTGTCTCTAGAAAGAGATGCATCACCAGACCTCTTGCCCTTGTGAGCGGAGAAAACAGATTCATGTTGTCATTGCTCCAAGGATAGATTCTAACTTGACCCATTCTAGTCAGTGTATTTCGTCCATAAAATATAGATCCAGGAAGCTATAGCTAGAGACATTCAAATGGTGAATATTTTATTAAATTGCTCAATTAATCATGGATTAAAAAATGGATCAAAATCCATTCTTTCTGCAAGCCTTCTCACAGATGTCCTCATTGGAGCATTAGCCTTTCCTTTTTCCTGTACTAGCATGCTTAGGGCTAAGTAACATGATATTTCTCATGTGGTAAGGATGATTTAAGCATTTTATCTGTAATGAACTCCATAACTGCCTGTATGTTGTGTCAGCACAACTGTTGGCTCAGTCCCTGCCCAACAAACAATCTACAGAAGAGGAAAGAATCTCTTTTTTGAGTAGATGCACTCCTTAAACTACTTCACCATGTGACAGAGCACTGTAGCTACTGGAGCCAGTGGGCAGAAATAAGGATCTGGTATTGCTGGAAACTGCAGACTTCTTAAATAGGATTATGCTCTATTGCAATCAAGCAAGAAACCTCAACCTTAGTAAATGTGGAGTCCCATTGAAAAGATTCTACATATCCCACTTAAAATCACATTCTGAAAGTTCTCCTCTTTCTGTGAGGAATTCAGAAGAAATTTTAAGCCCTAATGAAATCTACCACTCCCACTGAAATACATTAGCAACACTGTTCAGCAGTTTTTAGGAGCTGGAACTGTGACATACCTAATTGAGACTGCAGGGAGAGTTTCAACAGGCACAGTGGAACCACCCAGGCTGGAGTTTGGAGATTAACATTCTGAGACATGCTTCAAGGGCCATGGGAAGGAATAAATGGATCCTTTTTAAACTTGGATTTTATCTGTAAAAGGGCAAACTTCTGCAAGTCTGTCACTCAAACCTGCTGGGAGGAAAGAGAACCACCTCATGGACCATCATCTCTGCTTCTTGCAACAACAAGGATTTCCTTGGCTGTTTAACCAAAGTATTGAGCCTAAACCTACTTAGTGAATGAAATGGTAGGGCTGAGGCAGTGTAAAATACAGTTAAAATCCTCCACATAACTCCTAAATAGTCTGTAACCATTTAGAGAAAGGATGAATAAGACAATTCATTGAGCCATAGCAAATGAACTTGAGTAATTGCGTGGAGAGACTGCTGGTTCTCCTGAAGCCAGTAGAAAGACTGAACTGGACCAGGGTCAAGCAAGGTTGGTGACTTCATTTCAAAGAGGTTTCTTCAGTGCTGTGAATGCATATCATGCAAAGCAATATCTGCAAGCAGAAGTCGGATTGCTGTTATCTGCAGACATTTGTGCTTGTGCATGAGGATCTTGAATGTCTGATTTTTCAACACCAATTAAAGACAATAGCTTTCAATTGTCCTTAATATTCCCAGTAAGCCCTCTGCTACAGACAAAAGGAAACAATCTGTCTCCAGGGTTTTTTTCAAGGGACAAATCTTGTCTTCTGTGCTGTTGTGCAGAAATCCCCAGAAAAGAATGAGTGGGAATATTTGTCTGTTCAGTTAGAGCAGGTTTTGTGTTGAGTTTGGGGGGCGGGATGGAGGGGGGTGTTAAACTGCATTTTACATACAATGGTGTATTTATTGAGAAACACATGCTGACATGCTCAAGTAGTGGCACTGGTTTTTGAGGTACTACTCTGAGTATGGGTCATGCAAGAAAACTGCAGTACTAACTCTGAGATCCTGTTCTCATTTGCAAAATCTCTGCAACTGAACCTGGCTTATTTTGTGCTAACTACTCTAAAAGCATATATTGAATGATATCTGCTGCATTGTGNAAACTAAATGCAGCAAAAACTAGCAACTGTTCAATTTCTACAGCATCTTTGAATCTGTCTCATGCTTTTTAACCTTAGGAAAAGATCTGAGAACCCAAACCAGAAAAGACCTTATCTTGTTCTAAGAAAATCTTAATGTTTGTGTTCAATTTTCTCTGTAGTTGAACACTAGCTTAGATGGCAAGTTATGTATATACTTCTGTGATTTTTATCAAGTCTTAAGTACTGGGTGGTGCTATGCTACAGACTTGTGGAAATTATTGTTACGGCTTCTTCTGCATAATTGTAACCTTTCAACTCATACTTGTTTACATCCACTAATTCAATTTTTGTGTCTATGTTGTAATGATACATC
>VWZN01009049.1:51314-66303 GCA_013396955.1 Regulus satrapa
TCATTTCCCAAGCATCACTTTAAAACCAGCATGATTTAAGCCAGGGCCAACATAAACTCTTGACACTCTTGTTATATTACTGCTAGTCTCAGTTTTAAAGTAAGTGAAATTACTTTNAGAACAATCATTTTAAAACTGGAGATTGCCAAAGGAATTGAGCTGCAGTATTGGCCTTGTTAGCCCCTATCACTCTCCTTGTGATTACCCTTTCTGTCCCAGAGTATTGAAGGTTTTCTTGAGAAATATCTGGATTCCAAATTAATCACTCGGCTTCATCTCAAATAGCCTGTAGGACAGTAGCATGCCAGAGCAGTGGGGGTCCATACCTTTGCTCTTTGGGAAAGAGATGATAACTCCTCAGCATGTCTGTGCCCTTCACTCAACAGTTTGGGATGTACATTGCCAGTGTAGGACAAAATCACCACCTCTTTTTTTTTTTTTTTTTTATGTCTCCTTCAGGCTGTTTATGCCAATGATTCATAAGAAAAAGTTGCACTTGCAGACTGGTCTTTAATTCGTTTTTATTATTTGATATCCAGTGTTATGATGGAAAAATAATTCCAATTCATAAATTAAAAGGGAAACAGGTAAATCATTGAGGTTTTTCCTCATTCTGGTGTAACTTTCAGACTAGTGTGAAGAGCTTTGTTCAGCAAATTTCTTGACGGTCTTCTGCAAGTTCTAGTTTATAAAGAAAACATTTCAAAAATGAAAGTGTCTTTTAAAATTAGAAAGAGAATATAGTGGTAATACCTCATTATTTTTTCTCAATATTTGTATAAAGGCAGCAAAGTACTTACTTCTTGAACATTATTCTATCATCTGAATATCAAGATGTACTGTCTGCAAATACTGAAGTCCTACTATATTCTTAATAGAGAAGGGGGAGATTATTTTTCCTACTTGTAAGGAAGCAAGAAGTCATCACTCTAAGCAATGGGAATAATGTCTATTAATAAAAAATATATATTCAGACACCGATTCTCATATTTTTTTTCTAATATGTCCACTGATGTTTTAAATATTCTTAGAAGAGCAGCTATAAAATGGGGCATTTAAAGAACATAATGATTTCAAATCACTCTAGGTAAGGCTAAAATAAAGTCATCTTTCCCTTTCAAAGTAAGGAGAGCTTGATTGCAACAAGGTTTAGGAATCTCTCTCTCTAAGTAAAAATCTCCATCAAGCTGTTAAAAGAAAACAAAATACTTAAAATGAAGTGATGTATGGATTGCCTATTTTGGTATTATTTTGACTATATTGTGTTTCATTGTACCATGAGCAAAATTTATGTGGCAGATTACTTTGTTTCTGTGTATGCAGTGTAGACAAGCTGGTAAATATCTACTTGGTTATTATAGTGTATTGACAATAGATAAAATGCAAAATAATTCTTTTACATTTGAACTGAACCTTGAAATAACATCTATATATTTAATAGTGACATCTAAGCTCCAGAATAAATGTTAATCAATAAATTATTATTAATTTTTAGCTATGACAGAAGACATTAAAAATTAAAATACGCTGAAGGTGAATGTATCTAACACTGATACAGACCACCTCTGTTCCACATTTATGAGAGCAAGATTAGCGAAGTGCTGGAATACACTTGAAACTAAGTTGGAAATAAAGATTTATTTCAGCCCATAATTGAGCTGGACCCTTGCAGGAAGAGTTGGACTCTTCTTAATTCTTTTCAAAATTTCTCATTACACCAAAGAATTGCCCTGTGATGGAAACCACTGAACTGTCTCTCCAGCAGAAGTATTTTCTAAGTGCAAAGCAGTTTATTGAATATAGGCTTTTCAGATGTTCATTAGCTTTATTGTATCTTTCTGCTTATAATTTTATCAAGTTTGCAGAGTTCAAAATGGAAACTACATTTTGTGTCACATTATTAGCAGTTTTATGCACAAATACAGTGAATTAGCTGTTTTGTAATAAATTAATAGTTTTCACTATAAATGTAATTGGTATTTTTTTAACGGTAACTAACACTTTATAATACAGTATTTCTATATATAGCAAGCAGTTCTAGGGACTTAATTACATAGTGACAGAGACTGTTATGTTCTCATTGTGTAATTTTAGAAATTGTTTTTAACAATACAGAGCAGTTGAAATTTGTCAATTGAGGAGTGACAAAAAAATGTTTTTGACTGTAAATGTGGTGCTTAAATTGTTGCTTTACCAGTAGAC
Source organism: Regulus satrapa (assembly GCA_013396955.1). Classification (NCBI taxonomy): domain Eukaryota; kingdom Metazoa; phylum Chordata; class Aves; order Passeriformes; family Regulidae; genus Regulus; species Regulus satrapa. The sequence goes on from VWZN01009049.1 coordinate 53,517, forward strand.
TTGTCACCTTGGTACAGTTGGATGTCATAAAAACATTTAAAACTGTAAATTTAACTGTTAAATCTAATAGCAAAATTATTATTGGCTAGTATTTATTACTTGTGTGTGTGTGTGTGTGTGTGTGTGTAATGAAAGAAGAATGAAAAATTATGTGATTACATAAAAAATTAGCATTTAAATTGTATTTTGGGAGTTGCCTTAAGTGTATAGCAATTAACACCAATGGAAGTATTGCCATGAAAATAATATGATTTTACATCAATGAATTATTTAAAAGAAAACCTGAATATTTAAGATCATGCACACAGAGAAATAAAGTTCCTTCTTGTATTTAAAAATAATACAGTTAAAGTTAAAAACATTTTTTTAAAAATTAATTTACTCCTACACTACAATTGCAACATTGATTTTGATCAATAAATCATTATTCTCTTGCATGTATAAACTTTTGGATTGCAACTGAAGAAGCAAAAGCACTCAGAAGGCTGCTGTAGAGGTAAACAAAAGCAACCCTCACTTTCTCTTAAGACCTCTTATATCCAACAGTGCTGCAAGTACTGTATCACTTTGTACTGCAGGGATATTCAGGTGCACTGTGAGTGATGGACATATGCTTACAGCAGAAATGGCTCATCAACATCAAATATCAGACTTGGGAGGCTTAGGTAAACTAAAGCTTCCAAGCAAAGGAAAAAAAAAATTGCCTGTGGACTTTCTGGCTGGGAAAATCCCTGTTGCTTCATAAGGAAAAGTGATGATTGCTGATTGTGCACAAAACTGTCTGGTGAGTTCCTGAGCCTCTCACTGTGCCAAGAACAGAGTGCCAGTGTTTGTTGGAAATGTGTCATGGAGAGGTGTAAAGGAAAACAGGTCTCACTAAATATACTTAAGTGCTTGCTGACTGAAGGTGGAAAAAACAAAGAACCATTTGAAGTGAGATGACCATAGAGGAAAGGCAGTACTAAACACAACCTGCTCTCCTCTTTGTCCCATGTAAATGTGGGACTGCAACTCCATTTTTACATACTGCACTGTTCTGATAATTTACACTGATAACAGAGTCCCTTTAATCTGCAGGCACTGCCACTGCTTGTTAGCTAACTTTCAGCCAGGCTGTCATAAGTGACGTGCATGTCTCTGCTGTGTCCATTGCAACGCCATAAATCACAGACAGGAGACCTTAAGGGCTGTCATAACAATTATATTATTTATTTCTGAGTGCTAGAGATCAGATTTTGCAATAACAGTGGAAACATTCGACCCACTCTAGCTTATCTGTCTATATCAGTGGTCAATTCCTATACAAGTAAATCCAGCATTGTCACTTTTGCTGAAGCCGCATAGGAGCTAGTCTGGTTTGTTTTAAGAGAAGGTCCACATTTGGATCCAGTGAGAGCAGTGCCTTCAAACAGGGTTAAACTTAGGGTTATGCTAGCCTATACTCCTAAATGAACACAAAAAAAAATGTCTAAGGGCCAAAATTCACTGCCAACTACACATAAACAACTCCAATTGACTTCAATAGGAGTTTCCTGTGTGTATCCAGGAGCAGATTTTAGAGCTAAGAGTATGCATCAAAGTCTAAATAGTAAATGTGAGTGAATTGACATTCTGTTTATTCATTATTTTCAAATGTCAATAGTGGTTTCTCTGTCTAATATAAAATGATTTGGTTGTCACATTTTAAATGAAGGTTTTTAATTACTCTTGATATACAGTATTGTATTGGTTGTTTTGCACAGTTGCTTTTGTGCATTTAGCCAAATCCCTTGTCTATAAGAAAACCTGCCTAGCTCAGGGTTTTGGTCAAGCACAGCCTTTGTCACTGCTTTTGTACAGATGGTGCTTTCAACATTTAATATAAATCAGGAAAGGAAAGACCTATATTAGACTTGTATACATAGATATGTATAGATAGACTTGTATAGAGATATGTATAGATAGAGAAAAATGGGATTTATTTTACTGGAAAATCTATCTTTAGTTTCCTTTTGATGAGAGTAGGTATGGCTTTACTAAAGTATTATATGAGTCAGCAATTATATATCCAGCATTGAAGGGTGTTGCTGTTCTTAAAAATTATAAGCAGAAGGGCTATGTTTTATCACAAAATGAGGAGGTCTGTGGCTCACAGGGACTTTGCAATGGGGAGTTTGGATCAGTCCTTTTGTTGCTCTAAAAGCCCAGATGATTCCCATGGAAATTAAGCAACGGAGCCTGGAAACCATAGTACCGTCAGATCTCACACATCCCAGGATAGGTCCATGAGCTCCCAGGTCAGGGTTCCTGCATCCATTTCACCTGAGTCACTATTGAACAGGGCACAGACAGTTTCAGAAGGACATCCAAACACCAGAGGTACTTGCATATCCACATAGTGCTGTGGGCCTGAGGAATAAATCACATTTATGGGCATTTAATTTCAAACAGTTAATGTTTAAACGGGGAGCAGCAGGGAAGGAGCAAGCTCTGAGAAGGCACTGACTGAGTGGAGAAGGACAGCAGAGGACACCATTATCCCTTCTGCCCCCCACCTGTGACCATACAGAAAGGCTCCAACTTCTTCAGGCTTGATCATTTTAAGAGCTACCTGTCTTCATGGTTCAGGTCCAAAAGAATGGAGCAACACATCCATTGCCAAAGCCAAAATATGAGGAATGTCAGTCTCTCAGTGACTATATGAAACAAGGAGAAAATTATTTTGGAAAATGAAAATTGCTCTTTTTTTTTATTTATTTATTTAATTTTGCACATGAATGAAGGCAATGTATGCAAATAAGTATGCGTGCATATGTTATAAAGAAAAAATACCGCAATGTGCAATATGCAAGGACTAGAAAGCAACTTGACACCTTTACTGTTGGCTAGTTTTTTACAGCCTAGATAAGATACCTCAAATATTAATCAGCTTTTATGTTTCAAATTCTAGTGCTCTTCAATTGCCTTAATACAGAAAGTCTCCTACTTTGGTATCATTGAGGGTTCACATGTAACAAAAATAAACACATTAAATAAATAAATAAATAAACCCAATCTCTTAGGTACTAATTTGCCATGGATTGTATTTAAGTCCTCATCCATTATGTGAATTAAGAGTGAAACAAACACTGGCATCAATACCCTATTGCAGCCAGACCAGCCTGAGAACCAAGTGAGTGTGTGTCCTGGACAGTTTGTATTGATGCTGTCCTGGGTATCACACTCATCAATAATGGAAATAATTGCATTTTAATAATTAAAAAACCCCCATCATTTTCACAGAGGTAGAAATGATGACTTTGTTCCCTCCCCGCAGTTTATCTACCTTCTAATGACAGGAATGATTCACAGAGCAGCTCTTATGAACACATAAATGCACACAAAGAAATCTGCTTTTATTCAGGTGAAGGAGTATCAAATGTCCCTTAAATATCAACGTAGCCCTACACGGCATCAGGAGCTTTGAAATGAAAGGTAAAATTTATGGAAGAGTAAGCACTGCCCTCCTGGCCCAGATTTTGTTACTGTCCTAATAATGGGTCAAGACAAGTAATAAAAATTCTTATTCTGATTATTTTGTTTTGAACTTTTTTTTATTAATTTGATATTCCAACACAAATATCTTTTTAAAATGGGGTTGCTTAATAATGCAGTAATGTCTTGCTGAATATGGAGTCTGTACAGTATTTTAATATAGATCTAGATAAAAGATTTTTCTGCTAGTTCTCACAATCTTTTGGTTTTATAGTTCTAGTTCTCTCTCCCTGTCTCTTTTATTTTTCTTAATTCTTTTGTGTACACTGTGGGCAGAACTGTCTTGAATCTGTTTTGCAGACTTTGGTCTGTCTTGTGTAAAACTAACAAAATCATGATATAAACATAGTCATAATCTAGGCCTAAGTTATCTTCTCACTATTTTTTTTTTCTGCTAGACAAACACTTAGAGAATTTTGTCTAGATAGTGGCCTTTATCTGGGATTTTCTGAATCAAGAATATCCCAAACCAATATACCCAAATGTATTGGAGACATATTCCTGGAAGTGAAAAATAAATAAACTAATAGAAATGAAAGAATAGTATCATAAAATTCACTTTACTCTCTTGAGACTTTCTGATGTGGGTTTGGGAAACTGCACAAAAAGGAATGAGTCGATTGCCTCTGCAGTGGCCAGTGTAGTTTAGATTCTTGCACTTTGCACTGCAAACCTGATTCAAATGGATGTGCTTAAGATAATTCTCAGCAAGAAAAAAAAGAAAAAAGCATGAAACTCAAAATAAATCAGACACCAATATTAGAGGCTTACGACTCGCTTCTTTCATATTGCTCAGAAGCAATATTCACTCTGAATAAATGTATAGTGAAAACTCCTTTAAAAATGTGTATTAAAATTTCCCACTGAAGTGGCAGGTTTTGAGATGTCTACCACTTTTTCACATATTTGCAGACAAGTATATGCTTTATAAAATATTTAGAAACATTTTTCACTGCAAATCAAAAGCTTTATGGTAGGACTATTCTAAAGATAACTTTGTTTCTATCTCTTTCAAAAGCAAACATAAAAAGCCAATACTCTTGTTAGATCAAACAAACAGATATTATCTGCACACCCACATAATCTAAGGGGATATGTAAGTGTTTTGGTACCTCAGATCTTTAAAAACATATGCTTCTGGACCAGTATTTATTTGCAATTTTGTAAACAGAGATATAATAATTAAGAAAAACATATGTATTAAAAAAACAAAACCCTGATCCTTTGTGTTAGAATTTTTTTTCTTAGATGCAGAAGCAAAATCTAAGTGAACAAAGCCTATTCATCTAGATTGCTATAAAGCCTATGCTGTGGCTCTATAATCTATACTAAAATTTCAAGTAGGCAGTTAAGATTTTAAATCCTTATTGAGATTAAAATTAGGAGTACCAGATATCAACATAAATATTCACTCAAAAGCAAAGGATATTCTCTCTCTGAGCAAAGGATGTCTTTCCATTATACCAAAATGAATAACCTAAATCCTTTTTTGTTTCTTTACACTCACTGTTTAGCTTTGTGTCATACCTATTTCTTTCCTTAAAGCTACTTAGCAGATTAATTCAGCAGAAATAAGCACCTTATTGTTGATTATATAAATGATTCAGGATGTTTGACATATTTAATTTGACAGAATGGCACAAATTGCAACCTGACCCGGAGCTTTGCTAGTCCATATGCACCAGGACCACCTCTTGGATCATTAAAAGTTCAGTTAATTCAGTAACACTTTGCACTGGAGAGTTTCACTGCAATGATTAGGTTTCCAAAGATAGCAGCAAGCCCTTCCCTCCCAGCCCAGCTTCTCTTTCAGATTGTAGTGCAAGGGAACAAATAAAGAGAAGGGGGGAAAAATGAAAATACCTGAAGAGAATAAAGAACAAGGGTGATGGGGTAAGATGGATTACTTGAATTTTCCACCAATCACTGAACAACACATTGGCTAAAGCATTGATTGATGAAGTATTTAAGTCGTCAATCTCACATCACAAGCCTTTTTACAAATGGCTGAAGAAAGGGGCTGACATTGAGGTGGTATCAATGAAAGTTGGCTTTGCTACAAAATATAAGAAAGACCTCTAGTCTGCAATTTGCTCTCTCACAAGACGTTCAATAACCACTTTCGACGGCCACTTTGCCAGCAAATGTTTCACTTAAAATGTCGGTATTCTTTACTCAGGACTGCTGTCCACCTCTGAATTTATAGGCCTTTACTATGGGAAGATTTACTTTCCTTTAGTTTTCGGTCAGATTATTTTTCCCCCATGCAGACTGCTTTTCAATTTACATGGATGTTTTCTTGGTGGATACTTTTTTCTTTTTTTCTTATTCCTTAAAAGAATTGCAAACAGTTGTTGTCTCTTCAGATGTGCTTTAAAACAGTATATCAGTCATTGCCAGAAATCTGTATTTGATTGAGAAATCAGCGTATTCTGGCTTTTTATTTCATTCCATTACTACACTTTTCTTATTCATTGACATTAACCTAAAAATGTGCAGGACTTTAGTTTAGTGTCTGCAGAAGCTGTTACTGCAGAGACAGGTCACTTCTTGGTTAGCATCAGCATCACACTATTTATTCTCTGACTTCCACTATTCCAGAGGAATATGATAAATGTATAGAGTAGTTCATATCAATGGAAAGACAGACAAGCAATTCAGATTCTATGAAGGGAAAAGAAAGAAAAAAAGCCAACAAAAGAGAGTACATACCCCAGCATGAAAGAGCATCTTGATTTCAAGTTTTCTTTCAGGAGTCGTTAATATTTTATGAGACCACACAGAGTGTTCCTCCAGTGACATTTTTCTAAATAATGTAATGTGCAGTAAAGTATCAGACAAAGGGGAGGAGGAGGGAAATCGCCTTGTTTAGATTAAAAAGAAAGAAAAAAAAAAGGCATTTGAAGCCAAGCATTCTCAAGGTTGGCTGATGTCTGACTCCAGAGCCCCAGCCTTTTGTAGAGTCAATACTTATCAGGGGAATGGTGTCCAGGAATAGAGAATAGGCCAAGTTTTAACTCAATTTTGTTTTCTTTTCCATCTTACTTGTTTTCCTTTTTTTTTTTCTTTTGTTTTTTCTCTTTAAAGAACCTAGTGTGTTCTACAGACTCACTAGGTTCCTTACTCTGTATCAATAAAAAGCGCTTTGAGACAGAATATCTACAGAAAAATACAAAGAGCACAGTTCCACTATTTTAGTGGTGCACTAAATAGTGCACAAAGCACTATTTTCTTCTTTCTTGACCCTCTCATAGATGGGAGCTTTTCTTGGAATTGAATTTTCATCTAAAGCTCTGGGTCAAAGCACTCTTAGAGCTTCAGAAAATCTGTGGGCAACTTGGAGAACAGGTCCAAGATTTCACAGGTCTACCTCCCAGCACTGCAGTTGTTGATAAGAACTCAGAAGCCCTACCAAAGGCAAAACGGAACCAACTCAACCAATTAAGCCAACTAAACCAAGATTGCTGTTACAAACAAGATTCCAACCTAACAAGACTACTCAACTTTTAAAGTTTTGGGTCACATGCTCCTCTGATCTATTTCGGGGCTTTCACTCTGGAAAACTTACAGGCTTACACTGAGAAAATTAGTTAAACCATTTTACTTTGCAAAAAGCAACAGGGTAAAAGCATTCAAGTAAAAGTGAAATTGACAGGTTAGTAATTTGATAGCTTTTAATTTCCAAATCTATGTTGACTAATGTTGATCAGTGGTCTTGGTGACTTATTCTGGTCTCTTAGAATCTTGAATTTCAGAAGAATAAAATTAAATGTTCTGGAGTTGTTTTATTATTTTCACACTTCCAACCCTCATGGACCTTCCAGAGGTATCCTTCTGACAGTCTGTGCTTAGATGTACAGAGAAGCATTGACACAAGTTCTTTGACATCTACACAATATAAGAAATGTATTATATTATTATACCATAAAAATCAACATAGAGCTACTTACTAAATAATATTTTTTTATAAAAGACTTATTTGAGAATGTAATTAAACCTAGGTGACTGGAAAATTGAAAAAGTAACCATCAAAAAGCACAACTTGTGTAACACAAAATTGAAAAATAGGGTTCACTTTAGTTTTAAACATGCAAGAATCAAAATTCCACTGAATTGTGATAGATAAGCAAAACCACTCAGCAGCAAATTGCATATGTTTCACTCCCCCCGAACTATTTAGACAGACACAAGTTAGTGGGCACCACTCTTGTACAAATCTACTGTATGGACCAATGCAAATATCATGTACTGTAACAGGAATGTGTGGAGTGAGTCAGGCAACTTGCACAAAGCTGCAACTAAATTTATAGTATTAAATAAGAATCCAGCATGCCACTGCACTTTATGTGAGCAGTTAAAATGGTTTGCCTCTTCCCATTACATGACAATGTAATCAATGGGATAAATCACAGGAAGAAATCCTATATTTGAAATATCTCACATGTTTTCTGTGGCACAGCAGAAATCTTCATGTGAAAACAGAAGACTAAGGAAGTTGATGAAAAGCATTTGTGTAACTACTGTTTCTGAGGATTGTACCCAAGTTAGGCATTAAATTGCACAAACTTTGATCATTCAAACAGACAAAATACATGTAATCTGATCCTAAGGTATACAGTGATATAGCCTCAGATATAGCAATTACATAATTTCACCCCACTCTTGCAAACGTGTTTATGCCTATCTTCACTAATAGGATTAGTTAATTGATTTAATTGTTCTTACTATTCCTGCAAGTAAAGACACACTTATATGTTTACTTTCCAACCATTTTCCTCCTTGTTCCTAATCCTACCTTCCTACTTGTTTCATTATTTTACTTGCTAGCGAGTGGCCTGCTGACATCTCATCCACTCCCATTTTTATTTATTCCTCTTTAGTGTCATTCCTCACAGTATTAATGGTGAAGTTTACTCCTTTCCACCTGAGCACTTTTTAGGTGTTGCTGCATTTACAACCCTAGCACTACCAATGACCACATATTAATTGGCCTTGTATCACTCCCCTTAGAGCCTGGATAGCCTGGAAACTATTGAATGGCTCTCTAGTCAGAGTGATCGTAGTTTTTAAAAAACTATTTCTATTAATTTTCTCCCCATAACTACTCAATAGTAGTGATGGGATAGATAAATAAATATATTGAATCAGAACCTCACTTCACTGGGTCTTAATTGGTGTGTCTAGAGTGAATCTATGCCAATGTGTAATGAATCTATATTGTTCTTCACAGATCTCATCCCACCTACTGTATCTGAAATTTTTGCTGAAACACACTGAGGTGAAGCAACTGCACATCTGGTTTTTGTAACTCTGGTTTTGTTTAGTTAGTGTGCTAAAAAGAAATCAACTGTGTATAATAAAAGCTGGTTTCCTTTAGAGCTGGTTTAAATTCAGAAGGTGTCATCACAATAACCAAATCTGACCATTTTTGTGAAACAGGTCAGTCAATTTCTAACAAGAGGACACCTGCTTAAGATGGAGGTGGGGAGCAAAAGTAATCCTGTCTACCTTCTGCAATTCTATTACAGATCAAACTTGTGCACTAAAGCTGAGAAGGTTGCTAGAATTAATGAGGTTAAAATAGGCAACTGAAATACCGCATTTCTAGCACTTTACTGATTTGGACCCATGTCTGAAAGCACATACACCGAGAACAATCCTTTCCAAACTGATGTCTTTTAGAAGAAATTATAAGGACATCCTACCTGTAACAAGATAGTATCAAAATCCATTTTTATACTTAATGCTGAGTTAATTTCTGTCCATGGACAAGACCCTATATTTGAAAATCATATCAGCCAAAAATTTCAAGATGTAAAACCTATTTTTAAATGTGCAACATTTATTCCGAGACCTACTCTTTTTTAATGGGGAATTAATAAAAGTTAGACATGCAAATAGACTATAAATTACTTGGGTTGTTTTAGTCTTATGTCTAATTTTACCTACTGAATGTGGTAACATGTGCACTGGCTCTAAACTTTCAACCTATTATGCCCCATTTCTTGACCAATTATAAGAGAATGGTGGTTAAGCAGTTCATAATTTGACTATAGGTGATTAGGGCCTATTTCTGTTGACTTTGCTGTGGGTACAGTAGGAAACAATAACAAGAAATCACATATCAAATTGTGAGCTGTAAGTTACTGAGTGTGAGCAGACAAGTGAAAGTTTTATGCACCCCTGAAACTTTGGGTTTTCACTAAATCTGTCTCCTTGCTTAAGTTTGTCTTGAAGGGCAAATCAATGTCAAAAAAAATTAGCATAACATTACTTCCTTCATTTCCCTCACCTAAAAGACACATTTACCAATTGCATGAGCAGATGTACTTTTATACCTTGTCTACCTTCCCAGCCTTACTTATCTTGCAGAGCAAATATTTCAGGGGCCAAAGAGCTGGATTCGGGCTCTTTGGACTCTGTAAGACACCTTTCCATAAGTTTTGGCCATGAAGACATATCTCTGTGGCAGGTCCAGTCTTTAGACATGTTGATGAAATTGCAAAGGAGATTTTTCTCTATGGAGGAGGTGGAAGAACAAGACTGTCCTTCAGTTCTGTTAATATACAGCACGAGTAAAATAACTTTCTTTATTTGGGAACAACTTCCTTTTTCCAGCAGTTGACAACTCCAAATACAAACACTTTGAAAATACAGGAGGAGTATATGGCCTAATATATATGCCAAACCTGGATTCAACAGCCCAGTAATGGCTCAGGGCCACTTGTTCTTTCCTGATGTGAAAGCATAGCACTCTAGCTTGTGTGTCTGGCAGCAGGAAGCCCCAAAGGCTGGGGGAGAGCTATTTTATGTACTGTGCATATGAGGGCGAGCATTATGTTTGGTACAGGGGAGCTGCTGAGGTTTTTATACTCTCATTACTAGAAAGCATTTCTGTGTACTTTTCTCTGTGTTTTTATTAATCCATTTCATTTCATGCTGTCTCCTCTCCCACATCTCTAACAGCTGCTCACACAGTATCTCACCTACAGTTTGGGAAGACACAGTAGGCAGATCACAGTATATATTGTGTTATAGTCCTGGACGTACCATCTGCCTTCTCCTCCTGGACATTTTTGCAACTGACTGTTTACAGCAACAGAGGGTCTAGCTGCTTAGGGCAGATCTTTTGCAATGAGCATCTTGTAAATGAGTGAAAGTTAAAAGGAGCAAGTTGCAGAAACCATCCTGCTCTAGTAAAAGCACTTCTGCATGGTTACCAAATGACTCCTGTTTTGATTTCAAAGAAAATAAAGTGTAATGTAATTTTTGGTGTGTTCTGGATGTATCTGGTTTTAAACCTTCATGCCAATTTTTCTTTTCCTAATAATGGGAAAGGTGGAAAAGCATGTGGCTAAATGCCACAAGGAATATGGTGGTAATGCCATTTCTTCTTGGACTTGCTCACAGCCAAAGCCCTCATTCCTGCACACAGCCCTCAACCCTTTTGTCCTCACCCACTGGCTTTGACAGTAAGGAATCAATAGCAAATGGCTTGAAATGTCCATTCAGTGAGACAAACAACACCTGGATTGTCAGTTTAATGAGAGATTCCTCTGAGTGTTCTTAGCCCCTCAAACCAAGTACATATCTCTATGTGTCCTCAGAGTTTATCAGAGCAGCTTGGTGATGGCACCCCCATGTAAATCTCTTATGCTCATGGCACCACTCAGTGACCTTCTCCACACTGTCATCATTCAGAAACTACCTCCTGTAGCTTCTTGTTGAGGAAAACAATACTTGTTTTACATCTCTTGTTGAGGAAAACAATACTTAAAGGGGGCACAGGACCTGCTTACCAAAATATGAATGCATCTCACCACAAAGCTTTGAAACAGTAACAACATTAGGAGGTCTGCTTTACTCCCTTCCCTCCTTGTTCAGTTCCAGTCAAAAAGCGTTGCATGAACCACTGCTTTAACCCCTGGATAAATGGACTGACTGGTTGGCACATACATAATCTGCAGCTGTGGACCCTCTAGTGGGATCTAGTTTAATAGTTTAATTTCTGGTTCATACACCCCATTTTCTTTCCCGTAGAATTTGTGAAGTGAATCACTTAGGTGGGTGCCCAGTTTGTGTTGGGCAAATGATACCAAAGTACCCATGTATGCCCTGAGCAGAGCTGAGAAGTGAGAGGTGAAAGTCTGCTTCAGTTCTCTCCAAACTGTTGATTCATGCAGTGAGCAGACAGACAGAGGCATTTTTCTCTGCAGCTGCACTTAGGGCTTCATGTGAAAGACTTTTAGGAGATAGTAGGATTAAAACAAATTAATAACATAACAGCTTCCTATGGCTCTAGGAGCAAGGAAATGCATGTGGAAATGCAATAGCTTTACACTTCCTGCATCATAGCGCACAACAACTTAAAGGTTACAGAATATTATTCCCCAGCACCATTCTTTACAACATGAGACAGTCTGACCATAAAAGGAGGCAAAGAATTTTTAATTCTTGCACCAAGAAAATATCAATGAAATCATTATGTCTTTAGCCTGTATGGCAGCTATTTTTGAAACATTCCCTGTCACTCCATGAAGGCATCAATAGAAGTTAAATTGCTTTATACCTGCTTGAAACACTTATTTCTGTATTTGCACTGCAACAATTGGTTGCAACAATCAATAATTTCCTATAATTCCTTTTGTGAGCAGAACAATAGACAGGAAGTCATTTTTACCGCTGATATTTCGTCAGAGACTAGTTCACAGAAGGAATTACAGCTTTTTATTGTTTGTTGCTGAAATGCTATAAGATTGTTGCCATTTTTTGTTTTAAGATGGATTGTGGTTGTTTTCATGAACACTCAGGGTCACAAGTATTCAGCTGATGTCCTGTGATGCCTAGCTAGTGCCATGTATCTGAAGCTGTTTTCTTGCCACTGAAGAAAGATTTATGTCTTCAGCCATGTAAAGTGAAATAGCTGCATTGTGGAGAAGAAGGCAAATGTTTGCTTGTTCAAGTTTGGCTCTTATTCATCTCCCAGCTGACTAAATCCATGAAGATAAACATGGCCCAGCTTCCCTAGCTCAGCAATGACTGCTTATTGTCTTTGAATAAATACTGCAATATTATTGCTCCATACTTTCCTGGCCACTGGCAGACTGTGAAAACAAGCTGAAGTGATGCCATAAGTCATAACTTATACAGTTCCCACTGTCATTAACCCAGGGAAAAGGAAGAAAGAAGGATTCAGAAGTCAAGTCTGTTTTAACCCTTTGAATTGCAATCTTTTTTTCTTTCTTTCTTTCTTTCTTTCTTTCTTTTTTTTTTT